>VZSZ01000904.1:720899-759180 GCA_013398815.1 Ibidorhyncha struthersii | reverse complement strand
GCGCCCCGGGAGCCGCTCCCCCGGTTGACAGCTTGCCGCCGCCCTTCTTCAGGATGCCTTTGATGGGCCCGCGCCCCGCCGCGCCCGACGCCGAGGCGGCCGGCACCGANCGCAGAGCGCCCCCCGCGGCGGGAGCGGGGCGGCAGCGCGGGGCGGCGGCCTCACGGGTCTCTGCCGCGGGGTGAGCCGCTCCCGCTTCCCAGCCGGACCTGCAGATCCCGGCTCCCGGCCGGATCCGGGGCCGGGGGGCCTCTGCCCGCACAGCAGCGAGGGGATGCGGGGTACGGCATCACCGTCCGTACGAGGAGGGAAAAAGTAGGAACCCGATGAAGCAGTGATGAAATGATCCACCCCAAAAATCTTAACACGGCCGGGAGCCGCCGTGCAGCTGCCGGCGTGCCGGCGGGTCCCTGCGTCATCCCTACAGCCCGAGGATGCGGGAGAAGCGTTTGACTGTGTGTCACAGGAACCGTGGCATTAGGATTTCAGTGTTTGAAGGGATAACGGCTTGCGCACGGCAGTCGTTTCGGATCCCTGCTGGCCTCCCTCCCACCTCAGCCTCCTCCCACTGGTAAATACCGGTGAAATTCTGCCTCCCTGCCCAGCTCCCGTGGCCCTTCCAGGGCACAAAAGCACCGTGCTGCGCACCCTCACCCACCGGGGTCCCACCACAGTGAGTGTAGAGCCCTTCCTGCGGATTACTTACAGTATTCTACACCCACATCGTCGTTTCTTCGTGTCAATAAAAGCAGCAGGAGATGGGGGTCACCGCCAGCCACAGCCACGACACGGGTTGCCGGCGTGGCTCAGGCGGGGGGGGAAGCCCACACCTCTGACCCCGGAGAGCTGGAAAGACCTCCAGGCTCCTGCAGCAAACCATTGAACTTCAGACGGGGCTCCTCGTGTTGCGTTGCATTCCTGCTCCGGCGGTGCCATGGTCTCTGAGGAGGGGCAGAGCCTGCACGCCGAGCCCCCCGCGCTGCTCGAAAGGTCACGCAGCTGGGAAGGTACGAAAGCCCCGAAGCAGATATTTTGATTTCATTTTTAATGAGTTGCATCAATGCTATTCAAGCAGAGTTGTCGCGGTGCCGGGTGAACACCTGCCAGCGCAGATGCAGTGCCAGCGGGCACTCCGCACGTACAAAAGCGGTGAGCGTGGTGTCAGGCAGAGCCTGCCGTCTCGCCGTGTTTGGGGAAAAGCCTGGGGAGGAGAGGACAAGGGAGCAGACCCATCTCTCACTGTCTGCTTATGGGTAGTCTCAGAGCCGATCCCTTGGGTGTGCGGGACCAGCCTCAGCTGAGGCAAGCCATATACAGACACTGCAGATGGGGCGATGCTGAATTTCTGGACATTTTTAGACTTTTCGGACTTTAAATACAAAGGGCCAGATCTGATTTCTAGCGAGGAGGTCTGATGACTTGGCAGTAACACACACCTGCAGGCCTGCACTATTAAAGACCCTCAGTCTCAGTACCCAGGCTGCAGACCAACCCCTGTGTCTGGAGTTTGCCACTGGGAAGGCAGTGCCCACAATGTAGCTCAGACACCGCAGACTCCTACCAGGCCCAGAATCATCAAGACCAAAATGGGAAACAAACCTGGGGGGACATGACAAAAGGTTTTCCCCCAGGACTAATACTTTCACATCACATCTCATACCCTTTTGCATCCACATACTGGAGGACTCTCAGGAACAGCAGAACTTCACGTCTGCACTTCAGGGTTTCTTTTCGTCACCCATTAGCTTTGAATCAGTCAGTTACTCTGCAAAAGTCAGATCGAGAGAAAAAAGGGGGGAGAGCGATAGAGGGAATGACAGCAAGGAGTAGCTCAGGGCTGGCAAACTACCGTTAGCGGAAGGATTATTGCATTTCTCTGTTGCATAGAGAAATTCTAATGGATAATAAAGAAAGCAACAAAGTTCATCGCTGGTCTGGCACTGCGTTACGTGCCGGGAGTTACATCTCGGCAGGGCAGTTAAGTTGATCCGTGGGCATCATTTTCTCGGTGTCAATCTTGTAGGACTGGAGAACGCTCTTCAGGTGCTCCACAGTTTCTGGGTGCATCTCTGGAGCTCTTGACATAATCCAGGCATAGTCAATATGGAACAGCCAGAGGATGTTAGTACAGGAGTAAACCAGCGAGTAGTTTTCATAGTCGGTGGAGATGACCCAGTAAGGGGCAGAAGGCATGACTAGGAGAAAGAAGGGCACTATGAATGCCATGGGTAACCCATTCTGGACCGCTCCTCAGCACCAGAGCCGCAGCTCCTGCTGCAGTTCCCACTTTTTCTGCTCCTGAGCCACATAACTATTTAGTACAGGGAGCTACAATTTATAAAAGCCTATCAGGACTCCTTGTTCTGCGCAGAGGGACTTGAGAAAGCCACAAAACCCCAACCAGGGAGGTCTTGCTGTACAGTTAACACTATGACCTGAACAGCTCGGCTGGGCCACTGACAACCAGCCCAGCTTGTACCTGTGGGAGGGTGCTTGCTGGCGGGAAGGAGCCGTAGGGCTGGGAGTGGACACCGGTGCTCTGAAGAGCATGAGCCACCACCTCCCCCACCACCACCCGCTGCCCCACACAGCCAGCTGGAGCCCAGCCGGTGGGAATCAGTTTGGCTCAGCATGTCCCACCAGCACCAGCCACCTGGGCCAAGTTCTGTTCTCCATCATGCTGCTATGCCCAAAGCATCTGCTCTGATGAGGAACAGCCGCTCCGGCTTCAAACTGTCAGGCAGAAAGCAGAGGTGGGTCCAGCAGGCAGGCGTAAGTGCCCTGGGATTTATTTCTGGTGCACTCAGGAATGCTGGGCACTGCTCTCTGAGGCTCATGTCCAGTGAGGGTGATTGGTGGCTGCACACTCTGCGGGCAAAATGGCTGCTGGTGATGCCTTAGCGGTGCATAATTAAGCCTGGCTGTGCTCATGAACAATAATTGCATCTCCTTTGCAAGCACCCCTGCTCCACCCATTTCTCCAAATACTCCGTGCTATGAAGCAGCCAAGGAACAGGGGTGAGGGAGCAGAGTAAAAAAGGAGCTGAGAGGACACTTCTGCTCACTTTCCAAGTGTTGCTGTGGACAAAGTGCTCTGTGACGCGAATAAAATGCACTGCCCCTCAGCAGGCCCCTGTCGTGTGTTACATTGACAAGGGAAGACAAAGCAAACAAAAACACATTAGTAACAGTTATTTAAAGGCACTTGTAAGGAGAGGCAGCATGGGCTAATAGCTGTACCGCTGTGTTCAGAAAAACAAGCCTATTCCTGGCCCTTGCAGCGGCCGTGGGGCTGCCACCCCCACCTCCCCAGCCCCGGCCCCATCTGTGAAATGACCTGGAGGGACGGTAACGCTGCTCGTCCTTCTTGCTTTGAGACCAGTTGGTGAAAAGTGCTCTACCACTGTGAGGGCCATTGCTGTAGCTGATGTATAAATATCACCAAACCGCTGCCTGCTGGTCACAACATCAGTCCTAACCCTTCGCCATTGCCCCATCGTGCTGCGCTGAAGTCACCGGGGTAGCTTCTCCTCTTGCTTTGCTAGTTTTGCACCCCCGGTGACACGCAGCGGTGCCTGCTGCGTGCAGGCACTGCCCTCCCGCCATGCCTGGACCACCGCACTGCTGAGGCCGGCGGGTGCCGGGGAGCCGGCAGGGGCTGTGAGCCTCCCAGCCACACACTTACACCAGTTAAAGCGGACGCCCAGCTTGGCTGGCTCCTTTACATCCATGTGCATGATTTCTCCTTCCACTTCGTTGACTTTGCCACTGGAACTAAGGGGAGAACGACAAGGTGAGAAATAAAAACGTGCGAGTTTGAAATCACATTATTTTTTGCTTCAACTAAATCATCCCTCCTGACGCATCCACCTGCCAAGAGGAGGCTGAAACACGTGCAGCAAGCCACAGCATCCCCGGAGGAATAGCTCACCCCTGGGGATGGTTTCAGCAGCACCCAGGGCACACCAGGTCCTGGGCCAGGCACGGCGGGGCAAGTGGTCTCCCACATTAAACCCCCCCATCACCCAAGGGTGCCACTCTCCAAGTGCCCCTGCCAGCGGGGTGCTCTTCAGTGCCATGGGGCCGGTGACAAAGAAGGAGAGCAAGACCCCTCTGCGCAGGATGGGAGGATCCCAGCATTGACCTCGGATGTGCCGGGGAGCAGATCAGCTCCTGCTAGTTGTGGAGGGCATCTGTTCACGTCTGTTTAATCACCTGCGTTTTTTCCAGGTCACGGCACATTCCTCCACATACAAATTACCTGTCCCTGCTTGGTGAGCCAGGGTTTGTTTCGCTGCTGGTCCAGAGCACTGCCCTGCTGGCAGCAAGCCCTACGACTTGGGCTGCCCGTCTTATAATTGCATTTTTCCCTGGATGCCTCGAGACCTGGACACTGCCTGTGGAGCAGGAGAATTTCACGCTTCCCTGTGAAGCAGGAACACCCAAGGAGGCAGAAGCTAAAGCTGCCGGCAGCAGAGGTCAAGGGGCTGATGCTGGAGTATGCACAGTGCACACCTGACCCAAAATATCCCTGATGTTTCAGGGTCCTGAGCTGCTGCAGGGGTGACTGAATGGTCAGATTAATCTCCCGCAGATTAATGCGGGCGCAAATAAACAGCCAGCTGTTTGCCAGGCGCTGCCCCAGCAGTGGAGCTGCAGAGACGGTGCTGCGCGGTCAGCAGGCGGCATGGACGCTGCTTTCTGCCGGACACAAGGGATGTGTGGCTGCGTTGTTGTTATTGTGAGCCAGAACAAAGTCCCCATGCCATGCCAGGAGGGCAGGGGACAGCGCTGCGTTCGCCGCTCGCTCCCTCTCATTCATTCAGCCACCCACAGCAGCACCCCACGACAGCCGGGGCTGGTGATGGAAAAAGATTAACTAATATCTGCATCAGTCCTTGCAAAAAGCTAGGAGGGCTCGGGATAATTGCAGACTATCAAGTATAATAAAGGGAACAATCGGTGCATTCACTTTGCTCGCTGATTTAAACTGGCACTGATTGCTGATCCCCTCTCGCAGCAATTACTGCCAGTGCAGGTAAATGCTCCAGAAAAAGGCTGACAAATATTTGCTTAAGTAAAACTGACCCATGTGCTTCACCTTCTCTGCCCCTTTTCATCGGGCCCCTTTACTCTGGAGCAGAGAGGACCACAGGGCACAGCCACCTCTCAGCACACAGGGGCACAAGGTGGTGGCTGCCATCCCATAACCAGCCCCGTGGCCCCCTGGGGACAGGACCCGGGGCATCCGGCTTCTCAGCCAGCACTGGGGATCACAAACCAGTCAGGGGGGAGACGCAGGCTATTTCACACTGGGGTCACCATGTGCATTTGATCTATTTTCTCACTACTCGCCTCAGACAATGAGATGGAGACCTGCTGAGCCCCAGGGAAGCACAAGCAGAAACCAGAGACCCCCATCTCTGCCGTAACCTCAGCAAAGCCCATTATCCCAGCAGAGCTACCGCAACCAGAGGGTGCCTCCCAGAAACAGATAATTTGGAAAAAAATGACTACCCAGGACGGCAAGAGAGGTGACAGGAGTGCCACCGCTGCAGCGAGGACACGGCCTGAACGCAAACACTTACAGCAGCTCCTTGTTGATCACCTTGAACTTCCCGTTCTCCTTCAGCGAATAATTTGCCTGGATGCAGCTTCCTTTCTCGAAACTTGAGGGCAGCTTCTCTATCTCGTACCATTTCCCCAAATACTGATAGAAGAAAGTCCAGAGAGACGCATTTAGCACGAGAGGGCTGAGGCAGAGCAGCCTGGCTCGTTTGCTGGCACGGTTTTGCCTGCTCGGTTTGCTCCAGCACCCAGCTCCATGCCGCGGCAGGCTGCGGGGGCTATCGGGGCCGCAGACCCATGCTGGTGGCTCTGGCACAACGTGTCGAGACCGGACCTGCCAACCCCCGCCATGCACCCAGGCAGTTTGCCATCAGTCCCACATCCCCTCAGCCTAACTCGCTACCCGCCGTGAGATTTTTCAGAAAGCTTTTCACACCTTGTTGATATCAAAGTCTTCTTGGACTGGTGGATCTGGGCATGGTCCCATGTGAAACATCTGGCCTTTGCCAAAGCTGAGGAGGCCGAGCAGGACCGACAGCCGCACTGCTGTGCCCAGCATGGCTGCGCCGGGATGCAGGTGGGAAATGGACCTGGGGAGGAGGAAAACAGCTGAGATGTGGCCTCTGTGGAGCAGAACTTTGCGTGAAATAGGGCAAGGAAGACAGGACATCTGCAGCAGGGCACCTCGAGGGCACAGCGAGGAGAAAACGCTCATGAGAAGAGCACGAAGGCACTATGCCAAATAAGCCCCCAGCCCAAAACGGCCTCAAGCCCTGCCCGTGCTCGGGCTGTGCCCGGCAGCTCTGCGGGCGGCAAGGCAGTGCCTGGTGAGAGCACTTGAACCCGTCACCAACACCTGACACCTAACAAGATGCAGGGGTGATCAACACCCCAGGACACACAAGAGCATCGCCTTCTGTCCAGACCTGAGGTAAGGAGAAATGCAGGGACATTTGCTGTAAAATGCTGGAATAGAAGGAACATGCTCCAGAGCCGGGGCAGAGCTGGGGCCCCGGGACGTGGGAGTGAGCAGCGTACACATGCAGGAGCCTGCGCGGTGAGAGGGACGTCTGCACGGTGAGAGGGATGTCCCCACGTGTGCCAGGGCTGCCTGGCCCTGCAAGGTGGTGGGAGGGACAGTGCAGCTGCCTCCGGGGGGTCTTCATGTGCCAGGGCGTTCACAGCACTGCAGGGTGGGGAAGTTGGTCGAGACTCAAATCAGCACCATGAACCGATCCCCAAAAGCATGCTGCGAGGAGGGAAAGGACACATTTTCCTGCAGAGCAGAGGCAGGAGCTGTGCAGCTCACCCCTGAGCAGCCCCTGGAGCCAGGATGCTGCCCACGTGCTTTGGGTGCTGCTTGGGGCAGGTTGGCACCTACAGACCCTGCAGCACGGGGCTGCTCCGCTTCCCTGGCCAGAAACTCCTCTGCAGGCGCAACGGTAGTATTTTCCCCAAGTTTAAAAGAGAAGCCCAGTCTGTCTCCAGCCACAGGGCACGGGCCCTGCTGCGGACACAAACATTTGAATCTCTCCATTCAGAAACGTACCTTGGCTGGCGAGGTGGAGTGATGCTCTGCGGAGGACCAGGGCCGCAAGGAACAGCTCTGTGGTGAGCTCTCCGCCTTGTCGTTTTATAAGCGTGCTGGGATCATCATTATTCAGCAGTAGCACAAGCCACTCCCTGGTCCTCGACGTGTTTTGTTTTTTTGGCAGGCCAGTCAGCTGCCTTAGATCTGCAGCTGGTACGAAGCTGGAGATGGGCTGCAACTTGGCTGCTCACCCAGGCAAACAAAGGCACCCCACGTGTCTGGGTATCGCTCTGCAGCTGCGGAGCTCTCTGCCCTTCGGCCGCCCAGGAGAGCCTCGGACCTGGGCGCACACAGCAGGGGAAGGGGAGAGGCGTCGCAGCCTTTGAGAAGGGCTGAGGACAGAAGCAGCTCCCGTCCGTCCTGCAGCCATCGCCGTGCTCCCGGGGGGATGTGCAACCTCCTCTGCTGGGGGCCACTGGAGCCCTCCAGGCCACTGCAACATCCTCGTCCCCATCACAGTCACTCGCAGGAGTACATGGGGAGGATTAAGTAGCAGGAGGCATCGCAGGCTCATCTGGGGAGCTGCAAGACCTCTGGGCAATTTTTCTCCTAGATTTTCAAATCTCATTAGAAGGAAAGATCCCGGTGCAATTAGTTCTGCGCTGACCTGGCAGTTTTTCCAACAGGTGCCCAGCAAATGACTTTGACAGCAGAGCAGCCATCTGTGAAGGCAGCCAGTCCCAAGGGTTATGCAAGGAGAGTTGAGTAACAGACAGGATGCTCTCTGTTTAATTACATTTTATTTTAATCTAATCTCCATTGAGACTTTCTCTCTAGGTGTGTTTTTACACGCTGCACTGCCTGCCTTACTCACACGTGCACACACACACTCTAGAGCCCCTGGCTGCCCAAATGCCACCCCAAGAGCCACAAATAGCTCTGTCCTGTCCCTTACTGGGGCTGGGACCTGAAACACGGCCACAGCCGAGGTGCTCACAGGACCTGGATGGCCATCGTGGCTGAGCACGGCTCATCCAACACAGACCCAGCAGCGCCGGCTGGGGATGAAGAGCTCAGGGGAGCACCCGGTCCGTTGCCCTGCCGGCAGCGCTTGGCACGGGGCAGGGGGTCACACAGGAGTTCTCCCTGCCTGCACCCAGCTCCCTCAGCGGCTGCGCAGCCACCACGTGCCCATCCCTGACGGGGTTGCTCTGGCTGTCCATGTCAAAGTCAGAGGTGTCCTGCAGACCCTCTGCAAGCCCCAGGTTCATCTGCACCTCTTGTGATACAAACAGGTTAAGCAATCATAAAAACTTTGGACAGAGCCCTGACCCGAGTGGTACAAGCGCTGCCATGCCGTGGTGCACTGCGGAGGTGAGATCCGTCCCGCCCCAGCAGACCAGCAAGCCTGGATTTTCTCCTGAGCTTGGCTGCCTGCGTCCTGCAGAGCAACCAGAGGAGAAAGCGCTGCAGAACAGCCAGCCTTGGCCGCAGCAGAGCATTTGCCCTGCGTGCGTGAGGACAAGCACGCGTAGGTGTGTCGGTGTGTGTATCCTCATCTGCACATGGAGCACTGTGCTGCGGGATGGAGCGAGGACTCCCTGGCTGTGATAGCAGAGTTTTGCCTTGGATGGAATGGTTCCGATGAAGCTTTTCGCCCTGCTGTGGCAGGAGGGGCTTGTGCTCGCTGTGACACCCGGGCACTGCCCAGCGCCCAAGGGCTGCCCTGCAGTGCGGGCCCTGCCAGGGCTGCACCCGGGTGGCCGGGCACTGCAGTTTTGGCTCCTGGCACCCTGTGGCCAAGGTCACGCCAGAGCAGCAAGTTGTTCGCCCAGCCACACTCCATGAAACCTGCTGTGGGAATATGCATTCACCTGCGACAGGGCCAGGAGGCGATGAAGGGCCAGGACCCAGCAAGAAAGAGCTCATACTCCTGAGCCCCAGTGAGAGTGGAGATGGCACATGGGGTGGGCTTTGCTGTAGCCGTCAGCTCCCCCCCAGCCAGCAGCAACAGCAGTGGAAGCAAACCTATGTCTTGGTAGGACGTGCGGGGGTCCCACCTCCAGCTGAAGGCAGCACCTTCAGAAGCGCCGGGGCTGCAACTCCTGGAGCCCTGCTCCTCTGCTTGGCTGCTGCCAGCCAAGGGGCACCCCATGGTGCCGAGGCACCGCACGCCTTGAAGCACAGATGATGAGAGCTGACAGCCGAGCTCTCTGCCGGCTGCTGGGACCTGTCTCCACGCAAGCGCTGGCTGCGCCTTCCCCAGGGGCACATTTCTGGCCTCAAGCACCCAGGTACCTGCTGCTCCCGTGCTGGAACGGAGCAGGCTCAGGCTCTTGCAGCTGAGTCCCTGCTCAGGCCACCTGGCCAGGACGTGTTCAGCAGCCATCCCACCTCCAGCACCAACTGGCACCCCTCGTCCGCACAGAGCAGGGCCCTGCTCCATGTCCCGCCTGTCATTAGCCCAGAGCAGGACTCCGCTCGTGAGCCCGTCCACCCTCAGTGTGTGCCAGAGCAAGGGTTCAGGGAAAAGCATAACCTCATAATTACGCCTAATTGTGGGGTGGGGAGAAGTCATCTCCACCCGGTGAGCAGTTTGTACCCTGGAGCAGAGGAGGGGAGGCACATCAAAGGGCAGGAAGCTGGAGCAGGGGCAGGAGGAGAGGAAGGAGGAGAGCTGGGGGGTGGGGGGAGGGAAACCAGGGCAAAGCGGGGGCACCAGGCACGCTCTGAACGCTTCACGCAAGAATGAAGCCTCCCCCACATTTCTGGGTGATGAGGCAGCTGCCAGGCAGGTGTACGGGGTGTGTGCACAGCACCCAGAGGGTGAAGTGCTGCAGGGGTTGGAGGACAAGGCGGCGCGGATGGGGTGTGTGGGCAGCGTGCGCACGCGGGGAGGCAGGAGCGGGTGCGAAGCACACACGGGGTGAGGCGGCGCGGGCTACACGGCACGTCCAGGGGCGGGCAGGTGAGGACGTCCTGCGTGTGGGGCACGTACAGGGTGTGCAAGGGGTGAGGCAGCGCTGGGTGCATGCTGCGCATGGTGTAAGGCAGCAGAGTGTCCAGGGCACATATGGATGGGCTACATCGGCCAGGATTCCCCCATGTCACCCAGTTGTCCGTTTCAGAGACAAGGCTCAGCTGGCCCTAGGGAGAGGAGGCAATGGCACAGAGTGCTGCTGGCAAAGAAAAAAACCCTCGTTAGAATAAGCTGGAGCTGCAGACAAAATGCAGCCAGCTGAGGGCTGGGACAGCACAGTGCCACACCACCCCTGAAGCTCTCCCCACAGGTATCCCGGCTTAGTGCAGAAGTGAGACTGTCCCATCGTGCACACCAGGCCACCCTGAAATCAGGTCCTGACACCCCAGAGAAAGGCTGTTTTACCACGCTGTGTCCTCCATCTGGGATTGCAGCAGCTGCAGAGAAGCCCCCAGCAGTTTTGCGCCTGAGGATGGGAGAGCAGCCAGAGTGACGCCATCGTCTCAACCCTGTGTTGAGATCTGGTCCAGGCCTTGACGTTACTTAGGACAGCCTTGAAACTGCCCAAGCTTTCACCAGTGAGAAAATCCTCTGGTGGAGTCACTGAAGGGACCAGGAGCTCCAGGCACACCCTTTGCTTGTGGGCCACCACCAGCTCCAGCCCTGGGAGCCACTAGCCGAGGGCTCCCTGCCTGTCCCCGTGAGGAAGCTTTCATCCCCAGATGGTGTCTGAGCAACCCAAACACACGGGGGCTGGAGAGCTGCCACGGTCATGGCCATTTTGCATTATTTTGCATGAAGAGATGCTGCCTTCAGGCCCGCTGCCTTTGAAGCCCCGGTGCTGGAGGCTCTCTGCGGGACCTGCAGTGTCGAGGCATCATGTCCTGGGACCCAGGATATCCTGGGAGTCCTGAGACTCCCACCACAGAGACGCTGTTCTTTGCATGGACAGCTCTTCCTGCCTCAGGAGGTGCCTTCCCTCCTTTCGCTGTCTTATCTCCTGCAAATTAATTTCTGTTGTTTTTCTCCCTCCTCTAAAGGAACCAGGGCTTTGGGCTGGCCAGACAGGTTGCCACATGAACATAGAAACAAAAATGAACTTGCAGGAGACAAGACAGAGAAGGTGAAGGCAGGTGGGAATTTTCCTCTGTTTCTAGGAGGGGCAGAAAGTGCTTTGAAATCTGTTCATGCAAAATGGTGTAAAATTTCAAATTACAGTTATGACACTGAAGGAGGTAAACAGACTCCGGAAGCGTGAACTGGCCTCTGGGGTATGGGAACTCAGTCCAAGGCAAGTCTACAAAAGATGTTGTGATTCATGTATATACAATTAGTTAGTAGCTCTCCACCCTGGAAATTATCCAATTATGCATTCAAAACACAAGAAACCAAAGAGAGATATTAAAGAAGTTGGAAAACTAAAAAGTTATTATTCTTTAAGGGACAAACCCTGTTGTGCAGGACCAGCAGTGGTTCTGGCTGGGATCTGAGGAAGGCTCCCTGACCTGCTTGGCACTGCTGCCGACGTCCAAGTCTGTGGAGAGAAGAGCCAGAGGGATCCCTAGTCTTCTGAAAGTAGAAAAAACTAAACATAGAGAAGAAAAACACGGCCGAAGAGGTACAAAAGAGACAGCAGGCAAGTCTACAGCCAGAACTACATTGCAGAGCCAGAGCTGGACCAGTGATACAGCTTTGGCCCAGAGACATCTCACTGCTGCGGGTTTGCTCACCATAAAAACCAGAGTTCAAGCAGTGCATTTAATCCTGGCTTTTCAGTCTGTCCCCAAAACGCCCTGCACCAGGGACAGCCTTACACTGCTAAATAAGGTAATTATTTTTTAATTGATTTATTTTGCTGCCGGTTTATCACAGTGTGCGCTGGGTACCGGGCAGGGCAGGCGTTCAGCCAGGTTTCGTCCTCACTGCGAGGAGCACGGAATCGCGCAGCAGAAGGGGGCAGAGTAGGACTTCTCCAGGGAGCGGATCCCGCTGGCGATTCCAGACTCCTGTGGGCTCCTGGTTGTGAATGCCGGCTTGGGTTTAAGTGGCGCTGGGGCTGGGGGGCCCTGGCTGCCGCGGTTTGCCTCGGGGTGCTGCAAAAAATGTCATTAAACATACCAGAGAGCGCCTTCTGCAAAAGGGCTCTCTGTTCTCCCAGAGCAGCCGCAGCGATCTGCTCATGGCATCGCCAGCTCTGCCCGAGAGATGCCCAAGTAAGGCTGTTTAAAGCCCACAGCCCTATTTTATGCAGCTAAACCATATTTCAGGACCTGAGCCCGGGATGCATTAATGCAGTTACACCATTATCTTTTCTATGACCTATACACAACCTACATCTTCCTTGCGACATGGATTTATAATGTGTGGGTAACTGCAGCTCTGCTCATGGAAAGAGAACAGACTCCTGTGAATTAAGAAATGCAATTGAGAAATCTCCTGCAGATCATGCCATCCTGCCAGATGAATGAGGAGTCCTTCAGCAGGGACGTGGGCTCTCCTGCTGCGGGAGCATTTCAGAGCCACCTTCGAGTCAGCATCTGGCACCAGCTACCAGGAGTGCAGGAATCACGCATGGAGTGAGGCCACAGGGTGGCCTCGGACCCTGAGATATTCCCTGTTCATACCCTGCAAGGCTGTTTTCTATCTGTTTTAGATGTGTGCCAGGAAGATCTGGATCCAAGTGCGGCACTTTGCCCCTGATGGACTTCTCCAGCAGCCAGCACAGTGTTTCCAACCACCATCTCTGAGCCCCCCAACCCCACACCACAGGTCAGAGGAGAATTTTAAACATCCCTTTTCTGAAAGAGCAAGTCACATCCCTCCGCAGAGGCTGCAGAGCGCAAAGACACTGGCATATGTGTTTGGCTTTGCCCATGAATAGCTGCACTGAGGCCACCGAGCCTGAGCACACATGCCTTGCATCGAAACACAGGCCTAAGTCTTTGCTAGAAGGGAGTTTACATTATACAGAAAATAAATAACATAAATTCAGTGGCCAATGCTCTGACTCTGTTTCAATACATAGTTGCAGTCTGAAACGGCACAGAGATACCATTCATAGTGAGTTTCATTCAAACAAGTTAGAAGATTTTCGGAATTATTAGTTTAGACAGCGTTAAAAATGCTTTTATCTGCACTGCACCCCGGGGATACTAGCCAGGCACCTATGTCAGTGTGAAGAGACTTGGGGTGAGACAATGGATGCTTTATCCAATTAACTTCAATTTTTTCTGAAAACAGATGTCATACCTTACATTCCCAGCCGTAATTATTGTTGCAAAATGGAAACTGGATAGAATAGAGCAAAACCTTCCCACACCAGGACACATGCACAGGAGTGTAGGAACTTCCTTGGGATGCATTGGAGCAACCTGGGACTGGTTTTGAGTCCGTCAGTGCCCGTGCACGGGCAGAGCTGGAAGCCGTCTCCTGGCCCCTGCCCATAGGCAGGGAGAGCTGCCTGCACCAGGAGCCAGACCCGGCTGCGCCGAGTGCCACGCGTGTCCCTGGCGAGCTGGGGTCTTCCTGCTCCCGTTAGCGCTGCAGGTGGGCAGAGGCCACCTGGTACAGGTGTTCCCAAAGCCTGAGGGAACCAGGCAGCTCACAGGTGGCTCAGGGGTGGAAAAGGGCCAGTGGTGCAAAAAGAAGGTCCAAATGTGCTTTTGGGGATAGAGACTCAGGGACTCCCTTGTCGATGAAGGTGTGCAGCAAAAACATATATGCAGGGAGGGGATGAGGTTGGGACTTAGTTTGGGGGCTAAGAATATGTAAGGAAGATGGGGAGGAGAGGTGCTTCCAGCGTGAGCACGTGTCACGGCAGCAGCTCCTGGTAAAAGCACCGGCACCATCCCCACACCAGTGCTGGCCCCGAGAAAAGTCAGCGCTGGAGTCGCTGGTTGGGACAGACAGACCACTGCACCCACCAGATGACTCCATCCTGCACCTCCTCTAAGCCACCTCGTGCCACAGAGCCAAGCCACTGCACTATCTTGTCCTCTTTAAAGACGGTCATTGCCACCTCAAAGCCTTTCCCTGAGTCCCCAGACAGACTTTCTGCAGGCACTTTCCCATTATCAAAGTGCACCTCGGCTGTACTGGAGCACTTGATCCCCATCTTCTCTGGAGTGCTGCCAGCGTAGCACCTGCACAAGCATCCATGCACTGCTTCCTATGGGAAGAAGAGCCATATAGCCATACTCCAGACGCACACTGGATGTCTCCAGTGGCACGCAGGGACTGCCACGTCCCTCCCTGCAGTAGGAGATGGAGCCATGGGGCCTTATCAGGGTTCATTCCCTCTCCCAACGGCTCCCTCATTAGTCATGCTTCCTGGAGCAACGGTTGCATGTCATTAGAGTTGGGAAGGGAAGGTGCTTTGCTGTGCTCTGAATGCTTCAACACCCCTGAGCAGGCAGAAACCAGGAAGGAGATGCAAGGACGTGCGGTGCTGGCAGCCTGCTGACTGATTGTCATAGTAACCCTGGTTAAAGTCCCACCAGGAAAACGACTTCTCCTACAGCACTTGACCCTAGAAGGTGACGGGTACCACCAGCACCCCTGGGAGCATGATCGCTCTGGCAAGGAAGCCCTGGAGTTATGCAGTAAAAGACGATGTAGAGCTTTCCCCCAAGCTGCAGTTCAAGGTCCCCGTGGGGTGATGGTTAACTTCAGTGCCCGTTTAAAAGCAGCATAACAGTGTTAATGTCTGCCCTCAACCCTGGCACCTTCCTCCCTGGAGCTATCAAAGTTCAGAGGACTTAATAAGCCACTTGTAGCAGCTTTCACGTGAAAGACTAGAGATGCCATATTTTTTCATTCTACAACAAAAAGTGACTCAGCCTATGGAAAGGGGGATAACACCTACTCTGGCATCAGAACAACAGCAGCACTGCATTTCATTGCAATGTATACTTTTTGGTTTTCCACTTTACAACCCAGGCAGGGTGGTGCCAAAGATGGCTGGGATGGTAAGGGAGCTTGGCACAGGCAGAGTGATTTGTTCAGGGCACTTAGCAAGCCAGTGGCAGGACCAGGACCAGAAGTGCTGGATCTCAGTCCCAGGCGGGAGTCTTTCCATTATACCATTAAACCAGACCAGCTCTTACGTGGTTACTCCCCCAAATGCCTTCTCTACAGTCAAAGCAGAGATTCTTTCTTTCGTTTCATCTGTTTCTGCTTTTATCGGTATCTTGACAAACGGTGAAGGAAGATCTGCCAGACTTTCAGGTGACCAGAGCTGCTCCAGCTGTGTGCTGGAGTTGGCGAGGACTGGGAAAATTCACTGCTCTTCACAACACCACCTGCCAGGTCCTGCATGAGAACGAGCTTTCATACAAGGGGCCCAAACACCTGATATGACATGTTTGGGGGGTGGACAACCTCGTGCCATGCTGGCTGGGAAGAGGCAGGCACAGGGGAAGAGTGAGGAATGGGTAGGCAGACCAAACATCACAATGTGTTCTTCAAAGCAAACCCATTGAACTCATGGTATTGGGGCCAATTTCATGATGCAAAGGCTATGAATCTGCAAAGCTGGCAATGGCATAGCAGTACCGCTGAGTCTTAGAAACCCTCACTCTAAAAAATACAGATATTTTTCCAGAAAGCGTCAGACTTTCTGCATATCATTTCCTTGGGACTGGAAGCTGCCTGGTGGATGATCTGATAAAGAGACGAGAAAAATGCCTCCCGGGCCATATCTATGGGACTAGAACACAAACAGCTTCTCTGTTAAGGGCAGAGGAAAGCGATACTGCAAATCCACAGGCAATGGTGTGGGCAGAGACCCAGTCTGTTACTGCTCTGTCGGCAAAAAGTTCTGTGAGACAAACCACCCTCGGGGAACCAAATTAAACCACCCTGAGGGGAGTGAATTACTGCCTGTTCACTGTAGCACATGCATGACAACCACACCTGAACACTGGCTTGGCCAAGCAGTGTGCCTGGAGCTGCCTTCTGCACCAGCGAGCCAATGCCACCAGCCAGCTCTGCTGCCCGCCTGCATGGAGCAGGAGGTGCGCTCATGGCACAGCTCATCGGGTCACAGAACAGTCAGGGTTGGAAGGGACCTCTGGAGATCACCTAGACCAACCCCCCTGCCAGAGCAGGGTCACCTACAGCAGGTTGCACAGGACGGCATCCAGGTGGCGTTTTGAATGTCTCCAGAGTGGGAGACTCCCCCACCTCTTTGGGCAGCCTGTTCCAGTGCTCCACTACCCTCAAAGTAAAGAAGTACCTCCTCACGTTAAGACGGAACTTCCTATGTTCAAGTTTGTGCCCATTACCTCTTGTTCTATCATTAGGCACCACTGAAAACAGACTGTTCCCATCTACCTGGTACTCTCCCTTTAAGTATTTATAAGTATCGATAAGATCCCCCCTCAGTCTTCTTTTCTCTAGACTGAAAAGACCCAAGTGCCTCAGCCTTTCCTCGTAAGGAAGATGCTCCAATCCCCTAATCATCTTAGTAGCCCTTAGTCGCTGCATGTCGCTCCCTACGTCCTGCCGAGTGCTTGGAAGGGCTGGTTCACTATCAAGATACCCCAAGAGAAGGCACCGCGTGCTGCAGGAGACCTGCGTGCATGGCCGCTTTGTGCCTCTTGATAAGCTTCTGTCAGGGCAAAAGTAATATTTCACCATTTTGAGGTGAAGACACAGGTCTGGTCCCTTCCTCAAAGAGTGCCAGGGGAGAGGATGATACAGCTGTATCAGTAGCATCCCCGTGGCCCTTCCAGCACTGCTGAGAATGAATTAACTGTGTCTGGCTCCAGGCCAGGCCATGGAGCTGGCGCTGGCTCCATTACAAATTCTCGTGCTATTTGTAGCATCTCTCCAGTCCCCAGGGCTCAGGCTGCTGGCTGAGAAACCTGCTGGTATCGGTTTTGGTTTGTTTCTAAGACATTTCTCAGCATTGTGGTTGCACAAGAAGCTGAAAACTCATGTTTCAAAACCCCAGCCAGAAGGAGAGGTGCTGCCGTTGCTAGCACAGCACCACCATGCTCAGGGAAGGATCTCCAAGCCAGAAAGATAAACCCGTCCTGGGTTTCCTAGGTCTTAGAGTTTCTAAAACTAAGCAAGGCTCCTATTTCAGGGTGCGCTGGGTGGCACTGTTGCAGAGCTGGGTGCCGATGAGCAGAGCTCCCCGCAGAAGCGGCGAGCAAGCAAAGGTGCCCTGTCTGCCGGCAGAGCGGCTGGGCCAGCATCTCTCTGTGCAAGGCAGGACCTCAGCGGCGTTCTGAGCTGTTGTAGAGGTCTTCAGCACAGCTTCCTAATCTTCATTTGACATGCTTAACAGATGTTTTTTCCTAACTGATACTGCTGATTAATGTTTTTCTTTGATTTCTTCCCAAGGAAGACAAGGAGCCCTAGGGGAGGCAGCCCGCCCGAGGTGCCGAGTCCCCATGTGGAGACATTTGAGAGCAGGGAAAGCACTGCTGGGGTAGCAAAGGTAAAAGCCCCGACCTGAGGCAGAGGAGAGCTGCCCTGGGTAATGTCCCATGCTGTTTTCAGGGCTGTTGCTGTGTGTGAAAGCACTGCCATCACTGGCATCCTTTTCTCAATAACATTTCTGGCAGTGGCACAGCTCCTCAGCTGTGGCTTCAAAGCCAGGTGGGCAAGAAGTGCTTCTCAAATCCTAAACTTTCTTCTAACACCTATTGACTCCGTCCCAGGTGTCAAAGCAACAGGTTACATAGCGGACAGTCCCAACATGCCACAAGTCAGTCATATGCATCATCTGGCCAGAAACAGGAGCATCCATCAGCCTGGGCTTGCTAGCCAGAGGACAGCAGCTGCTTTGCATCTCTGGCATCCCTTGCGCTGTTTTTTTTGGCCAGCGCTCACTAGCCAGACAGCACCTACAGGACCACCACTTGGGAGGAAAGTGGCACACAGAAAAACCCTGATGCTCAACATTATCTAGGAGAAATCACAACTCGCTGCCTACAAACATTCCAACGTCCAAATGCTGGGTCTTCCCAGTCAGCGCAGCACTGTCGAGCACAGTTCCCAGTAACACTGCACAGCTCATGTTTGGTACAGCACGCCTCCTGGCCAGCTCTGCAACTCTTTGAGCTCTTCTGCCACATCAGAACAGCAGACCTAGGACATCAGCCACTCATGACCGTGGTAAAGACTTTTGAAGCCCGGAGGAAGCAGCATACATTCCCATCCTGTGTGTAGCTCGTTGTAGAGATAAACACATACAGGACTATCAATGAGGGATCTCCATAGCAACTTGCTGCTTCTTGCCTCTGCCTGAAACAAACCACTTCCTCTGCAGCTCTTGCCACGCAGAAGAGACTTCTGGTTTCTCTTGGCTTTTACAGATGATCTTTATTCACTTCACCCACAATAAACTTTTTGTCTTTTAAACTCTCCCTTTGCTGCTAGTGGAGGTTTCATGTTGGGGCTAAACCAGGAACCACAGTTGTCATGAGGTCTGGGATACACACTGGGACTTGCCGCTGGTTTGTGACTTGTTTTTTGGTCAAGACAGAGAGAACCTGAAGCTATCTGGAGTGTCCAGACTCACAGTGCTTGCTTGGGAGACCCCAGGAGGCCCCTTACTGTTAAGCTGAACCACAGCAAACATGATATGCAGAGGACCACCTTTTGTTCCCAGTGTCATTGCAGAGAACCACACTGATCTGAAAGCGAAAACAGAAACACTTTACACAGGCTAAAGGGTGCACTAAGGAGCTGTACCATTACCATCTTCCAAAGCATTGTGAGAAACATGCAGAAAAAGGTAGGACACTGCCATGGCCTCAGCAGCTGGCCCTTGAAAGAACAGCCACAGGCACCTTCGGCAGCCTAACTCCTCACAGGATACCACAGCAGCAATGAACATGGACTTCCAGGGATTTCACTGAACTTCCTTCTTTCTCCTCCATCCTCTGGCTTCGAAGGTCACTGTCAAATGGAATTGTGTTTTCTTCCCTCTGTAACTCACCAGCAAGACAATGACCTGCCCTCAATGCCTGCATTAATGAACACTACCATGTGAAACAAGGGTCTGGCTGCCTCAGGGATCAGATTTCAGAACCAAGTTTTCAGTGAACGGCTGCTAGAAGCTCAAGATGGGAAGGGACCTGCTCAGTCATCTTGGCTTTGCTCCATTGGCTCTGAGTTCACGTAATCATTTGCACCATACAGAAATGCTAGATACTTGCTCTTCCCACACCAGCACTCTGCTCCTCTCACCCCTATACATCCACCCAGAGCTCCCCACCCAGGCAGAAACCAGATCAGGCACTGACAGCGAGCCTGAGCACTTGTCAGGGGGCAGAGGAAGGGACTGGGGCTCACATGCTATGAAATCCTAACCCTGACTCAGCCACGAGGTCCTTGCATGGCCTTGGACACTTCTTGGCTTGCAAGTCTCCGCTCTGTCTGTGAGAAGCACTAATCCTTATTACCAGACAGCTGTAGCACTTGGATTAGTTACACACAGAGCGCTGAGGCAATGAATAATGCACAGCACCACTCTCTCAACGCTGTCGTTTGAGGGAAACCGCATACAATACAAACAGTGACAATGTCTGTGTTTGCAGACAGCCCTCTCTCTAGCTGCCTTCTGCTGATGAAATGAGTTGCGCTGCCCATTCCGCTCCAGGCAGTTCTCGCTGCACCTTCACAATCCCACTTACCTGCTGAACCACTGCCACCTCCTTAATTACCGAGCCAAATTAAATCCTGACCTTAGATTCAAAGGGGGTGGGAAAAACAACATAGAAATGAGCACTGGAGACACAGACATGTGCTTTACAAATCTCAGTTTATTTTCCTCTCTGTGTAAATCAGTGCTACTTAACATCACTCACATTTTACAGTGCAGGGGGCAGAAGTGACTACAGCACCGCTTAAGCTGCGGTTCAGTGGGATTGTTCTGAGTTCTGGATCCCAGGCAATCTCCATGTGCTGATGATCTGGAATAGAAAAGAACTGCACGGCCAGCATTTCCAGTAGTTGTAACCACTGTAATACAAGCTACCTCTACAGCATCTCTAATGGAAGCCTGCGTTCCACCTCAGGCAGCACAGCACTCACAGCTGCATGCAGACTCCAAGCATTTACAGCCAGCAGCATATGAAAGGTTTATGGCACAGTTTCCAAATCACAGCTGGCACAGACAGAGGAGGAAAGAGCAAATTATAAGCTCTTTTCATAGCCACGTAATCTCACATAGGACAAAACAGAACAACGTTTAGCAGTGGAAGGGAAAGCTGGTCCCTAAAGTGAGAGGGTCCCAGCCTGGCCAGCAGTGCCCACAGCCCCCTGGCTGCTCCACTCCACTAGTGGTCACCACTGGGACTGAAGGGATGGGGCATGAAGCCAGGCAGCCCCAGCACTTGGAGAAATAATTGAAATCCCTCTATATGGCCAACAGGAAAGGCCCTTGGGGACACTGTGCAAAAGTAGCTCATACCAGTTATCAGGAGGTTCTCTGAGGAGACAATCATGTGTGACATGGAAATTTCATTGTGCAATATTAAAAAAAAAAAGAAAAAGAAAAAAGAAACAAGTCACTTAAAGCATCCTTCCAGAGCTCATAGTCAGGCCATGCTGGCTGCACAGTGCCTCATCGCTGTTCCAAGTGCAGAGAGGAAGAAACCAAAAAACTGATTTGGGAAAGCAAGAGCAGCTCCCTCACCAGCAAGAGGAAGCCTAGCATGGGATGGTGACATGAGGGAAGCAGGGGGACAGCTAGTGTCTGTACCACAGTTGAGTAGTTCAGGCACTGGTACCTAAGGTAGTAGTCAGAGGAGCCAAATTTATTTGCTACATCAGATTCAAGCCTGTCCCACCAAGCTCATCAGCAGCGGGTGGAGAGAGGCTGCAAGTCCCAGCATCCACAGGGACTGACTGAGGGATGGCTCAGACCTCATTCATTATTAGAAGGGCTTTTCCCTGCCCAGCCTGTCTGTGGCCGCTGGCTCTGGCAGCTCCTGGCCACAGTGCTGGGAGGGAAGAACCCTTCTTTGCAGGGCTCTGACCCACCGTCGCCCGAGCTAGGTAATGAGGCTGTTTAGAGGCAGTGTTGCGGTTTTCCTGGAAAGAGCAGACAGTCACAGCACAGCAGACCTTCCTAGCAGTATCAGGAAAACAACAGAACCCTGTGTCTGACCCATTTTCAACCAAATGGAAAACTCTGCTTTTGTTTCCCATTTTAGTTTCTCCCTTCGAGACATCTCATAGCAACAGCTTTGCTCTGCTATTAGCAGCCTGTCCTTGTAAGGAAAAGCCAGAGCCCATTAATGAGCCAAATTTATCACTGGGGGAACTCTGCTGACCTAATTACACTAGCCACATATTTGACCCATTATGTTAACCTTCCTCTGCATCCTCCACAGCTAGAAGGAAAACACCTTTCAACTCTAACCAGGACAGCAGGGAAGACACAGAGCAAGAATTAGGAAAAAACAAAAACAAAAGCCATGCTATTCTCAGCATCTTACAAGACAAGACATGAAGCCATAACCCACATGTCTACAAGGGGAGATGCATCAGCAATGGGTGCAGACAGTCCTGACTAATTCAGCTCTAACCTGTGTGCACCTATGAGCACTGGAAGGATGCCTGAAGGACGGCCATTTACAGGGTGGCTCCGGGGATGTAAAGCCAGTCAGCAATGGCAGTGGGCAGGTGAGTCATGACCTGCAGCCTCACCCACCAATAGGTCTCCATGGGATTGTAACGGTTGTTCGGGCACAGGGAAGTGAGCGCATCAGTGATGTCATTCAAGACCAGAGACATGTCCTTCAGGCCACTGTTAACAAAGGACTTCATCAGGGCCACGTGGCGAGTGAAATACTCTCTCCCATAGTCCTCCTGCACGGTGTCACTAGCTCCGCTCCACAGTGCCTCAGCCTGCTTGTCGATTCCATCCGCCGTCAGGATGCCCGTCGCTGCCATGAAGTTACTGGGCTCAATGAGGATGACTCTGACACCCCAGCGGTACATCTCCTGCCGGAGACAGTCAGAGAAGGCTGCCACCCCAAACTTGGAAATGCAATAGCAGGAGCGAGATGGACTCACCATCCGTCCCAACATGCTTGTGATGTTCACCACACGGCCTAGAGAGAAAAGAGCAGGGAGAGATTATGGGATGCAGAAAGAGCAGCCAGAACATCCCAGTAAAAAGGTGCTTTGTTGGTTGATGCTGATTTGTAAAATCTAAATCTTGAAGAGGTATCCAAATTCCCTGCCAAGGAACCTTTCTCTCCCGACTCACGCAAGGCCAGCCTCTGCTCTGACCTCCTCCATGGACTGTACACATGCCTGACTCTGTATTAAAAAAGATTTACAAAGCACACAAAATATTTCCCTCCCAATTTCCAAGTAGGGAAGCACCCAGATCTTCTGAGGGTACTAGCTGTGTGCTCTCACATCAGCATGCCCCACTCCTGCTCACCCAGCTGGCTGGCCAGGAGTGCCTGGAGTGCTACATGACTGGGACAGAGAGGGGACTTGATGTGCTGCTGTCTATGGGGCAGCGAAAAGCAATTGTCCTAACTCCCACCAGCAGCACATGCCAGCCCGACTGCAGAGCTCTGGCAGTTTGTGTTAGATCATGCACTGCCTAGGGGCAGTGACAGCAGTGGTCACTCCTCTGTGGATAGCTCTGTCCTTCCCCAAGACAAGATGTGTACGATTATGGTTTCAGATGCACACGATTATGGTTTCAGATGCACTTACAAACAGGCCCTTGAAATCTCACTAGCTATTTTTACAGAGAGGATTTTCACAGCTGTGGAGCATGACACCCTTCTGCAGCTTGAAATTTTAGCTGAGAAACAAGTGGGTGGCTCTGCTCTCTCATTCCAGACCTAAGTGCAGCTTGGAGGAACTGTGAGAACTACCTGCTGACCTGATGGGTAAGCTACCTTTTGTAGTGAGGTAGGGCTTGTTTAGTGGGTACTTACTTTCTGGAAACAGTATCTGAGCAATCTTCTCAATATAACCCCTTTCTGTCCTCACAGAACACACAGCTGTGCCAGCATTCTCCCACACACGCTAAATAAAGAATTTTAGAGTTCTGCTGATGTTTTTTTTTTAATATAAACCAAAGACTTTTGATAATACTGTTATTTTGTAAGATATCTAAAATGGTTGTTATTGACTCTTACTTATTCCACCACTACCACTCTGCAATCATCTGTGAAGTGAATAACATGAAGGGAGAAGATTCAGTTAACCAAACATAAGCACTTGGTGGACTCTGGAGGCTGGGATTATCTTGTCTGGCCTCCAGTCACTTTTTCTAAAGGTGGCCTGGAGTCCTGTTTCGTATCTGCCACCACTGCACAAAAGTCTCTGATGTCCTGGGATGTTTAAGATAGCACCTGTTGTGTAGGTACCTGGACTGTCCCAGGAGTGGCCTGTACTACCAAATGCTTACACAACGTTTTGAACCCTGCTGTCTAGTTTGCCTGTATGCCTCAGACAACCTCCTCGGACTGTACAGGCATTCCTCGAAACACAGTCTGAGTCATAATTTTTAGCTGCATCTCTCTGCTGTGCTGCAAAAGCTCTCTCCGCATCTTGCCACACTGCCCAGCACATACCTTTAGCTCGGCGAATGAGGGGCAGGAAAGCCTTTGTCACTCTCACGGTGCCCCACAGGTTGATCTCTGCCACGTTCTTGTAGTTGTCTAAACTCGCGAATTCCACCTCTCCGAAGGTCGAGACGCCAGCATTGTTCACCAGGCCCCACAGACCTGCCAACAAACACACAGTTAACGAGTGGAACGAGGAAGTGCCACAGACAAGCAGCTTTCCTTGTTGTTCAAAGTAACCCAACCCCTTGACAAAGAACTAGGCGCTTTTGTAGAAAAAGAAGTTGTAGAGAAAAACCAAGGAGATTAAATATACTCTCGATATACCAGAAGTGAAGCCAGCGGGGCTTGTTTAGACCACTAGGGAGAGTGATGGGGTCACAAAAGCATTGCCTCTCAGAACGTCTCCTCTAAGGTCAAATTCTGTCCTGGGCCTTTGTATGGCTGGATCTGGCTGACCCTTTTTTATGCCTCCTGTTGGTCCCAGGTTTGTCTTCACTCAGTGGTTTTATCATGGCTAGGCTTTCCCTCAATTAAAAAAAAAAAAAAAACAAAAAACAACTTACCAAAAAAAAAAGAGAAGAAAACTAAGGATCTTTGATTTCTAAATCACCTTCACAACCCTGACTCAGCGTTTTGGAAAGTACACGGTACTGATCTGCAGGTTCATGGCCTGGTTAACAGCTCCTACATTTCAGTCCAGGTATTTGGTTTCCCTCAATCCTAACTATAGCAGGACATGGCAAACTTACAACCAACCCTTAAAACTACTAGAATTTAAAAATTCACAACTTTTCTGCATGCAGTCATGTCAAAATTAAACCAACTGCACTTACCAAGAGCTTCTGCACCAAGCCCCCTACATCTCTAGGACTCAGCAGGTCACTGAGAACTTGACCCTTTGAAGTGCTTACTGCAGGAGTCCCAGTGGCAAACATTTGTAGGACTGAGTCTGTACTTCATGAATTTGCTGAAGCACAGGACTATGCAGCCATAAACTGCAGGAGGAACAAACAGAAGAGCTGGAACAAGATAACACAGTTGCTTCTCATTAGATGTCTTGCTATACACCATGGTTATTTTTCACGCACTCGGTTGGAGTTGGGGCCCCTTTCTACTCCCTGACCTTCCTCTTACCAAGAACATACACAGGGCTAACGAGGAACCTTCATGTCCAGGGAGCTCTGACATTGCTATCAAAAACACCCATGTCATATCACCCTGTTGATAAGTTTTATCAAACTCACTCTCAAAATTTTTTGGGCTGTTTGCCCTGCCTCTGCTCCATAGCTTCCCTCCCCTGATATATGAAAATCTTTTAATAAGTTCCAGCTTATATTTATTCATGGTCAGATAGTAACCATGTATTGCACCAAACAGCCCTCTAAGAAAACTGCAATATTCTACCGTTGCCAAATAAATACCCGTGGAATGTATCCTTCTGGTGCATTTAAAAACGCCAGCATGCCCTTGCTAGACTGGCTCTCTACTCTCACCCTGGCCCTAGTAACCCTGCCCTGTTCCCTGTTCTGCTAAGCTCTTTTTCCCTGAATGCTGTTGACCAGCCATGTACAGCAGACCATAGAAGGTTACATCCCACCCAGTGATAACAGTGCATTAACCATTCTCTCATGATCTGTCCCAGAATGGATTTACCTATTTGCCTCTCATAGCTGCCACCATTCTGTCATCTCCCAGCTCTCATATGGTGACCCCAGCACACCTTTTGCCCTGCATGCCTGTCTCTGACAGACAGTGGTGAATATTGCTCCAGTTCACTAGTCTGCAGCATCATCCTCCTTCAGAACAACCCCTTCCCAATCCCCACCAGGACACAACAGCCCCAGGGGCTGTTTGGGATAACAGCTACGTTGTGGCCTGCAGCAGAAGCCAAGAAAACATCTTGCTCTCCTATCCTTCCATTTTTATTAATTCAAGTTTCTAAATGCTACAGTCGGGTAGTTCTACTTCTGCTCTGCCCGAGATCCCCTGCCTGTTGCTACTGTACTTACTGAAGCTGCCAGCTTCAATGGGTCAAGGTAACTTTGAAATTCACTTTCATCTGGCAGCCAGCAGAGCATCTCAGCCTGAAGGGGTCCCCCAGGCTGCTGCAAAGCAGGCTCTAATGGCTAGCAGGAGGACCATGGAAACAGGGCATCTGATGGCATAATTTCATCAGTAACAAAAGCTACGCAGAGCAAATTTGGCAGGGATTTACAAAAGACCACAAAAGACTTAAACTGTCAGTCCTAAACTGACCTCCGCAGAGTATTCCTGATTCTAAATTTCTCTACAATGATTTCTCATTTCTTGGGTTATGAGGGACGTTCATGAAAACATTATTTACAATAGTTCATTCTTGGAATGTCATTGCTCACTGATCAGGTCAGGTTATGTACAGAACAAAGTGCTGAGAGGTACCCCGTCACAGGGCTGTTTGCTGGACAGCCGTATGTTTATTGAACAGAGGCTTATCACTATTATTTCTTTAGTGTCAACAATACAGTGGGAACTGCATAAGATCAAAAACAAACAGGGGCACTCCCATCAAAATTAGTTTAGCCTTATGTACACAGCACAGTGAGAAGAGGTATAAATGTACAGCACAAGAACTGTTCTGCACTAGCTCCTCTGGGACCACTCTCAGTGTGCAACAAGCACCCAAGTGCAAGGCACCTCAGTCTCAATGGTCTCTATGTTCCAGCACTTTTTATTAAGCGCTATCGGCAAGCCCCAGACCTCAGTCACACCTGTGCCTCAAAAGAAGCCTTTGCTGCTTTGCACACTGCTGCAGCAAACTACTACAAAATAAGGCGCTCAAGAGCAGTGGGAACCAGTCCAACCTGCTGATCAAGGATGCAAGACTTCTCTGTCCCTGCTACACCCAAGGTTTTGCAACACACTGCTGCATTTATAGAAGCAACAGAGCTGCTCCCTTACAAGCACTCACTCAGTGGGGAATGGCTCTGCGCCGCCTCTGTGGCTGGGTTCTTCAGGAAAAGCTTGAGAAGCTGTGAAATGTGTGATGAGGGCTGGGTGATTGTGTAGGAAGAAAAATCATGCAGAGAGAACATGTGTGGGAACAGAACTTGTACGTAATTCGGTTACATTTCATAAGCTTGTTTTAGAAGGAAGGGTGTGCTCACATAATTTGCATGAAGATTAGAGCTACTGCTATTTACTAGCTTTATACTTGCTGTGAACAAAGACAGGCCCATGGCAGTCTCATCCACACCTCAAGAGGAGCAACCGCCTTCCAGTCACACAACCCACAAGTCCTAGATCCACAGATGTGACACTTCAATCCACCCTCAGCCTGGGTCTACAACTGCTGTCCAGCTTGCTACTCGCACAGAGGCTGCAGAGAAACCCACGTGCGGCAAGAAGCCTCACAACCCCACCATGTGGGAAGAGGTGAGGTGGTATCACACCAGACTCCCACTATAAGCTCACATGCCATTGCAAAACCATTCACATGAGGAGCTGCCTGACACTCAATCCAGGAGCCAAGCGGTGCACAATGCAATTAGCCATCCCTTCCCCCAGGTACCTCTGCTCAAGCCCAGAGGTCAGTTCAAGGATAGACATGGAGCACCTTGGCACTAACAGCATCTTGGACTTGCCCTGCAATAAGCATTCTCCTGGCTTCCCAGCCTCATGCACATTTCCAAGAAGGAAGGAAGCATGCAGAAGGGACTCCTACCTTCTTTCCAATGTTCCTAGGGTCTGTGAATTGGACTCACACTTTGTGTGGTGTTGTGGATTAAGGTGGTCTATGCCGAGCCCATCCTGGATCCCGTCTTGCTTCACCTTTGGGATGTTGCATGGCAAACTGAAAACATGGATTGACCTGCCTGAAGTATAATCCAGGTCTGGGGTCAGATCAGTTTTATGCTCCAGCTCAGCACTCAGTTACACAAACAAGTTGCACCAGCACAGCAGAGGGGACAGCAGTAAGCAGGCAAGGCATGTCAGTGACTAGCAGAGTCACTATAGAAAGGTCTGTGGGAGCCAGGCTGCAGCAGAAGCACCAGGAGGGGATCAGGCTCTGCCCGCCCTATGATCTTCACAGACACTCAAGGAGGGAGACGCAGGCTGTCGTGGGCTTGCCTCCACTCATCACTTTTTACAGGATGTAGGTTTAAGCCTCACCCTCTAGCCAGTCTTGGTCTCTTCCCATGTGGACGTCACATCAACTGCAAGACAGTTCTCACTGACCCAGGTGCAGCACTGCCTGACCACCAGCCAGAGAGGGAACGACCTGGCCAGTGCATGGCCTGCTCTGTAGGAAGGATTCTGTGAGCACAGCGAAGATCCAGCTGTGCTGGAAATACAAAGATCCCCACACACCTTCCTCTGGCTCCTTGAGGGTCCTCTTCACAAAATCCACAGCCTGAGCCACCTCCTGGTCACTGCACACATCCATCTGCAGCACTTGCATGTGATCTGACTTCATGTTCTTCAGCTCCCTGGCTCCATCTCCATTCTCATCCTGCTCAGCAGAAAAGAAAGATGTCCCGCTAAGACAGACACGAAGCAGAAATGCAGCTTGGGGCCGGGCATGTTCACATGGACAGGAAATAGAAGCTATTGAAATTGCACGCAGAGGTATAAACCTGGTGCACAAATAAGCACCCATGCTATGTGAACCGGCACACAACCCACCGCCATCCTTCTGTTCCCTCCAGCACAGCCCCTATATCTGCATCAGTGACATCAGCTCCGAAGGGCCACAAAGCCCCTGCTGTTAGCTCCTCATACAAAGGGTTTCGCATCAGTAATACTGTCAAATACCATGACAGCCTGGGATAACTGTGGGTGACTCTTCACTACCCCAGTCTCCACACTCTGCAGGTAACATAGCAAACACACAGAAATCAAGAGTCAGATTTTCTAGGCTTAAAAGCAAAAGGCTAATTAGGCACCATACTCATCTCATTCCAAAATATTGCCTGGCTTCTAATGAAGCAGTATTGCCAGACCACTTAGAAAACAAGACAGCAGGGACACCTTTGGCATGCCTTAACAGCAAATGGTCTGATGCTACAGGATACAGTAGGAAGCAGTTACAGCTGAACCTATATAATAGTAATATTTTGCTCTTACTATACAGCAGAACAGGATGCGCAGGAATACATGCACAGTGGAGATCTGCCAAGGTTACAGACAGAAGGCATGAAAGGAAGAGATTCTGACTGAGGAAGCAAGAACAAATCTTTTTTTTTTTTTTTTTCCCCTCACACCATAGGTAATAAGCATGTGATAGCTCTGCTTTCCTTTCTATCCTTGTCCTTTCTTTCCTCTTTCCCCCTGCTGTGATGCTATCATTAGAGATTCTGTTACTATTGTGGGGTGGTTGTTTTTTTTTGTTTAGTCAACCTAAACACAGTTCAAATCCCAAATTTTACCTGGTCACTTCCAGACAGGATTGTTGCCTAAGCCTCACAGCCTTGCTCAGGTGCTGTACAACAAATAAAAGTCAATAGAGCACCGATTAGCCATGCAGTTCCACAGCAGGTTCCAGATTTAATTCATCAAACTACTTCCTGAATCACAGGCTCTGCCTTGTTAGGGAGGAAGAAGTTATGAATTGGTGAGTCACCATGCCTGGCTGCCACTCTTCCTTTAGCACTTGATACCAACTCCCACAGTACAAGGGCAAACAAGGCGAGCAACCCTCCCACAATCACCTGCTCAGCTGCCTCTGCAGCCAGGCTGATGTAAAACCCATGTAACCGCTTAGTTCTTCTATACATATCTCAGGCTTTTTAATGAATATAGTATATAACATCTCACCTCCACCTTCAGTCCAGTGAACAATGATGTGTAATGAAGGAAAAGAGCTGAAATGGACATTTCAGCTTTGAGCAAGACAGAGTACCTCTCTTAAAAATCAGTATATAGTTACTCTGGAGTTATGACAATAGTAAGGAGGAGTTTCTGGCCCTATGGCTGCATAGCATTTCACAGATGGCTTATTTCCAGGTATCACAAAAACAGCAAATAAAGACTTGAAGCTTTCTAATGCACATCAAACACAGTGACGTGCTGTGTCTAGCCCTCTTATCTAGCCACAAAAAGAATCCCTAAAAGTGGCATTACAAGTACTTAATAACATAGTCACCAAAATATTATATTCCCTTTGTGAAAATAATGGGTGAGGGTTGTGTGATGCCTCACTATATTTCCGGAAGATGCTCTTGCATCTCACTGCGTTATACAAGCAACTTTCAGCTACTTAACTGTGAATAAAGCAGAGCTAATTCAGCTTGTGAAGAGATTTACTGTATCTATATAGAAATAAAAACTTAGCTGTATCTGTACTCAAGTACCGGTGGTCACTTTGGAGCACCAAAAATGCCTTTCCCTACGTGTTTTTTAATCTTTTATAATGCTTATAAACTGAACATGAAATATTTCCACTGTTTTCTGAAAAACAAAGACATAGGCCAGCAACTTAAAAATCCAATATAAATGGTTTGTATTATTCATATTGAAATGAATTTTCCCCTGTCACCAATGCAACTCAATCTGCAAAGTTACCTTCCCAGCTACAATTCATTCATTGTCGACAAAACATACTGATTTTGGAAGACTGACTTCCAACTTGCAATATCAATTGGAACTACTTTTCACAGTTGCTGACACCACCTCAGCCACGATTTAACTGTAAAACAAATTGCTTAACTCGTACGACCGGAAAACCTCTTCATAAATGAAGCAATCGTATTATTAGGGAAAGAAGCAAACATCATCTTATGTTCTGCAGTCTCTAGGAGCTGTAAGCTCATTCCGTATTCAGATACCCACACAGTACTTCCTCCTTGTTTTTTAAATGGTAGATTTGCTGGCTGGGATGATACCAGGAGCAGTTCCCACAGGAGCAGAGAGGCTGTCCTCCCTGGGATGGCCTTGGCATGCGCCAGCAGGAGCCACACAGCAGCATGAGCCGAGCAGGATCCCTGGGGGGATCCTAGTAGTGCTGGCCCGTTTGCTCCTGCAAAACCTCTCTCCCTCTCCTTTTGCTGTCACTTTACTTGCCCGATTTTTCTCCTCTTGGGCAACCTCTCAGCTTTCCTTTCCAGTTTCCCCGGAGTTGGAGTTGAAAGCCTGCTCCAGCCCAGCCTGATGCCCAAGTACTCTCCAGAGAGACCTTCAGCAGGACTGTCCCGTTTCCTCCCAGCTATCTCATTTCCCCCAGTTATCCTGCCCTCGCAGTCCTGCACAGCTCTGGCTGCCCACCCCACCCTCCACCCCGCAGGGGCTGCTCCTGGGCAGGGAGCCCGACAGCCACACAAGCCCTCTCCACCCTTCAGAAGAACCTTACTCCAGCTTTCGGCTGCCTCCCCTTCCCCTTTCTTGCTCCTCTCCTGCTGTGGTTCTGAGGATCCTGATGCAGCTGGTGCTGAGGGACAGGCAGATCACAGCCAGGATTGTTCGCAGAGAGCCCTCCTGTAACAGACCGAGCCACGGCCTTTTCTCAGGGAAGCTTGTGGGATTCAGGATTAGGTCCTGGCAAGCGCTTGGGCACACGCAGCAAGATGTCAGTGGGAATCAGGAAGCCACAAACACAATGCTGAACACCCATGGATCCGGCCAGCTCGTTCCTTCTGCGTCAGTTCCCACCTCGCCCTGCTGCTGCCTATCCACCCGCTCCCTTCCTGCGCTTCCTAGGCAGAACACCTTGTATTTGTCATTACTGGTTTCCATCTAACAGATTTCTACCCAATCTATCAAGATCATTTTGAACCCTATTACCCCAAGGACCTGCAATCCTCCCTGCTTGGCACCACACATATTTCTTTCCAAGTGAACTCTCTATTCCAGGGAGCACTTCCAAGAACATTTCCCTGGGACTGAACAGCAGTCACAGACTCAGAGCGTAAGTTTGCTCATGAGACTATCATGAGGGACTGTGTCAAAACCCTTATTCAGAGTACATTTATTCCTTCCCTTTTAACCACTCTGCTGCTTAGCCAGAATGAGATTATACGGACATGGCACAGTCTGATCCTGGTAAACTTTTACCGACAGTGTGTATCACACTATGATCTAGACATTAGTAAAACTGACAGTTCAGTGTGTTGCAACTTCATCTAGTGCACCGAAGGCGAGCTGTCTGGTTGGCAATTCCAGAGGTCTGTCTCTTTTGGGAAGGGAAGTACAGTATCTGCCCTCTTCCAGCATTCTGGAAATCCCCTGGTCTCCAGGTGCTCCTGAAAATATCACCGATGGGGCAAAAATCACAATGGCTCACCCTTTAAATGCTCTTCAGTACATTTTGTCAGGCCCGGTGAACTTGAACACGTCTATTTATGTAAGCATTCCCTGTTCTTTTCCCCTTTCTTGCCTGCAGTACTCATGAAAACTGCTGGCAGTAGGCATCTGAAAACAATATACCCTTTTTTTCAGGAAGATCAAAGAAAAGACGACAATGATTATTTCAACTTTTTCTGTGCTTTCTACTTTTCAGGTTATTTTGTAATCTATTTCTGCATGTTTTTCCATCTTAATCCTAATATAATAACAGAAACTTTCTCTGGGGACTTACTTGTCCTTGCTAAGTGAAATCCCTTTTGCACTTGATCCTCTCCAGTTCTATCCTAGCCTGCTTGCAGTATTCTTGTTATTCCTGTAGCTTTATTTTTTACTGTCTGATCATAAAAAAGCTCCTGATGCAGCTGACAGTGACCCGTCTTGTATTTAATGCAAGAGCTTTCTGTGGTGGCTGGTACCTCAGGGATCTTTTAATTCTCAGTATGAAAGCACGCAAGTAAGTGATGATGGAGTAACTATGTGTGAACTAATAGCCTGGCATCTGCTCTATGACAACTGCCCCCATACCTGCTCTGACCCTGCAGTGAACCTACAGCAGCTCACTCTTCTCTCACGACAGGGTAAGTTTCCTTGCATTCATCATGAGCAGTCACTGCCAGTTACCATAGGATAGCTGCATCCTTAGCCACACTGCATGCGTGCCCCTTCACTTACCAGCACTAATCACTCATATGCTCATGTCTTGTTCTTCACAAGCGATCTGACCTAACAGCTCCCTGCCTTCACTGACATTTCCTGCTTCTTTCGGATCCATTGCCCTTTTCTGCCATCACTATATGCTTCCGTTTCTCAGCACAGTCAGCTCTATATTTAAAACCATTTTCATCCCACAGGCATTCTACCATTAGGCTTTCAGTAAGCTCCTGCTCATCAAATTTTAAGTTTCTAGGCTATTATCTCCCTCAGCCAACTCAAGGCTGTTCAGTGAGGATACTGGCTGTCCCAAGAACCAGAGAAAGCATTTGGCTGTGTTACTTTTGCAACAGCTACCCAGATAACCATGTTACCACCAGATCCCAACCTTCAGATGCAGGTAACAGCAGATAAATCAACACTAACAATCCAGAGGGGGTAAACCACACACAAGTGAAATCCTAGGGCACTGAGTCCAGATCTCCTAAAAATTTATTAACACACAGAACAAGAAAAAACACATTCTCCCACTCTTTGCCCCTTCAGGGTCAAGTGCTCAGTCCATCCCTGAAAGTGATTTGCAGATCAACTATGATTGCTGATGCATTTTCCACTTCCACACAGAATATAAGTACTGAACCACAAAAGTTTTGGCTCCAAATAAGAAGTTGCCAGGCCAGATCACAGGGCACGCTGAGGGCTTTTCTCATCAATAAAACAAGCAAGCAGGGGCCACTTTGGGAGCATTTCTTTTCTTAATGTGGCTTCCAATGGAGCCTGGTGCTCCCTGCTCCATGCTCGCGTGCTGCCTTCTCAACAGCGCTCTCAGACCACCCTACCTCCCCTCTCCTTTCTGTTCCCTACACCTGCTGCTCAGCAAAGCGAGTGCCTGACTTGCTATCACCACAGAGTCAGGCATCCCAAAGCAGCATATGACACGATTACTGAAGGATTTACAGAGCCTCCACATGGAAATTTCCAAATAATGGCAATTTTCCAACAGTACTCTCTTGCTCTCAAGTTACACAATATGTCAGCTGATAATAACTTTCCCTTCTGGTGTGGTGGAAGAACGTAACCTCTGCTGAGATCGCACAGGCAACAAGGGCTACCCTTTTGTGTTTGTTCTCGCCCTCCACACTACTCAAGAATCTGTGGTCATCACTCCCTGAGCACCTGTGCTGAAATGGCCAGAGAAACAAGTGGGTATGAACTGATTTTGAGCAATTCAGGTCAGAAATTACATGAGTTTTGACTATGAAAACAGCAAAAAAAGCATAGTAAAGGTAAAACCCCAGTGGAGATGGCAGTGGAGCTGGCCCAGTTTTATAAAGAGGATTACACAACACAGTTACCTGCAAAAGCAGGGACTGAGATGATGGGTCTGCAACCCCTTCTGATTCAGTAGGCCTAAACTGACCTCTTGCAAGAAGTGATACCATCTGCCAAACACAGGTGACAGAGGGTGACACTTACAGATATCAGAAACCTACTGTAAATTTGTTTATTCAGCTATCCAGAAACTGAATAGCTTCTGCAGAAGCTGTAGAAGCACAGTTTGGAGAAGACGCTTTGGAAACAGAACCTGACCAAAGCAGCACAGGCAGCTTGGAGCTGAGTTTGAGGAGAGTGTCCCCAAAGGAAACCGACAACGTGAAAGACAGCAACAGAGATGCAAGGGAAGACAGAAAGCCACAGTGCCATAGCAATCTTGGACTATCAGATTTATTGAGTGTGTTGCACTGTTGCTGAGAGGATTTCAGCAGTGAACAGTGCCCTACTGTGCAAGCTACTGTACACACAGGCAGCTGACAGACAGTCCCTGCCCTAAAGAGCTCAGAACTACAGGAATGACAAGATGCAACAGGCAGATGAAGCAATGGAAGATGTAACGATCCCTGCCCCCTGCACTTCCCCCAGGTCTTGCACTAGAATAAATGGGAGCTGCAGATGAAGTTGTCAATTGAGAAGCATTTTTCTCCATTCACAGAAGAATTTTGATCAATATTACTACTCACCAAGCATCCAGCAAAAACAGTAAATCCCTTTGAGTGGAGCTGTTTTGCCAAGGCATGTCCAAAACCTTTGTCACAGCCTGTTATTAGCACCGCCTTCCCTTCAGCCTGTGTGGGAAAAGACAGGAATACAGTAACATCAGATACTGCAAAGCTGCAGGCACCACCAGCACGGAGTGACATCGCATGGGAGCAGCCCTGCAGCCTGGGCCAGCCAGTCCTTAGGAGGTACAATTCCAGCTGCAAGCTATGGTGGGCAAATACCCGTCTGCACACTAACCTGACCACAGTCTAAACCCAGCAGTTTCAGTGGAGCTTCTGCTGGGTCAGACAGCACAAACGAGGTGACAAGATTGCTGTCTAGAAACACAACCAGCTCCCAACTACTGTGAAACCCTAAATTTACTCAACTGCTGGTCCGTAACAAGTTGTGATGCCTTGATACCCGAGCTAGGACAATAGCTCCTTCTTTCAAGTATCAGTGGCCAAAGCAGAAGAAAAACATTTCAAAAGAAGTTAGTGATCTACCAGCTCATATGCATTATAAGAGCGAGCAGCACAGAAAACATCCAAATGATAGTACGTCACCCGCTTGAACTCTACAGCAGCTCTTTTAACTGCAGAGCGACTCTCTATTGTCTGTTCCCTACCTTCTCCCACTCTGCAGTACTTTCCATGCTGTATTTTAGCATGCAGGGATATGACTACAGGTTAGGGTTTCCTTCTGAAACACTGCAGTCTTAACAGGAACAATTTATCAAATCCTACGGTTCTCTCCTACATTATTATTATCTTTTGACTGACGGATAAATTGAGAGAGAAGATTTGATGCTCCATCTGATATGATACAACAGGCTTGCGATAGATCTGAAAACAGAATCCCAGATACTGAAGAGAAGCATGTACTGAAACACTGCACCTTCACCCTCTTTCTTTGCTTGAAAGCCATCTCTCCCCTGCCCTCCTCACCACAGCTGTGAAGCAACGAACTCATAACGCTTCGCCCAACTTGCAGGCACCCAGCTGCAGTGCCACACACTGCTCAAACCGAAACCATATCCGTGAGGCAGTAACATGATATAGTAATAAAGATCTAGAGAATGCAATAAGGAAGTGAGGTCACTTCCATCCCTGTGGAGATATCTGCAACTAATAATTCCTGTGACTGTATTAACAGCTGGAATATGAACATTCCTATTCTATAGTACTTATGTATGAATTGCACCAGCTTGTCCAGCCGCTTTTTCAGACAGAAATGGGGCAATCACCGGTGCTCTCTGATCTTGTTTTGCTGACATGCGTGGTAGAGAAGTGGCAATAAGGAATAATTGCAGGGTGATAGCGATCAGAGAGCATTACTGCACAAACTCAAGATGTGCACAGAGCAATAAGCAAATGAGCTACACCCTGTCCTGTATCTCACGCTGAAGTTATTGCTTTCAAAGGGGAGTCATGATCTGAAGTTGAAATGAGAACTGATCAAAAGCCTATCCTGCATTTATCATACAAATACCCACATTAACAGTGATTCCTACACTCAGGCAAAGAGCACCCAGCTACAGGCTAGCTCTACTAACGCTCTGAAGGTAGCTACAACTGAAGGATATACAATAAGTGAGAATTAAATATACTGCAGTCAGTCTCAATCTAATTTACAGTGATGCAACTCCAAGAGATGAGGAGCAAGCGTGAACCAGATCACAGAATTTTCCAAGGTTACCTCCCATATTAATTCAGGAACCTGGCCCTTGCAGAAAAAAGGATTTGACTTTTTCCTCTGCCTCACCTCCCTGGACCATTTGCCTCTGAATCCTGAAGACAGAAGGCTTCCCAAACAGGCAGCAACTGAGCAGCAGATAGGGAGTTGTGATCACTTCCAGAGCCAAGGACAAAGAAACAGAGGCAATGCCCAATCCTTAGCTATCATTAGCTCCTTCATTAGCTGGTCTAATAAGGACAGACTTCAGCTGCAGGAAATAAAAGCAAATCGCTGGGCTGTGTTCCTGTGTGCATCTAGTTTTAGCTCTCAGCAGCTGGTTTGCTTTTTTAGGTTAAAAAAAACCTCAAAACCACCAAAATGTTCACAAAAACAAGGAAGTCTAAAAATCCTCTCAGCTGTCTATAATGGGCAGAAAAGTGAGTAGCAACTTATGGTATGACAAGGTTCCTGTGATTATTTGTTAATTATTTGCTATTGCCCTAATTTCTGGTAATAAAGCACGTGACTACAGCAGCTCATAACAGACTGAGGCCCCAGCAGCGACAGTGTAAAAACCCAAGGGATGTAACAGATCTCACATCTGTAGCTGCCCTTGTCTTTATGCCACGCCTGATGGATGGTGAGCTCCCAGGGGTGAGAGCAGGGAGCGACCCTGTTCCCAGCCAAGAAGATTCAAATGCCAAAAACCTTCCAAACACAGAAAAGCCTGATCAATCTTATCTTTTGAAAGTCCCAAGATAAGGCCTAATGGGCCTCATTCCTGGAGTTTGATAAGGTCAGTCTGCAGCTTACAGTTTTGAGACTGTGCTGAGCCAGGCAGAGAGGACCAGCTATCACCTTTCTAGCAGGCATCACAGTGACCTTAATCAGCGTTTTGAGGAACTTCAGGTGCCTCACTCACTAACCGTCATAGAGTGCTCTCAGGCACTACTGCACAGGAGACAGCGCTCATGGACAGTGCTGCCAGGGCTCCTGAGACCTGCTAAGAGTGCAGAGGAACTTCTTGTGCTGGAGGTGCTGCTGTGACATCTGGGCAGGGTAATACTGTCGGTACCCTCGCTGTGTGAGCCACAGCACCGTAACACGTGTTCCACACGCTTCAAACAGCCCCAGCAAGGCAGCCCGATTTTAACCTGCAGTTAGCTCAGGTGCACACACCTCGTGAGCTTTTCCTACTGGGATACGATCGTTTTATTAAATAGCAGAATTTATTTTACTCATGCAGATGATCTATCAAAATCATATACGTTTATTGCAAAAGAGCCTAAGGAAAGGGAAGCTCAGTCTCTCTGGACAATGTGGGAACCCACCATGCTTGCCTAGACTTTATCTTCTTCTACTGTGTCACTTGTTTCCTGGATCCTGTTCCCTTTTACGCCATCCCCTGACCATCTGCTTGTTATCACACTAATTTGAAGATGAGAGCAGTTACACAGTAAACTCTGCTTGTTCCCTTTTTCCAGAGTTGGGAAGTTGAGGTTTTCAATCCCAGGAAAAGGAACTGGAAGTATTCACTAAAGGGAAGGTATTGACCTCAGGTGGGACAGGGATGGGGAACGCAAGGGGCGCAGGGCGGCTGGAGGGGAGGGGGGGGCTGCAGGGGGGCAGGACTGAGCCTGAGGCCCTGGAGCAAAACTGTGTTCACTTGCGGGTTCTTCCCGGTGCCCGCAGAACGGTTGTCTGGAGCATAAGCAAGAGACCAGTTAACTCCAATCCAGCGAGAAAACCCGAGACATTTTGTGTTGTGGGTTTTTTAAAAGAAAAAAACAAACGTGTAGAAGTAACTCCTTATTCAATTCTGTTCCATTCACGGGCCTTTTTTTTCCTCCCTTATGCTCACTTCCAGATTTAAAGTACTGGAACAAACCCCAACACCCACCGCTCCGTGAGCCCCGCGCGGTGCGGGGGGGTTTGCCCCAGCCCGGAGGGGTACGGACG
>VZSZ01000904.1:652619-720014 GCA_013398815.1 Ibidorhyncha struthersii | reverse complement strand
GCCCCCGCCTTACAAAATTCCTCACAAAAAATTGCTCGGCCGGCAACCGAGTTTGATCAAAACCGCTGAATTTCAGAGGATTGCCGGAGCCAGCTAGTCCTCCTGAGCCTAGGCCTCTCCCTTCCGAGCTGCGCGCCCCACCGCTGCTCGTTTTGTAGTAATTTCACTGGTTTTCAGTCGAGGCCTGTGTCCCAGCAGGCCCCGAAGCTGCCGCAGCAGCAGCCCAGCAGAGATGCAAATAAGCCCTAACAACTGGATACCGTTTTTCTGCTTTAATCAAGGAGGCCGTGCGTTAAGCAGGGGGCATGGTTTTTTTGTCCGCCGAATCGGTTCTGTCTGAGATGGATGAGATTGAAACCAGCTTTCTGCACTTAACTCTTGTTCTTGAGCTGTTTTTGCCCCGTAGTGAGTTTGGTGGTGATTCCCTGTGCATAGTCCAGCATCACCAGCTACTTAATTAGAAAGAAATGTATTTTTAACTGCATGGCTGTACTAGCTGTAAAGCCCAAGGATTGCTTTGGGAACGTGTAACATAACATCACCTGCGACTTGACGTTATATTTTAGTTTAAAATTATTTCATATAGCTCACTTGAAATAATATATTCCATGTAAGTACCTTAATTTTTAGCTGTTTCAGAGAATACAGTTAAAGATGCATTAAAGAAGGAGAAATTGACATTTTCTTTAAATGCGTCCCTGCTTGTCAGTTTACTTATAATCTTTTTACGTATTTAAAGGGATCTTGAGGTGGTTGAAGGTTGAGCTGGTTATCTTAGTGTGAGGGACTGCGAGGGGGAAAGATGAGTTCCTTTGGACTTTATTTTCTTGTTGAAATACATGGAGTCAGCATGACTTACAAAATAATTGAGCAACTGAAACAGAGGTGCTATCTTGTATTGCAGAGCTAAGGAAGAACAGTCTTGCTGGTGGTAGAGTGTGTTAATTGAAAGCATGTTGGCTACCAAGCTGTCCCGGCCTCTCCTGAACTTCTCTGTGAAAGCCCTGAACTTAAAGGACGCAGGGAATGGCTTCAGGTAAGTAACTTGGTAGAGAAGAAAGAGTGGTATCTTGAATCAAGCACACTTCGAGGGCCCATTTGATTATAAGTGGGACAGTTTATTTACAGAATCAGGACGGTTGAGGTTGGAAGGGACCTCTGGAGATCACTGGTCCAACCACCCCGCTTAAGCAGGGCTTCTTAGAGCTGCTTGACCAGGACCGTATCCTGACGGCTTTTGAATATCTCCAAGGATGGAGATGCCACAACCTCCCTGGGCAGCCTGTGCCAGAGCTCAGTTATTGAGCAGAGCACAGAGGAGTACTCTATATGCAAGAACTGGTTGGCAACATGTTTTTTTTACACTTGGACAATCGTCTGCGGTCAAAAGGCGGTTGACTAGAACATTAATTCAGTGTCAAGCAAGGATTTATTCCTGAATGTCAGCAAGTAGGCCTTGCCGCAGCGCAAGGAACTGTCATATGTTTCTATGACTTCATTAAAGAGGCAATGAATCACATGAAATGAGAGAGAAAGTTGAGAGGGATGGTTTTAGTGAGAAATGGAGGTGGGCTGAGTAATGAAGCTGGGTTTTTTTCCGCACATGAACAGAAAATTGCCTATCTAATTCCTAGCTCTGAAAAAAATACCTTTTATATTGATATATGATGGGAACCTTACTAGTCCAAATTCAGAGCAAGTTCAGTGCTTTCACTGGCTTTGCCTTAGAGCAGGGTTCCCAAAGAATGGTGTGTACCACTAATTGTACATTAGCTGTTTAAAAGTGGCTCATGGCCTGCTAAGCAAGAACTGCCACCTCCAGTGTTGTTCTGCTGCTGTTGATAGTGGTGTCCAGCACCATCACTGTCAAGGATGGCTCCTGTAACGGGAAATTGTAGAGACCAGAGATAGCTAAGCTGTTAGAGATTTCCTATGCAAACAGACATAGGCCTTTTATCTCCTATTTACTCCATATACTCCAAAGCTGCACCTGCAGGAATCTGCTGTGGCCTTAAATATACAAATTAATGCTTTATTAACTTGAGAAAAGAATTTTCAGCATATTCTTTTTTTTTTTCCCTTCTTCTTTTGCTTTGCTTACTCTGCGTTTGTGCTTTGTGCATCTTTTAGTCAAAGGCAAAAATGTGTTTAATTTTTTGAAGTACCCACAAGCTGCTAAACCTGAAATGGAAATCCAACTGTTCATCTGAAAGGCAGTGTTGTCACTATACTGGTATCTTAATGCACTGAGGTAGCATTTATATACTTGACTTTTCAAGCAGAGGACTGCCTTTTTTGGTGTAACTGAACAAAAGCAAATGCATGGTTACAAGCACAGATTCAATTCGAGGACCATCTGTGCATTTTAGAAGCCTCAGTGGTGGTCTCTAGGATTCAGTCATGCAGAATGACAAAAATGGCTCATGGTATATCAGTGTGCTGTGCCGTGGGGCTAACATCGTATACACATTGTAGCTGTTTCCTCTGATGATATTCCTGCTGGTCAGCAGCCAGCATCTATTTTATGCCCTTGCCTCCAGGTCAAGGTAGGCAGAATGTCAAGTAGTTATTCTCTACAGGTTATTGTGAATAGACTGCAGCAAGTCAGTGCTCTGCAGTGAAATAACTGGACCAGACATGACACTGAAAAATAAAAATCAAGTTTGTGCAACTAAAAGAAATGTTACGAACATTTCTGGGCACCTTGAGACACACCAAGAAGCCTATTGTTGAGATAAAAGTTCCAAGCCAGGATTGCCGGTCAGTGATGTTAGCACAGGCTTTGCCTGGCGACTGGCCTTTGCAGCAATGAAATTGGCTGTAGTTATTTCAAGAGCTGATTGGACTTGTGACACTCAAAGTTAGAAAAAGAGCTAAACTCTTGCAGGAAGGTGAGTGGACGCCGATGCTTGAATATAAATCAGCTCCTTTCCTATCTGGTTCAAAGCTGCTGCCCTAGCAGACCTTTTTTCTAGCCTTGTTTTCCCAAGATGCAGCTCAGAGGCCAGAGTGCCTGCAGATTGCTGTTCAGTGTAGCACAGGTCACTCTGGGAGCACCTGTGATGTCTTAGCAGGAGATAACTGTGAATGATTATGCAAATTCACTTAGAAGACAGAAGAGAGGCCTGGAAGATAAGCTCTGCTGATGGATAGATGTTGTTATAGGGCCCAGAGGGTAGATGAAGTACAGCAAGTCTAGGGGAAGGCCAGAAGGCTCTGGCAGAGCAATGTCAGTGCTCAAAGCAAAAATGAAAAAGGTGGCTTAGCCCAGAGAGGTGGCTGGCAAGGACAGAGGCTGGGGTCACGCTGGTGTGTTGTCTAGGCCCAGTTTTGATGAATGATGCCGAGACCTAAGACAGCGTGATGCTACTTGTAGCATAGCTTTTCTGAATAGAATCTCACTCCCTGGAAGGCATAGCTGCTTTGGTCTGGTCTGTCTGTGTGAACATGTTTTATCTTCGTGGAAGTCAGACATACTATGCAGAGGAGCTTCAGATTTGCATGACAGGTATTGCTCAAAGACATAGTATCTCTTAGCTTAACAGTTGCAAGGAGGGGATATAAAATCTAAGAGTATCTAATAGGAGGGCACTGCAGAGGAAGAAGTATCCAAGATGACAGAAGCTGTGTGTAAAGGCAGTGAGATAGATCCAAGCAAATTCAACCTTAGACTAGGTATCAGAGACAATGCCACAGCAGAATACTTCCATCAGACAAATTAATAACTTCCCCTACCCCAGCTTTGTGCAACTCTAAGTGAGAGTGTTGTTGGAAATGAAAACACTGTACTGCCCATTTTGCGGGTGGAAGCAGCTCTGTGCCTCCAGACCAGGAGCTATTTTAGAATTCTTAGTAATATCCAGACAGCTTCTGCAGCTGGAAATAGCATCAAGGTCTTTTGAGAAACAAATGTTTCATACTGTAGGAAACACACAGGCTCGGACTAAGGAGAACTGTAGACTGGATTTTGTCTTCTCAAATGACAGTCTACATCATGTGTACAGGCAACACTGCATTCCTTTTCATGTGTATGCTACAGCACCAGGGTACGGACAAGATATTCCATGCCTGATTGTTCTGTTGTTGTTTTGGTTTTTGTTTTTTTTTTTTTTTTTTAACAGGCCTGTGCAAAGATTCTGTTTCCCTCACTTGTCCCCATGTGGCAGCCGCTCTTATGCAAGTGAAGTTGATCAGGTGAGTGTGATTGTGGTTTCCAGGAACTAGTTCTGCTGAGCTGGGGTTTTAAAATCCCTAAACCCTGGTGACCAGATTCTTCTTTCTGATTTGCCAGAAAGACTCTGAGCTGGACCTCTCCAACATACTCCACATTCTTTCCTAGCACAGAGCTTCCATTGACGTAGCACGGTACATGCTGCTAGGGATGGAAATAAACAATCAGGCTGGTGGGGTTTTTCTATTTTTGGAACTCACTCAGCAGATGAAATCTTCCACCTTAGAGTGGAGGGAATTTGCATGACAGATTCTTAATAATGCACGCTTTCTGGAGTACAGTTGTGTAAAGAGACACAAGTAAATCGGTGTGTCCTCATGGCTTGATCTGGAGAGGGGCCCTCTTTTTTAACAGCCCTCTCCTGGAAGGTGCTAGCTTGCCAGGAACAGCGCCAGGTAAAAGGAAGGGGGATGTTTTGCCCTCTTGCCCGTCTTGTGGCACAGAACTCAGCACTGTAGCAGTGCTAGAGCATGCGCATTTTGCTCCATAACGCTGGGGCAGAGTCTCAGAGGAATTCAGATATGGGCCTTTGCATCACTGCTGGGCTTCCAGTGTGACCCTGATCAGTCCCTGTGTATGCTGGGGAAAGCCAAATTTCTAGTTTGTTAAAAAGAGATGAGTTGGAATGAATTGCAAGTAATTATTACCTAATCCCACCCACAGCTGCACCTTGCTGCGCATGCACTTGTTGCTTCTGGAATGTCTGATAAACCATGCAGTTTTTAACATGTCACTTAACTGCTGCCTCCCTTTGGGTTAGAAGGTGTTTGGAGAAGGAAGGAGGTATACTTCTATTTAAACTGTAAGTTGGAAAAATAAGGTGACCAAAAAACAAACAAACAAAAAGACTGATGACCAGCTAGTCTTAATTTCAAATATTAAACCCACTTGATTCTGCTTAACTTTTAAAACCCAGCACAGGGTTAACGTGCTCGAGAGAGAAAGACGAGTGAGCAGTCAGTAAGGTTAACCCATATCCTTTCTTCAGTCAAGCTGCCTTCCCCATGCCCTAGGGGCTGCATAGCACAGAAGAGTGTACTCCTGCCTGCTTTGAACATATAGAAACAGTTCCTACTGAAGGGAAACCGTGTCTTGGGAACTGTCTGGTATATTTTCAGATTTCAAGACGGATGTGAACTGCCAGAGAATGGGGTTTTGCTTGATCTTTCTCCCTTGAGAGCCTGTTGCCAGAGGTGCCGAACTTCTTGTGTTGGGAGGACAGTGATCCTGCCTCACTGGAGTGAACTAGATATAAAACCTTCCTTTCTTGTCTTCAGGAGGCACTGGGTGGCAGTAGCTGGCAATGAGTGTGGAGAACGTCCCTGGAACAGACTGCTCCTGGCCAAGGACATGGTTTTGTTCTGTGCACTGCAAATCACTGATTTCAAATACTCAATTCCAGCGCGTTTTGTTCTGTTTTGTTTTGCAGATTGGCAGCAGAGCTGTGCTTATAACAGGTTGTGACTCAGGGTTTGGATTTGCCTTGGCCAAGCACCTGCATGCCAAAGGCTTTATTGTTTACGCTGGCTGCCTGCAAAAGGTAGGGAAAACAAAAACTGTATTCTTCACCTATGGCATGTGCACCGACACGTAGTAAATCCAGTCTTCATTCTGTACAGCTTTCTGTCAAGGAGAGGGAGGGTGGTTGGTAGCCCAAAGGGAAAGACATGTGTGCTTGAATTTCATTGAGCATAACCTGGTCTAGATCAGAACCAGGACTGAACGGTATCTAGGGAGGTTCTTATTTGAATCGCCACATTGTGGTCTGTTCCGTATTGATGGACTGGAATCCCAAATCTAATTTTATAGGCTTATCCATAAGCAAATTTGGGGATCAGGTTGAGTCTGGACCTTTGGCGCTGCTTTCAGACTATACATATTTACGCAGGGTTTATTTTGATTAATTGTGACATACACCAAGCCACCAGTGATTTTATGGCATGTGGTATGAGCATATTTTTCTATATTCATGAGTACAGCCATGCCTCAGTGTGCATTGAGGGTCTCCTGAAATCACTGTGAGGGCAACAGAATTCCACTAGTGCAAATGAGAGCAGAATCAGGCCACAAATAGCTTAGTGACGCAGTCTTTATGTGCTCTGCAGGAACGCTCTGTATGGCAGTCAGAGATGCCTGGTCATGGAGAATGGGAGAGCGCTTTAGCCTCTCTCTCCTTATGAAGCACTGCACTTTTTTAGCTGCATGGCCATTTCCCAACAAAACAAACTTACTCCTCGGGATATCCTGGGGTGGGTCAGTTATTTTGATCCTAATCTTTTAGCTCACTCATGACTATAAATGTACTTGAATAGTTATATTCTTTAAAGAGAATTGGCCAGGTGTTTTTTAATATTATCAATACTTTTTCTGCTGTTATTTTTTCCATTATTACTAAGTTTTGCTTAAATTACTAGCTTCGTTCTGCTGTTATTTTTTCAAGAGAAGTTTGTGTTTCAATAGCTGTGTCCCTTGTGGTGTCTCAGGTCAGGGGTTTATTTGTTAACCTGAGCTCCCTCTACAGGCTTCACAGCAGAACAAGACACTTCTTAGATATTGCTGCTTTTCAAAAGGTTTCAAGAAGAGAGAGGGTAGATGAGTACCTTTTTGGCAGATGTTTCTAGTCAGCTTTTATAACTGAAGATCAACATTAGAGAATATAAGAACGTTGCAGACTTAAAAACCACTGTTTAGAATAATAGCCTGCTTTTGTGTTGACAGGAGCCAAAAATTTCAAAGCTGCAAAGTTACTTCCTCTGTCTGAGCTGCCAGAAAGACCCAACTTTCAGTGATCATGTTTTTAACTGTCACTGAAACCTCCCTTCCATTTTGGTGTCTTCAGTACTCATTCTACTGAATGCGTGTTAGTGGAAAATCTTGGCCTCTGACAATTTTGTCATAACCTGACATGCAGCAGCATGCCAGAATTCTTTTAGGCTTTGATCAATATTTATTTCCTCACCAAAAGTCAGTAGAAAGCTTTGCTGTATCACTGTGTAATTAAATATTGCTTCTTTAGCTGGACTCACATCCGATGTTCCAAAATCTGTGGGACTATGGCAAGACTGGTAATAGCGGTTGTCATCGCAAAAACACTGTAAAATGCCAAAGCTTCTTAGTTACCAGGTTGGCCTCCTATGTGTCTTCAGGCCATATACTTTATGTAGAACTGCTCTGTAGAACTTAAACAACTCCAGGGAGACTGAGCTATGCCATAGGTTTCACTAACAATATCATAAGCAGAATTCTGATCGGAGTGCTGGTGCTGATTTTAGGGGCACAAAAAGCCTAGTGTGGCTTTAGATGCTAGATAGAAGTGGAGGTGGAAATAAGAAGCATCATCTTTTGCTCGGGTATATTTGACCTAGCCCTGACAGAGAGGAAATAACTGAAACTTCAGTGTTATTTTCATGGGACTGTTTTTCACAGCACACCTGCAGATCAGAAGCATACTCCAGCTTAGGGAGCCACCGTGTCCTCAGGGTATGCATTGTTCTTAGGAATGTCACATCCTTATTGCAGATTAAAAGTGTGTGCAGTGCTGACTCTTCAACAGGAAAGATTTCCTAGAGCGGCCAGACCCTGAGCACCTGACTGTATTTTTACTGAAGGAAACCTGAGAGAGGAGTTTAGAGTCATGATTGTGGGGAGCCCGAGGATGAATCTGTGCTAACAGCGAGCTGTTTCACACACAGTTTCTTCTTAACATTTTCACTGGCAAATATATTAATGTGAGAGTTGTATTGATGCTTCATTGCCAAAAGACAGTGGCAGACTGGATCCAATGAATGATCATGCTGCAGCGGTCTTATTTTTTCCTCTTTGGTTAATAGCTGGAGGAGCCAGCTGACACAAGATGAAGAAGGTATTTTTCCATCAGTATCTGTTACCAGTGGACATATGTGATGTTTGTCATGGCTGTCAGGAGTGTGGTGGAACCCCTGTTTGCTTTGCTTTGTGTGCTTAGGCCTGTTGGGGCTTGCAGGAGGATAAGAAGGCAGAGGTTATCTGAGCAAGCCAGCACGCAGGCCAGTGACTGTAGGGCTCAACAAGAGTGCTCAGAGCCACAGGGTGTTACATACCACTTCAAGGACACACTGATAAAGATATAAGCTGAAGCCCATGGGCCCCAAAGGGCGACCGTGGAAAGAGGAAGATGAAGCATCGGTTTGCTTTTTCAGTATGCAAGAGCTGGGCCCTCTTGCCATGAGGACAGCAGACCCTGGGACTGACAGCAGAGATGTACTGGTCTCTTGGCCTAGCATGAGAATGTCCTTCCAGTGCTGTGTATGGGCCCAGGGGTTGTGGGAGAGGCTGCATCCCGTGCCAGGAGAGCATGACACAGTCACAGGGTGCCTGACTTTAACACCACCCATGTGCTCTTTCTGAAGAGACAAGGGAATGGCCCTGTGGGTCTGGGTTCACACCCAGAGTCCAGCTCTTGGCCAGGATTTCAGCCCCAAGGGTCCCTGTCCAAGCACCCAGCTGCGTGTGGGTGAGAAGGCGGGAGGGATGTTGGCTTGCTGAGCCAACCCTGTAAGGGAGGAAGAAGAGGACACTGTGAAGGTCCCAGTAGAGCTTTATGAGGCCTTTGAGGCTGGTGTGTTGCTGTGGCCCAGAGATTTTGTAGCACCTCGCAGACCTGGGATTGGGGAAAGAGGCACCTTGGCCTTATTGTTCTTCCTCTTCCCTTTAGCCGTATCTGCTGTTTCCAAAGGACTTGCATGCTTGCATTTTCTGATTCCTGTTGGCATTCCCACATGTGCTACTTGTATGCTTTTCAATGCTTTGGCATACACACTGGCTTCGGCACCACAGTGCTTTTGAGTGAGCAGCAAACTTAGCACAAAACTCTATTTTCAGTCACTGTAAAAACAAGCACCACTAAGCTGTGCATGGGACTTTTAACTGCTCCATTTTGTATGCAGTATGCTTCTGTGTGAAGAGATTGCGGTAAATGCCTTCTCTTAAGGACAAACACTAACTGGTATTAACAGTCTGCGGTGGAATAAGGAAGGGTGGAGAAGACGACAGAGGAGATGTCAGGTACTTAAGTTTGTGAACTGTCTGTGAACACAGTGGATAAGCCCAGGAATGAGAGGGGCCAGGAGCAGGTTTTTTGGAAGACAGGTGGCACAGAGACAGGGCAACTTATGGCCACCCTTGTGTGGTATCTAAAGTGTGGTGTCTGAAGGGACCTCTTGCTTGGGAGAGCAAATGGGCAGCTTAGGTTCAGACTGCAGAGACGAGCTCTGTCTTGTTGGCAACTGACTGCTGGCAGTCTGTGGCAGGGAGCGCCTGTGGCTCTAGGTGTTTAGAACAATCTAATGGCATTCAGCAGTCAGGAAGCAGCCCTGCTATGAAGAACTGACCTGTTGTAGGTCAGAGGAAAAAAGCTATCTATCAAAAAAAAAATCATCTATCAGGAGGAAAAAGCATTCCGATGCTTGCCTGCTGATGCTGATACAGCAAGTGGGGGACTACCTGGAGGGTTGAGCGGTGGGGGAAGAAGAGCTGAGCAGCCATCAGATGACCCTGTGGGACATGCTCCATGTCTAGTCTGTTAATAGGAAGTAAAAGACTTCTAATGAGGGATGATATTGAGGGGACAGAGGGAGTTTCTTACAGTAAAGACAAGGATGTACCCCAAAAGGGATTCTTTTCAGAGCTAGACCTCACCATCCTCTACAAAAGTAACCTGGAATGGCCGTCACAGTCCAGTAGCTTCTAACCGTGGTAGTGGTTAAGGGATAGTCCCAAACTCATACTAATATCCCATGGGTGTGTTTCCCAGAAGCACCATAGCCAGGCTTCACCGCTGTGAAGGGACTAGCTCTGGGCAGGGCGGCCTTGTTGCTAGCAGCGTCTGGCACATGTGAAAGGTATCTCAGGGGTTGGCTGCAGTTAAGTGGCTGGGCTGTGAGTGGATGTGCGTATACTGGGGGAATCTGTTCTGAGCTGAGAGAAAAGTAGTGGAGATGGGAAATGGGAGTGAGAAAAAGCTCATGGCAGGAGGCAGAGAAGAGAGCAAGGTGCTGGAAAAGATGCCGGGGGGAGTTGCTGGCAGGCAAGCTGGCACTTGGTGATCGGACTCTGTAGGAGTCCGTTGGAGACTGTAGGTAGGTTTTCAGGCAGTGGGAGCTGTGCATGTAGATCAGCTGAAGGGAGAGAGCAGTGGGCAGGCAGTCCCTCTTCTAGGACTGTCACTCCCAGAGCTGGCAACGTGACTGAGAAGCATGTGCAACACACATATGCAGCTGCTCATTGGCTATTTTATACCATACCCTCGCTGTGCTATTTGCTGTGCCCTGTGTGCAAGCCAAAGTGAGGATGGCACCACATTCCCACCACTGCACTAGTGGGGTATAGCTTGATCTCAGGAGCTTGTACTGGGCAGGAGTTGCCTTGCTGGGGCAGATCCGACTCTGGCTGTTTTCTTGGTGGTCGAAGCAGTTTGTACCAGCTGACGCAGTCGCAGGGTTCATGGTCAGATGGAGGTGCTCGAGGAATGGTGTTCTGCAGGAGCAGCCCTGTCTGTTCCCCTTCTTAGAGCTGCAGTACTGTCCTGATTATTCTATGACTGCCCTGTGCACTCTTTTGCTTGATTTGATGGTTGCTATGCATTCGATATTCTACACAAGCTCTTTGGCCAGATTCAAACCAGTGCTTTCTTCACCTCTAGGACAAGGGAGATGGTGGCTCCAAGGATCTGGACAATATGAAGAGTGATCGAATGAGAACTGTCCAGCTCAACGTCTGCGACAGCAAGGAAGTGGACCGAGCAGTGGAGCACGTGAACAGCAGCCTGGAGGACCCAGAGAAAGGTACGTCCATGCAATGGGCTCTAAGGTCACATAGGTGGCAGGAGCTCCCTCAGCTGGGCTCTGAGAGCATTTTCAGGGCACGTTTCAAAAGCTGAACACGTGATTGAAGGCACAAAGCTTTGAGGAGCAGCAGGGCAGAGCAATCGGCCTGTTTAAATGTTGTGCCATATCAAAAAGCAGCTTGCCACTTAAGATGGCATCTACAAAGAAAACTGCTTTTTTTCTCCACTAGCTCCTGTAGGGACATTAGCAGAAATCAGGGTGGTGTTCAAGGCACTGGGATTAGTGCTTTATTCCTGTGACTTGAAGTTTATTGTGACCCCCTTTATGTTGTAAAAACTGGCTAATGCCCAAAGATCGGGCATTAGCAATGGAAATGTTTCCCCCAGAGTTTCAAAAGGCAAAGGAAATTGAGAGGTTTTCCAAAGGATTTCCCATGAAGCCAGCTGGGTATCATTAACGCCATTGCAGATACTACTGTACATTACAGATTTCAGAGTTCAGCGGGTAGCTGTAACTGACTTTCTTAGCCTGCCTACCTCATTCTCCTGAGGTGATGACAGCAAATTCTGCTCCAGTACTGAGAAAATCCCAGTTGTTCATGCGTTCCTGAAACCTTTCCACCCTTTGGTGAACTACATTTTTCCCCTAAAGAACATACATGCTTCAACACGTGAAGGTTGTTTAAAAGCAAAACAACCAATAACATTTTAATTTGGATTTTGCATAAACCTATTTCTTTTACTGTTCTTTATATTTAATTTTTATATATGGATCTTCTATATAAACGAAGTTTTATAGCCCTGTATTCTCAAGCATAGGCCAGGATGAAGTTGTCTTTTCTGGGCTGCTTCTGAGAACACAGATCCGGACACAGTCAGTCAACAGGTAACACTTGAGTTTTTCTAAACAGCAGAGAGAAGCAGTCCCAGACCTTTCTCAGTCTGTTCCTTGTACGATTAGGATATTGTATCATTTTATTCCAAATTCCTTTTTAATCTTTTTGCTGCCAAATGAGTTGGTAGCTTCAGTTGTTGCCATCTTGGTTGCAGCAGAATAAAAGGGAGAGGCCATGGCATGTGTGCGCACCCATGTCCACCCATGCCCACATCACCCTTCCCAGCACTGCAGATGGTCTAGTTCTTATGATGACACAAGGGATTTTACTTGGAAAGAATTACTCTTTTGTTTCTTACAAGGTCTTTCCTATTCTTCTTATTTGCATTTAGAGACTACGTTTTGCTTCTTTTAAAAAATGACAATGGATAAAAAGAGAATGGCAAGGAGAACAGCTTAGACAAGGCTGGAGTTCTCTGTTTGCTGTCTTAGAACTTCCTGGGAAGCCTTATTCATGGTACTTTGTGGCTGCAGTGTTGGGCAGTACAGGCAGATCCTGATTGTGGTTATTCAGTGTCCTGTGCTCAGGAGACTGAAGTTCGCTCTGGGCTCTCCTCTGTCTGGCGTCCATCATTGCAAGTTGTAACAAGAAGCTCTATTGTGTGGTTCAGTCATCTATTAGCAGGGCCTTTTCCAAGTGGCTCTGATTGGTCTCTCAGAGGGAAAGCTTTCTGTTTGTTTTTGTCTTCTAGGGCTCTGGGGGCTGGTTAACAATGCTGGGATCTCCACATTTGGCGAAGTCGAGTTCACCAGCATGGACACCTACATGGAGGTAGCTGAAGTGAACCTGTGGGGGACTGTGCGAACCACCAAGGCTTTCCTCCCACTCATCCGGAGGTCAAAGGGTGAGTGGTCTCCTCCTGACTGCCACTCCCTGGAGTAGGTCCCTCTTCCTGCCCCGTGTCTTGCTGTGTTAGAGGCCAAAAGATCTATTATGTTTTTCTCTGCACCATTGGCCACCTTCATACTTTTACAGACAGAATATGACCCACAGCATACACACAAATGACAGATTCCTAACCGCTCTGAGTTACACAGCAAAGCAGCAGTCCTGAAAACCAGTTATTATTTCTCTTTCCCATCTGTCCTGCCTTCTCCTGCAACATCCCACACAAGATCTAATCCATCATACCTCCTTTTACCTGCTTGGAAGCTTCAGCTTACCATAAATGCCCATGCCAGGAGCAATCCTCCCCTCTATACAAAAAACAGCTATGCCAGTGCTGGCAGGGTGGGCAGCAGCAGTGTACTATGATGTGCTTCTTGCAGGGAAGTTGTCAGCTGTGCGTCGTGTTACTTTGGGAGCTTGTAACACATGAGAGATGGGGTTTGTACAGCAAAGTAATGCAGACCTGGACCTTGCATGGGTCTCAGCATAAAGGGGCAAAAGCTTTCCTGTACTGGGGCTGACTACCTGACTAAATAAGAATATTTTTTACTCTAGAGGCATCTGCAGACAATGATGTCCTGTGCTGCAGACCTGGCTCAGGCAGCATTTCTTCCACCATGGAAGGGTATCCACTTCTGTGGTTGAAGTTTCTCTTTCTAACACAACTCAGCAATGAGCACTGATAGAAACTGCGGAGAACTGCAACCTCTGATTAGTCTGCAGCATCCAGTCTCCTACCAGCATCCTCCCCAGCCAAAATGGGTGGCTTGAGAAAAGCCCCAACTCTGTGCCTGGAGCCATAATCCAGCTGTCACACAAAGTGTGGACTTAGACTACTCTGCCCGTTTGTGGTTCAGGAGCAATCCGTTCCCTTTTAAGAGGCAGACACTATAAGACACCATTGGGCTCCTGGATTTTGTGCCTTTGACTTGCAAATAAACAAGCTCAGCCTTGGTGCCAAAGGCTTTCTTTGCTGCTGCTTCCTCTTGTCTGGGCTCAGCCCTGATTGCTGCTGAGCAGTCCTGCTTCCCACCGTGCAGACTCTGTCCAGCTTCTTCTGTGTTCCCTGTAGCACTGAGCTTTGTGTGTCACCATGTCCTGTTCCCTCAGGTGTAATGAGCCAGGGAGCACAAGCAATGAGCTTGTTCTGCCTGAAGACCATTGCATAGGACAGCAGTGCTCAGATAGAGCCACGAGCAGGTCTGCCAGGCAGCCCTTACAGATGTGCGGTGGGTGGGTGGGTGCACGTTCAGGAATCTGTCGGGTGGTGTGTGTCAGGTATCTGCTCTGCATCAGGTACCACAGCTCAGCTCTGCTTTTCCTGGCCTCTGCCTAGGTCGTGTGGTGAACATCAGCAGCATGATGGGTCGGATGGGCAGTCCTGCCCGGTCCCCGTACTGCATCACCAAGTTTGGAGTGGAAGCCTTCTCCGACTGCCTGCGGTACGAAATGCAGCCCCAGGGTGTGATGGTCAGCATCGTGGAGCCTGGCAACTTCATAGCTGCCACCAACCTGTACAGCCCCGAGCGAATCAAAGCCATAGCCGACAAAATGTGGGACGAGCTCCCTGAGATAGTGCGCAAAGACTATGGCAGGAAGTACTTCGATGAGCAGGTCAGCAAGATGGAGACGTACTGCAACAGCGGCTCGACGGACACCTCGCCGGTCATCGAAAGCGTCGCCCATGCGCTCACCTCCACAACCCCCTACACCCGCTACCACCCCATGGATTACTACTGGTGGCTGCGCATGCAGATCATGACGCACATGCCTGCTGCCATTTCAGATCGGCTCTATGTCTATTGAGGCCTCACACTCCTAGGCTACCCAGGTGGGAAATTTGTTTTAAAGAGAGCATTGTACACAGTTCCCATTAGTCGTTTTTAAATTTTTCTAACCTCATTCCAGAGTACTGTATTTTAGCTCTAAAGGGTTCATCTAAACATCTGACATAACCTAAAGGGCAGTAATTTGCAAGGGATGCTTCATAGGCAGGAATACGTTACGTTTGTGTAGGCACATTGATTCTTTGCTATTTATTTCATGTAATCCTTTTTTTTTTCACCTCAAATGTCAAGTTAAAATCATTATTTAAACTGCAATTGCTCTGAATTGTTCTCAGAATAATTTTTGCTGATGGCTGAACACAATCTTCACAATTCCTGCCTAAGATGCAGCCTTCACAGCATAGAACAGAGGCCCTCCATGCTGGAACGGCAAACCACTTGCCTCCTGGTGTCCAACAGACTTTTCCAAGCCTGGTCACAATAGCACAAGGCAGAGCAGAGACTTTAATTTGGGAATCAGAACTGAAAATGCTTGAGGTGCTGAAACTGAGCAACTGACCCTGTCCCTTTCTCCCTTAGAATTATATTGGTGAAACCTTAGAGAAAACGAACCAGTCTGCTTTTCTTGCATGCTTTCTTGCAAAGGAGTTCAAGGATCCAGGGACTCAGTCCTGCAGGCCTTTCCCACAGGAGTTTCTTACTCATACGAGCATTCCCATGAGGGTGAGCAGCTTTATGCACAGGATCACAGGTGTCAGGATTGGCCCGTTGTAACATTTCTCTTCAACAGTCATTGAACATCAACTCCAGACTTAGTTTGGAGAAGAGTTTCTCTCCAGCTCCTGTAATTTGTGAGGATCACCGCTGAGCAGAGGGAAGCAGAGAAGGTTATAGTCACATCAGTGAATGCCGTTCTCACCAGGGACCTCAGAGTTACACCGAAGTATTTGTACAGCACCTTGCACAGAAGGGCCTTAACCTGCCCAGAGCCTCTAGGCACTATTGCAGTGCAGGTGATGATAACAATAGTAACTTTTATTGAAGGAGTCACTGAGCTGAAATACATCTAACATGACATAAATCTAACAGAATGTCCATAACCATAAAGTTAACTTTTTAAGAGCAGTTTCATTTCCATGATGGTTGTTTACATGTCTGAGAAACATTTGTTTTGTACTGTAAGAAAAGAAAAGAAAAAAAAACATAAAAGAGCCTTTCACGGGGAATGCAGAAAGAGTGAATTCTTTTTTTAAGCTTGAAAGGCAAAAAAATTAAGTAATTAAAATAGCCATCATAGTGAAGTTAAAAAGAAGGGATCTCACATGCTCTAGTAACATACCGTGACATGATCAAACTCCTTTGGCTTAATAAATGTATACATGAATGATAACAAAATTCGGAGGCTCCCTCTCTTTATTTTTTAAAATATTTAAGGTGAGAATTATATATATTCTGTATTGTTGTTATATTCTGTACTGTTGTTTTTTTTTAAATTGGGTGAGATTCGTGCCCGTTATGCATACACACTGCATTTGGAGGCTGATTTGCAGTCTTGGGTCTTACATGTCCGTGTTGGATAGTGCAAGACTGCCATACTCGTCTGAGTACCAGATGTATCCTGCATCTCATGACAAATATGCCTAACCCCTGGCCTCTGTGTGTTCACAGCTCTTAAACCTGCTTCTCTACCGGACTCCCACAGATTACAAAGGATTATTATGGATTATTCCCAGGGAGCAGGAAGAGAAACTGAGCTCTGAAGAGAGGGGTGGTGGTGGCAGTGGTTCCAGTAGGGCAGGCACACGGCAGGTCACTGACAGACCCCAAAAAAATCCCTGGGAGAGACTTGCTGACTTTCAGACCTTTGTGATCTTCTCCAGAGTCCCAGCAGTGGTAGCTGCATCTTGTGCAGGGCATATTGCCTCATTTTCCAATATGTGGCCTTCTCCCTGGGACGAAACATAGGAGCATGAACCACAGGAGACCCAGCAGGCACAGGGAGCGATTTGCAAGGCAGAGCAAAACACCTGGGTAGCAATGTTTGCTGCAGATGACAGAGCAGAAGGAGAAAAGTCTTTACAAGAAAAGTTCTTGTGGTCTAACAATTTAGCCCCAAGATGCTAAGTAACACAAAAAATCATGTAATTCTGCTTGGGATGCTAGCTCCCGATTTTACACATAGTGCTGGGTTTTCATACAGACATCAATGAAATTAGATATGGAAAAGGCAGCAGGCAGCTGAGTTCTCTCGGTTTAGCTCAGAGACCCCTAGGAGCAAATGTATCAGACGTTTAACAGTGCCACGTTCATTCCCAGCCAGAAAGATAAAGCTGAAGGTGATAAATGTGCTCACATCTACACAGCGTCTCTCTGGAGGCTTCTGAACTCTTCCACATGAGGTGCCCACAGGGGGCTCTGAAGCTGTGCCATGGCTCTGGGGCCAGAGGAGATGTGGTGGTACTGCTGCCCTGCAGCGTGATTCGGAGGGGACTGTGTGGCCATATACGATGGGGAGGCGATGGCCAGGATGCTGCTGTGCATCGTGGCCATTCCCAGGTTTCTGTGTGAGTTTGGCAGCTGATTTGTGGTCAGGAGGGCAGCAAGATGGCTAGTTTTTCTGCTGGCAATCCCGCAATTTCAGGGTTTGCCCTGAGAAGCGCATTAAAAGCTAATCCCCTCTGGTTTTTCATGACTGTCCTTCGACTCAGTGCACTCTAGGTCCTGCCTCCATGGTGCCACTGCAGCTCCTGGAATAGCTTCAGCCCACCAAGTTTATTTGAAAACTAAAAAGAACAAAAGCATAGCGAGAGGACTTGGCCGGGCACCTGATCCTCTGCATTCCCAGAGCTGCCTCAGTGGGAGCTTCTGCCCGCTGGGGAGCAGCTGGGGAGCCTGGATGGGTGGGGGGTCAATTTGCAGCAATGCCCACCCCTGGGCTCTAGTCTGATCCCAGCTGGCTGGAGCGAAGGCTCTCTCTTCCAAAATTTCTTTCCGAGCAAAGACTGTTGGAGATGACGCAACAGATGTCACTGTGCAGCATCCCTTGGGCAACCTGGAGTTAAAAATAAGTTTCCTTTGTGTGGTGGGAGGCAGCAGAGATGGGGTAATTTTAACTACAGCTGTTACATCTTGTTCTGAGCCTTAATGTGGAAATCATGAAGTCCTACCCACTTCAGAACTTTTTGCTCCTAGTGATGAGGGTGGCGAATGCTGCATTTGAGAGCAGCATTTAGTGACCCCTTACTGCCACGTTATCTGGATGAAGCAGGGTTTTCCCAGCTAAACAGAAAATAATTTCACGGCCAGGAAGTCGCACAGCTTTGGGAGAGCTAGTCCCAAGGCCATGTCTCAGCTCCCACGTGCTGGCAGAGGTCTGGCCCGGGGTGCCTCCCGCGTCTCAGCCCTGTGAGTCTGGCTGAGACTCACGGTCCTGGCCTGGCAGCTCGGAAACAGGACCGCTCTGGATACAGGAAAGAGGAAAAGACCACAGCTGTTCAGGCAGCGTTAAAAAGCTGAGTGCAGGGTGTCTTCCCCAATTGAATTAAATATAACAATTAAATAGATGCTCAATTAAACATGAGTGGCTCAGTTGCTGAGCTGCAAAGTCAAATCCCTGTCTGTACTGAGGCTGGACTGACGCCAAGGGGCCTTGCTGCAAAGGGTATGTGCAGCTGCTGGTACGTCGTGGACTATGGCTTTGAAAAGAGAGTATCTTAGCGGCAAACGAGAAGGGAATCATAAGCATAACTGACAGAAGATCTGACGACACCTCCCTGGGGAGACACCACTCAGGAGCACAGCACCGGTTTCTCTTCCCTCTTTCCCAGCAGCAATGTAGGGTTTGCTGCGCAGCCGTGGGGTGCTGCAGACTTACACTGGTGCTTCCCCGTGCAAGATGAAGTGCCAGCCTGGTACCACCAAAGCAGTGAGCAGTGAGTTCTTCCTCACCGTGCGTGAGTGCAAGAAGCAGGAGATGCCAGGGCCAGGAGCAGCCTGTGCACCCGTCACAGGGATGGCAGGTAGTGCTGGCAGTGCCACCCCCTGCTCGTCACCACCCACCATCTGGGCATCACAGCCCTCGCTGGGTGGTGGGTGAAAGGGGTGCTGTGAATGTGCCCTAATTTTGGCTGTCAGCTGGGGGAGAGCATGTGAAGTCAGCCGGACAGACTGCCTGGAGCGTGCTCACCATCACCCCTGCCAGCAGGGTCCCACACAGGGGTCCCAGCTTGGCCTGCGTGACTGGGGACTTCCACCCACGACCATGCAGAGAGGCACATGCGGTGGCACAGATGCCATTCTGCAGCTCCCCTGCAACCGATGAGGGACAGGTGGAGGTAGTCGTCCACCACCTTCTACCGCCCGAAGGGCCCCAGGACTTCAGGACTGCCCGGAAAACCACTGATCGGGCTGCTCTGCTTCCATGGCCAGAAGGCAGCTCCCTGCGGTCTGTGGGAAGTGCAGGGGCGAGGACGCTGGCGAAGATGTAGGTTGCTATCTTAAAATAATTTTTGCTAGCACAGTGTTTTGTTTGCTACTGACTGTGGTTATTTGAAGAAGCTGTTTTGTCAGCATCTGTCCCCGATCACAACTGAGCCTCTCTGTCTTTCCGGGGCTCTACCACCATAATGAACTGGAAGAGGGACTGGACCTGGCTGCAGGCTCCTCTAGTCATCCTCTCCGCTCCCTTCCATAGCACAAGGTTGTGTAACTATTTGCGTGATGTGGGACATCTTTAGTAGAAAAGCTTGGGATACCTGGCCTCACCTCCCACACGAGTCCCGGGGAAGCAGAGCTCTCCTGAAGCTGGAGGGCTCTGGTTTGACAGCCATGCAGTGAGCGGGTCGTCCCACCAGAAAACCGGTTGGGATGCGACTATGGTGCTGAGGAGCTGTGCCCAGGGAACCACGGCCTCGCTGCAGCCACCCCAGACATCTGCAGCCCTTGGCGGGGACTTCAGCCCGTCCTCCCTTTGCATTTCTGACAAGCTTCAATGTGCTGGTTCCCGGGGTATTTGCTCCCCTCGCTGCTTACCTCTCCATCAGCGCACAGCGCTGGGCACTGACGAGGGGTCACGCCTTTCCCAAGGGAAAAGAGGCCACAGAAAACTAAAATCCCCCTCCTGGGCTTGCGCAGGTATTCATCTTTGAGCAAAACCTTACCTTATTTTCCAGCCAGAATCGCAAGTTGGGAAGTAACTGGAGCCTGCCCTCCCCCTCCCCAGATACCCACACACCAAACCCCCAGAAAGCTCTTTGCCGGAGCTGGGGGTGAAAGTGTAAATGTTCCCTTCCTCATTTCTCCCTCGGCTGTGAATGTCAGAGCAGTAGTGTAAAAAATGCGGTAATATCCGGAGCGATCACTGCAGTGGTATTTCTGACTTTGCCTGGAGCAGGATGGACCATAAATCTTGTGAGATAACATGTTGCCACAGAGACTTCCAGCCAGTTTTTCAGGCCTTAGGAGTCTGAATGCTGCCGGTGCATCTGAACCAGCCCACCCAGGGCCGGGTGGTGCTCGGGCAGAAAGCAGCAGGTTTCTGTTGTACCCGTGAACACAGGGTGAGCATTTGCTGCTTCCCCTATCATGAGATCTTGGAGGTGTTGTGGGAAATACTACCAGGATCCAATCCACAACGCGGTCAAATTGGGGTATTTGTTGTCAGGAGACTGAAAGTATAACTGGTCTGAAGGTGAGACCAGGAAAAGTTATGGATTGGTTCAACAGAAGCTTTGGGTTATTGTTGGTGTGTCACCTCTGGATCTGCAATGAGTTTAAAACCACTGAGAAAGGTCTTACTCCCTGAAGGGTCATCAGGACCTGACCAGCCCCAGCTGGGATCCCCCACCCTGCCTGTGGCCCAGGATACCATTTCAACCCCGCCTGCGGCTGCTTATCCCTACTGGGCTGGGGCTGGGGGATGCTGGTGTTCAGCCCCGCTGGGCTGGCCCGACCCTGACAACCCCTGCCTACCCCTCTCTCCAGTGGGCAGAGCCCATGATCCTGCTCAAGGAAAGAGCAGCGCTCGGAGCAAGGGATGGATCTGCCTCCGAGGGGGATGCTCCTGGCAGCCCTGACACTGCTCCCGTTCAACCTGCTGCACTTGGGAACGGTCCTGGTGGCACCAGGAGGTCACCCCCTCCCTCCTTGTCCTGCCTCTGCTTCTTCCCACTGCTGACAAGTCCCTCCTGTCCCCTGTAGCCGGTCGGTGTGCCTCCGGCTGGGTGCTGGCGTGCAGCAGAGGGTGCTGGATCAGCAGGAGAGGAGGGAGCTGCTTTCCTCTGGCTCGCCAGCGCTTTCCCTGAAGCTCCTCTGGATGCCACTCTGCTCCCTGCCTCTCCGAACCTGCTCTGCGGGGATAGCCGTGCTTGGCAGAGACCTTTCCAGACGAGGGAATCGCCCTCCACCCCATGGAGACAGGGATTTGTGTTCCCTTTGCTGATGCTGCGGGCCAACTCCGCCTCTGTGTCACTTATGAGTCTGCCGTAGCACCGAATCCCACAGCAAGGAGCAACATGGGGTTCTTCCAGCTCACCTGCTGTGGAGCAGCGCTTGTCACGAGTGACACCACCGGTGCTCCTGGAAAGCAGGGCTCTGCGCAGGAGAGAGGGGCCCGAGCCCCGGCATGGCACAGCCCAGCCCTGCTGGTACTGCTGCTGCCTGGGCAGCACTCCCCAGGGACGCAACCCTTCCTCTCCTCATCCCTCGCTTCCTTCTGAACCCTTCTTTTGTTTCTCAGCTCCTGGGAGATCCCTCAAGTTAATTGCTCAGACAGATCAATGTACTTCCAGCTGTGCTCGGGCACTAATGGCTGAGGGGCTCGGAGGGGTGAATGTCCCGGGGGGCTGCAAGTGGCTCCCGGGCTCCTCTTGGCAGTGGCTGTGTTTTTGTTGCTGTACATGTGGCCTTGTGCCAGATCAGGCTGATGGCCCTCTGTGTCGAGGGGGTCACTAGCGCAGGGGTGGGAACTGGTGGGTGGGAAGCCCTAGTGGGGACAGGAAGAGGTTAGCTCCTCTGAATAGGGATGATGCATTCAGGGGGTTTGGAGGCCGGGGGTGATTGTGGGAGCAGTGACACCCCTCTGTTCTACGGCGGAAGCGCACAGGCAGGTGGACAGGATCTTCTGAAAGACTTAGCTCAGCCGTAGTTTGCCATCAAAAACCGTTCCCGTTGGTGGGGGATGGTGACCATCGCTGGCTGAGCTCTCTGAGTGCTCTGCAGCAAAACTTGGGGATGCATCCACAGCCAGAGCTGGTGGCCCCTGAGCCGGGGAAGGTGAGCTGCTGGCAGGGATATCAAGAGCACCTCAAGAGNTTAAAGCAAGTTTCCCTCGCGGTCTCAGCCGGGCCAGGCCCACGGTGCTGACGGGAGGCATAGGTGGGTGTGCCGCGGGGGCAACACGGTACAGGGATGCTGCGGGGTGATACGGGCAGGGGTGCCACAGGGGATGGTGTGGCATCTTGGGGAGGCTACAGGGACACAGGGCAGCTTGCCATAGGATGAGTTTGAGTGTGGGTGGCTAAACAGTCAGTCACCGTGTGCTCCCAAGGGGTTCGGAAGCCTGTGGTGGCCGGGAGCAGGCTCACCCTGAGAACAGCTTTCCCATGTGCAGCATTTCCCCCATGGCCGGAGCAGCCCTGGGACGCTCCAGGCCAATGCTGTGCTGACGCCAGAGCCTCCCACCCCGGCGCTGCCAGAAGTCACTTTGCTCTAACCCACTGCTGAAGACAACACAGCACTGTGACCTGAGCAGGTCTGCCGCACTGCCTCCGGCTGGCTCCTGCTCCGGCTGCCACACGAGAGCCGTGGGGTGGTGGGTGGGAGGACGGGCTGTCCCCAGGGTGCTGTCCCCAGATTGAAACACCTGAGGCCCTTCCAGCCACCCACCATCCGCACGCAGAGGGGAGCTGGCAGGACATCCCCGCCTGCCAGGACAAGCACACGGCGAAGCCCCTCTTGTACATCACCTCAGCACTCCTGTGTGGAGGAGGTTGTGCGAATGAGGTGGGCAGAGACACGGTGTCCTTGGCTTTAAGCATTAAGCCACTGCTTATCCCTCTCCCAGGAGTGTTTCAGCTTGTCTGGAAGCCCAGGCACTCCCTGGACCCCCGGGACATGGTCCCTGATGGTTGTGTTGTTCCCTGCAGTCCCCCCACCGATGTAATGGATGTCGGTGCTGTGGGCCAGCCGGGTGCCACAATCACTGGGTGCCCCAGGTGCTGGGCAGAGGTAAGCACTCATCTCTCAGCCCAGACAAGGTCCTTTTCAGCCCTGGAGAGGGAGAACAACGGGTGATGTATCTGCCAGAGACGATTCAGCTGCCGGCACAAAGCATGGTCAGAGCCGAGCCGTGCTGTGCGCGGGTGCTGCTGGCCATGCACAGGCTGGTACCGGGCCACCGGGCTGAGCCCCGCTGCCCTGAAAGGCTCTTTGTGGCCGTGGCTGCTGCGGCCGGATCCAGCGCCCCTTGTCTCCATGCCCAGCCACCGGTTCGCAGCAGGGTCCTGTGCGCTGATGCTTTTGTGACTCTGACCCACTGCAGCTGCGCATCAGTTTGCACCGTAACTGAAACCCGTGCTGAAATCCTCCAGAAATCCCTCGGAGTGAAGAGCGGAGCACTAGCAACACGGGATTTTTTTGGTTTGCTCTAGATGTGGCCACTCTTGACCTACGCTGGGCAGAAGACCTCGTGTGACAGTGTCTGGGGTGTGGTGCTCTCCCAGGACGCTGCTGCCCCTGCGTGCAGGTGTCCCACCTGGATGCCACGTTTCACATGGTGCTGAGGGTCACCAGCTCTGTTCCCTAACAAAGACCTGTGCCAGAGCGCCTCGCGTTGCCGTGGGGTCTGTGCCCGGGAGCTAACCTGGCCTTGGTGTACACAACTCTGCCCAGCAGCACTGGGGCTTTGCTTTGCTGCTGTTTGCTCTTCCATGGGATGGAGGACTTGCTGCTAACACTGTCACTTGTGAGTAAAAGGGGCCTTACGTGGTCCTAAGCTGGGCTCAGTGGTGGTGTGTGCCCGGCGTGTGCCGGGGATGGCATTGGGGAGCAGAAGTGGGGCAGATGTCCTGCTATCTGAGAATAACCCTGGGCATTTTTCTGTCCTATTTCAGGGAAATATTAGTGCCCTGGAGGACTGCATTTTCTGACTGCTGTCACCCTTCTCTAATTCTTCAGGAAAATATCCAGGCATGATAATTCCATCCTGGAGATGGAAAAAATGTGCCCAGATTCCCAGCCCAGCTGATAGCCAGGTCTCTGAGGAGGCAGGACACATGATACAGCCCTTGTGCTTGCCGTCTCCGTCTCCAGGGAATGCCTGCCAGGCTGAGCTCCTGCTCCTGGAAAACGCTGCTCCGGCGCTGCCTCCCAGCCAGCGGAGACGGGACTGCTGACATCGAAGAGATCTTTGAAATGTGCTTTTCAGCAGGATTCATCCCGGTTTGATACAGCAGAGAGAAAAGGAATCTGCAAGGAATTACCCAGGGGCCTGTAGATGTCTGTTAGACTGCAGCAAGGATGAAAGCAGATGAGCTCTTTTTTAGGAGTCGGCTGAGACTCTCTTTAGGATCCCCTCTCAGCAGTGCTTTGAGCTGAGCTGGCGGCTTTGATCCCGAGTGCAGTGGGAGAGCTCGCAGGAGCTCTTGTAGTGCCGTGGCAGTGAGCAGCGGGCAGATAGGATATTTTGAGCTAATAACAGTGTTCCCAAAGCGATCACAACTGTTTTGGAGGATTTCTGTAAGTGAAGGCAGCAAATGGGCAGGGCTGGATTTTTAGCCAGCTGGTAACCAGGTGGCAGATGTGTCTTAAGCTGTAACTGCATGGCAGAATTTTGAAAACATCACACTTCTTAAAAGACCTGATTTTGGAGGTGTTGGGAGCACCATCAGTGGCAAAACCTACTGAAGCTTCTGCAGCAGCAGCAGCCCCAGAGCAGCCAGGGGAAATGCTGGCATGGCTGCTTGGAGATGCTCCCCCCTGCCCAGGGGTCTGCACCCTTGGGGATGAGCTGTGGGTCACCTAGCTTGGGCTGTGACCCCCCTGACAGCTGGATCCTTGTCACCTCCCCATCCTTACGAGATCAGCCCTTTTCCAGCCTGATTACAGGCCTGGCTGGAAATGCAGCCGACTCATGGTTTCGGTGTGAGTCATGGAAGGTTTGGTGGCTTTTCTCTCTGTGCTGCGCCAGGCTCGGGGCTGAAGCGGTGAGCTGGCAGCATCAGCCTCCTCGCCCCAAGGAAGCAGATCCACAGCCCTTGTGTTTGCAGAGAGAAGTTTGGATGTGTCCTGAGCAGGCTCAAGGGGAGCAAGGAAGAGTCCCAGGTGTTATTTTGAAGACCCCCTCTTTTTGAGTGGGGAAAAGAGACCCCCGAGGCGGGTGGTGGGAAGGCTGGGCTTCCTGGGGACCCCCGGTACAGGGGGATCTGCTCTGGGGGCCAGGGCTTGGTGCATGCTCCCTCTCCCAGCCCTGAGGCGGGTAGAGCCGCTCGCCTCTCCCGGGGAGCGCGGAGACCTGCCAGACTCGCTCCCCTCCACTCGCAGGAGTTCCTACCCTGCCGGGTTTGCAAGGAGAGGAGGATTTTTAATTAAGTGGACTGTTACAGCTGGGGGACACAGCCAAGTGCTCGGGTAGACGAACCCTTCCTTGTGTCTCTTGGGCCAGCACAGGACCTCGGCTCTCCCTGCCTGTGTTATCTCATGCTGTTGGGGTCAGAAGCAGCAGTTCTGGTATGCAGAGGGTCACCCCAGAGGTCACGTAACATCTGGGAGGTGAGGGGAAACCTGACTGGGCTATGGTTGTAAAGCAATTCAGAAAGGAAACGTCTTATCTGTGTGCTATGTGCCGCTGGCTTTTATTTGGCATGTTGTGTCTGGGGAGAGCACGGTGCTGTGCCAAGGCAGGGACCCGCAGCTCAGTCCTCACCCGCACAAAGGCACTGCTGTCAGACATATCCTCCCCTCCTGGTCCCCTGAGCCCAGTCCCCAGTCAGCCACGCATGTGGGCCCTGAGTGTCCGTGCGGCTGCGATGGGTCCTGCTGCTCCCACAGACCAGCTGTGCTGGACGGGCTCTCCCACGCGGTTCGTGCGGGTACCACTGTGTCTGGGCTCCACAGCGTTTGCAGCATCTTCCAGCTCTGCTGCGGACAGTGATCGTGCAGGGGTCCAAATGTCCCCCCCATCCTCTGTTTTGTAACCCCCCCCATCTTTCCTTTGCCTGTCACCCTCCTGTGAGCCTCCTCCCCAGCCAGAGCCCGGCAGGGACGGGCACCTCGTGCTCAGCTGGCTCTCCCGAGCTCCCCACTCAGCCTCGTCCCACCTTCACCACAGCTCCCACATCCTCCAAGCCTGCTCTCAGCCTTCAAAATGCTAATAATACCCCTTAGTACTCCGAGGCTTAAAGAGGCTTGCAGCAGTCCTAAACTGTGGGAGCTCTCTTATGTCTAAAACACTATTTTATTTTGTTTGTACCAAAAATAGCTTGGAAATGCTGTCAAGGAACAGCTATGGAAACACCTCCTGAAGCAATGTGAAATATCTCAGTGTGAACCTTTGCAATGGGCACTGCCAACATCCTGCCTGAGAGCCCGATGACCCCAGCACCACTTCTCCAACTTCAGCATCAGTTTGTAATGTCAACGTAACCCTCTGGTGTAATAGCAGCCCTGTCATTTATGCTTACTTATCAGTCTATTTATAATATTTCTAAGCAAGCCCATTATTTATTGGGATAAAATTGGCTATCCAGAGAGGTTGAAGTCTGCACAGGGTCAGGAGGAACACAAATACCCATTTTCTAATTCTGACACTAAAAGCCTCCCAAAGGCAAAGGCTGTCAGTACTATTAGCAGACATTACTGCACAACGGGAAGACAATTACTGCGGGAGAGCCATTTCTCCTGGGCTTAATGATTCACCAGCACATGTGAGTGCCATCAGTCCCCAAGGGAGCGGGGGCAGGTGGCCTCAGGAACGTGCTATTCCCCACTTGAGCGTTGCAGCGATGCTGTAGAGAGGTTTTCCACTTCTCTGGGTATCTCAGAAAATACTCTGCGAGGGTGCGGGGCTGCTTGGCAGCTCAGAGGGGCTGTGCACTTGAACCGGACCATGCTTTGGGCTTTTCCAGTAATACCTGCTACTCTGCAGTGGGAATCCTCGCTCACCTGGTGGGGTCTTTGGTGTTGAGCAAAGACTGTTGTTGCAGCAACAGCCATCCCACGCAGAGTCAGGAGAGAAGCTCAGCACATTCACTTGCCTTTTAGGTGTTTGGGAAGCTCCTAGACCCTCTGTGGTTCCCCAAAGGAGAGATCACAGTAGGCTTCATGGAGAACGCAACTCCAGCCCTCCCCTAACAGCAGCTGGCGTGGGCTGTGGAGTAGTCGGTTTGTAATGGAAACGTTGCCTGCAGAGCTCCCTCTGCTCCTCAGCAACACTCTGAAACTCCCGTGCCTTCTATTAAATGGTTTGTATGAAATCATAGGTGATCTCTGAGCACGTGCAACTGAGGTTTGATGATACACATAGGAGCTTACACTGAGGCTGCAAACTGCAGAGCTTCTCCTTCCCAGCAAAGGCTTGCACGTCGGGTTCACTGACTGCCTTTGCAGAGGGAAGGCTCATAAGAAAAAATAAATAAAAGGCCCTTTTTCCCCCAAGCTTGAAAACCCTGGTAAAATCTGTGTTCATTTGTTATTTATTGCCACAAAATATTTGTCTGACAGTTGTAATCACTGCTAGTACCTCCAATGTGGCATAAAGCTTAATTGCTTGAACTTTTCCGTTAGCAACGAGATACCGCAATGACCTTCTTGCATCAACTTATCCCATAGCAGCTTGCAGCACCTGCTGCCTCCTCCTTCAGCTCCAGAAAGGCCATTTGCTGGCTGTGCCGCACTCCTGCGAGCCCCCACGAGGCACAGCGCGTACAGTGGAGCTGCGGCGTGGGTGGTGATGGAGGTGAGGAAACCTGGGGGAGGAGTGGCTGCGGGGACCAGGAAGGCAAGCGGCGACTTAAAAGAGACGTAAATACAAAGAGTTGAACCAGCACGAGTCCTTCTGCCAGAGTGATCTGCCCAGAGAGCGGAGAAGTGTCTGTGGGCTGTTTTTTAGGGTTGCCCTGGTAGAACGCCATTGGGGTGGGTAGGGAGCGGAGATGGTGCTGCCCCTCGACACGGGTCGGCTGAGGGCTGTGTGTGCACCCTCCTCGCGCTGTTGCCAGAGAAGCTGTTGCTCATCTGAATTCCCCGGGGGTGACCGGGTGCTCACGCAGCCCCTGCCACAACTTGATCTCAGGGCTCCTGTGGTAACAGCAAAAGCCAGGGGAAGGAAGAATTGCCCTCTAGCATGCTCCACAAGGCAGCGTGCCGTAAAATTTTTACCCTCAGACTAGTTTTACTCCTCCCGTAAAATATATTTTGTGTCTAATCTCAGTAACGCAATGTCTCTTTGCCACCAGCCTGGCAGCACGTTTCACTGCCGATGAGTAAGGAGAGAAGCCTCATTGTAGCGGTGGAAGCAGCCCTGTTTGGCAGGCACATATGGTACCCTTTTTCTGGAGACATATTCCCCCCCACCCCCATCAGGCTGTTTTGAGCTTCCTTAGCCTGAAATCACCAGCACTTGTCTTACAACACATCACGCGCCGGGTGAGATGCCGCCTCTCTGGCTCTGTAGCTGAGTGGATGAGCCCTGGGGACGACGTGCGAGGCCGAGCTCGGGGTCCAGCCCTGGCTGCCCACAGCCCACGGGTACGTGTGGGGCTCGCACCCCTTCAGGAAAGCCTTCAGCCCGTGGTCAGAGGCTCACTGGCATGTCTGCCCTCCAGAATGAGCCACAAGAGCCGTAGACCAGGACAGGGTTCATTTCTCCTTGTGGGCACCTATGGTACATTTAAATATCTTTAAACTCATGTGCAGAGAGGAGCGTCTCTCCGTGCTAGCCACAGAGCAGCCAGTGCTTTGCTCCTCATGTACAGAGAACCAAACAGTCTCCATTTCTCCACCAAAGGAAGGCAGAAGAAATATTATTGCTTATGGAGAACCTTTGCTGAGCAAGGAAAGACAAGCTTTTACACATTGTATCAGGCTGGTGGAGTTCACTAATGAGAAAGCCAACCCCTGAGAGAGGTTGCAGAACCAGCAAAGCCGCTGTGCGCCCGGAGCTGCCGGGCAGAGGCCGCCTGTGCTCCTTGCACCCTGCTCCCCGCACCCCGGCCGTGCAGCGTCCCCAGCCTCTGAGCCCTGCCGCTGCCTCCTGGGCACTCCTCGACCGCTCTGCTCACTGTCCCCTGCCCTGAGATGATCCCAACTGCAGATTACTATTTGGTTCACGTTTCTGTACAGGGGGAGGTTGTAGCATCCGCTTTTCATTCCCGTCCTTGTTCCAGAATGAGTCATCGGGATGAAGGAGCTGAGCAACAGGCAGAAGGATAATTTGCCTTGTGATGGTGATTCAGGCTCTGCGGGGTGGTGACAGAGTGAGCAGAGCTATTGTTTCTCCTCACCAGCTGATGACAAAAGCGTTCTTACCCCTCTTATGACATTTCATTGTAGAAGAAGAAATATGAACAAGGTGGTGTATAAAACAGTGACGAGTGATGTCCCTGCTTCAGGAAACACCCTCTGGTTCTCTCAGTCTACCCCGAATGCCAGCGCAACCATATACCACAGTCAATACCGCAGTCAGCTAGTCCCTCTCCTGCCCAGGGATGCTGTCATTGCACCGCCAGTCCCAGGAGCAGCCGAGTGCAGAGGAGGGACGGAGCTAGCCCTGCACACAGGAGGGATGGAGCTACCTCCGGGCGTGCAGACAGAGCAGCGCTCTGCTGGGGCAGCTTTGGAGTGCCACACCAGCTGCTGGTGCAGAGTGCATCAGCAAACTCCTGCATCGGTATGTCACCCAGCGTCACCTCAACCAAGTGCTTTATTAGGGACATGGCACAGTCGTGCAATGCAAAGATGGTCTGGGGTTTGAACAGCTTCCACGTGAGGGATGGTTCAGTAGGTTAGGACAGTTCTACAGACAGCAAAAATGCATGACCCAGGGAGAGTATTACAGAAGTCTACTAAATACCAAGTGCCGTGATAAACAGGGAATAGCTATCCTCTGGCTCTTCTCATATGAGCTTTGGGGGAATCAGGTGAAACTAGCAGAAGCCTGTTCACAACAACAAATGATGAGATACTCATTTAGAAAATTAGTAGCTAAGCTGTGAAACTCTTGGCTGCATGGCATAGAGGCTACTAAAATTTTACAAGGATTCAAAAAATGATTCATCGGATTCATGGAATAAAAGACCTAGTGGTCACTAATTCAAATACAATCCCACTGTGGAGTGCCTGAATCACGTGCCAGCAGATGTGGGGAGGACATTCAGGAGTCATTTTGGATCTCCCCTGGACACTTGCTCTTCCCTTGGCACACAATGGGGAGATGCACCACTGGTGTGACTCACTGCGACTGTTACCACGTCCCTTTGCTCAACATATGTGTGAAGTTCACAGGTTTCTGCATAAGTAATATGTGGACTTTCAACAAATGCTGCCTGATCAGTTACTGCTCCAGAATCAAGAATGGCGAAATTAATATGAAGTTGAACTGGGAAAGCTTAAATCAGCATTTACTGACTTTACTGTTTTCTTCTCCTGATTCCTTATGTTTTACATACTTTGCATTTGCATTTTAGATGAAGTCCTAGGAGCTGTGTGTAAGATTAATGCATGATTGATAGCAGCTTCAGGATATTCAGGCAGCAGTAATAAGTCTATTATTGATAGTGAATATTCATAGGGATAGATCAGCTCGGAGGATTAAAAGACATATCCTAGAGGGGTGGATATAATGAAAACGGGGGCAATCAAATAAATGAAGCAGAAAAGGTGCAGCTTTATTGGCCCTTTACAGTCACTGTCTCTGAGTCTCCTTCAGCTCGTAATTACTGTTGCCGGAAGATAACAGCCGTTAGCAGTGGCTACAGATCCCATGGCTCTTTGAAGTCCTGAACAATAGACCACAGGAGGTGTTACAGGACCTTCTTCATCTTCTCCCTAGTCTACACCATCCCTGGGTCATGCAAACCGCTGACGGCTGTTTCCATCAGCAGTGTTGCCAGTCGTCTTTGATTGCAGCCGCTCTTGTAATAGCTTCGAGGAATAGGTTTCATTTTGGTAGAACAGAAATCATTTGTTGCCTAATCGTATCAAAACAACTGCGAGGGAGGCAGCCACGGGACTGAGAGGAGAGGTGAGCTGGTTTGGGCAGCACCCAGATCCCGCAAGGGAGCTTTGTCCCCTCCCGACTGTCTGGTTCAGCCCGGTGACAGCAGCACCCCGAGGCCCAGGCTGGGTTCGCCTCGGGCATGGCTTTGCGTAAGTGTGAAATAAAGCATCGGACTCATCCTCAGATCCAACAGGCGCAGTGAAATGCAGAGGGCACAGAAGGCCAGCACTTACCTCTCAATTAATCCTGCAATCTAATAATAAAATCTCAAAATGAAAACCAACATGTCTCTTTAATTCAAGTGTGTTTTCCTTAATTGCCAGCAACTTACAAAGACATTCATCCTGTACACAACAAGAGCCTTAGATACATTTTAATTTCTCCATAAGATAAAACCACCGTTTAACTGTTCCCCATGTGGTTTTGCTCTAATTTCATACTATTAAGATGTTAGAACATGGCAGCCCCGTTTCCGCATGCTGCATGGGTACAAGCAGATGTTTTGTCGGCTTGCCCACTGCCAGCTGATTTCAACTCTCTTGTCTAGGGCTTTGCAGCATCAGTAATAAATGACTCACACTGAGCATGGGGGTTTTATGCTTTCCATGTGCAGAAACCTTAGGAAGGACGGTGCTCTCCCTTCCTACGTACCTGACTCCTGCCAGGTGCTGCTCAGGACTTTCTGCACCATTTTTGCACAACACCCTTGTTATGGCTGAGGAGGCTGCACAAGTGCCTTTGGAGACGGGGAGATTGGTTTGGTCTCATCGCAGGTGTTCTCTGAATTAGCCAGCCCTGAACATGAAGGCAAAAACACCTTCTGCTTGTATCTCTGAAAGTAGGTCAAAAGGAAATTCATTGATCCTCAAATCTGATTGCTTATTATCTTGAGCAATGGTATGATGTTATCCCTTTCATAAACAGTGGGGCTTGGCCTGTGCGGTTTCTATATGGAAGCTGCTGCAAACACCCACAGTTCTGACGGATAGGAACCTTTTTTTAGAAAAAAAAAGAAAGTATCACAGCCCAAGTTTTAATTGAAGCCAGATGATATCAATTTGTTCCTGTGGCAACACCAGCCTAGACAGCTCCTCTCACTCCCAGCTGCTCAGGTACCTGTTAGTATATAATCACTTCTGCTCTCAGCTCTTTTTTCTCAAATGGAGGTAGGAGACTTGTGGGAGCTCATCTGGACCACTGGTTTGTTGTCCAGGTGAGTACCTGATGTGGTGATGGTGGTGTCATGCAGTGCTGTAAGGACCACGAGAGGTAGGAGAGGGTTCTGTAGCAGCTGGATGTGGAACTGCCCCGTCTTTGTCTAATGGAGGGGCAGCAAAAGGTATCTGATCCCTAAACCAGTGCTTTGCTGTAACCAGAGCAAGGTCACTCTTTGAACAGTGCAAATACAGATCTTCTGTGTGAGTGACCTCATTTTAGACCTTGCTGTTTGATTCACCTCCTCTTACTGTGTCTTGGGGGTGATAGAAGGCACTTAACTCCAGCCTCGCTTTCTACTTCAGCAGATTTCAGTGTCTCCTGAGATCCCACAAGAAGCTCTGAAACAAGCCCCCTGGGTTTCTAGGCTGTCTCTTCTCAGCCCCATCTGTAGGGCCGGGTTTGGCTCTGTTCTGTGCGTGTTGCCTGTTTCACCAGGGTCTCCAAGCCAGAGATGCTCACTGAATCTCTGACTCTCTGCCTGCCCCATGTTGCACCCCAAAAACTTTCTGAGCCTGATGGGTTCAGGTCCCTGCCAGGAAAAGGCTGCCCCTCTCTGGGAAGGGCTTCAGAGCGCTGGAACACAGCAGTGCTGGTGAAGCCCCTCTCCCTCCAGAGAGGGAAGCACAGGGTGTGCGGCTCCTCCACAGACTGTGGGCAGCACCCATGTTGTGTACACACGTCTTAGCAGTGTGCAAAGCCAGAGTTTGTGGGCAGAGATGTACTGTAGTGCCAGGGATATCCCCCTTGCCTGAGCCTCCTCTGCGCCTCCCTGGACCAGCTGGGTCCTGCTCTGCTCCTCCTCCAGCCCCTGCACTGGGGGCTGCCTGTGTGACAGCCCTGCTCCATTCCTGCTGAGGAGCAGGGGTGTTAAGGAGGTAGAAAACAAGACCCTCATCCCCAGCCGCATAGCCCCTGATCTTGAAAACTTCAAGATGACACAAACCTTTTGTTGGAAGCCACTCATCCACCATAGCCTTGACTTTCAAGGTGAATCTACCTGTGTTTAACCTGGAAAACCATTCTCCTAGCCACCTACCTGATGTGAGCTCATGGCTCTACTGGAAATCCTTGCTGCCAGACTTGCAATCCCATATGCCGGCTTCCAGAGCTCCCGGATGGCTGTTGCCCGGCCTCCCCTTTTCCTTTTGCCTCCACGGTGGTTATTTTCTTGCTTAACTGTTCATTCCCAGCAGCCGGTGCCTTTTCCCACGCCCACCATTGTTGTTCTAGAGAAAAGTAATTAAAACTGCTTCCTTCTTGCAGACCTGGAAGACCTCTAGTTCTGCCATAGCATTGGTGTGCCGCAGCCTCCCTTCTTTCCTTCCTCTTGTTTGGTTGTATGGCCAAACCCCCTGTTGTTATCTGCTGATTAACTCTCGCTGCAAGCCCAGCGCTGCCCACTGCTCCACCTCTCCATCTGGTTCTGGTTCTGGGCTGGGCAACTTCACAGGGCTCCCTCCCCCACTAGCTGGAAGTGGCCGTGTGGATTTTTCTTGTGCTGCTAGCAAATCTGTTTTCCTCTTTATTTTGGGTTCAGTTTTCCCTGGGCTGTGCAGCACGGAGAGCGGCTTGGCTGCTGTTGGTGCCGCAAACCACACGTGCGGTCTGGAGCCGCCTGCAAGTCTGCTGTGTAAGAGGTCTCCTCGCATCAGTCTTTCTCTTGATTTTTTTTTCTTTTTTTTTTTTTCCCCCTGCTCCTGTTGCTTTGCCAAAAGCCTGCCTTGCCTCAGGAAGCAAGAGATTCCCCTCGTGTCCTGGAAAGTAGGATGTGGCAGGACAGTGGTGACTGTGCTCCGTGCTGGAGCTAGCTTGGGGCGCTGTTGGTGACCGTGGGCTGGCTGAGTACGGGCAGGTCTGTGTGTGGATGTTTGTCTGGAGAAGATAGATGAGGAGCTGTTGGAAGGGGTATGGGCTGTGATATGGTTTATTGCTGGCTAGTTGCCAGGCTGGTCCTGGCAGCTCGTGAACTGGGGCAGCAACTTGCCCCTTTCGCAGCCCATGCTTGTTAACATTAACTTTTTTAACCCTCATCACGAAGATCTCTAGGTCTTCTCTCTGATTTCGCTGTGTTATGTGGACTTGTGCTTTCCGATGAGTGGTACAAAGCTGGTTTTTGCTGAAGTGTTTGAAAGCTTTGCGATGTTGCAAACGCTCCTGCTGCCCAGGCGTGGAGTGCTGCTCTGTACCAGCAATTGGGAGCGCTGCCCCGGCTCTGGTCCGTCAAATCTGACTCACAGGGGATGGTGTGGAGCACACTAGGCTGACAGCAAGCGTGCTGGAGGACAGAACGGACATTCAAAATAATCTTTGTAAATTGAATAAATCTACAAATCTACGCTATGTTTCTGCAGTAGGTTTGTAGAAACAGAAAACTTACTTAGGCTTTGCTGACATTCATTGCTGTCAAATGCCTTTTTGCCTCTGCACTCCTGCGTTGCTGTAGGTGCTGTGCTGCAGGCAGGAGAACCCGTCCCTGATGGTAGTACAAGAGCTGTATATGAGGGGGGTATATTGTAGTGAGTGTCTTGTTATGCAACCACCATGAGATGGCACAGGCTTTGCCTTTTGCACAGCTTTTGGTTTTGCTCTTTTCACTGCCCTGTGTTTCCTGACACTGTTTTGGCTTTGCTACAGCTCTCAGCCTTCAAAATGCCCTGTTAGTTCCAGGTTGCCCACCACCTCCCAGCTCAGTGAATCAGACCCTCATTAGCTCCTGTCCCCTGCTTTTCCCCACTCTGCTGTTTTAATCCGGCTCTGAGCTCACGAGCAAAGCACACTGAAACAGTGGCTGGAATGTGCTCCAGAAATAAAGCTTTCCTTTCAAACCTTTGGCAATTCTCTTTGGTCATTCCCCAAAACTTCTGCTTATCTTAGTCCAGTTGAGACCACAGTCTACCCTATATTGACTACCATAACCTGCTGCCAGAAACCTCCCCGTTAAAACCATCAGTGCTTATATCTTCTGTGCTGTATAAGCAAGGAGCACAAGGGCAAAAGACATCTATTCCGATTGCAGTCAAGCTGAAGGGGGACTTATGTACCATGAGGCAATTATGTACCATGTGTGTCTGAGCTCCTCTGCACATTTGCTGGCAGGTGTGCAACCAGAAAACAGGATGGTGGTTGCCATGTGGATATGGGCTGCCAAAGGACTGCAAGTGGTTTTACCAGTTGTATAGATTGAGTTGTCTTTACTTGCTTCCATTTGAGGGCTCACGATCTGGGGCTGAGTTTTCTGTGACCCTTCTGGCTTACACCCCTTCGAGGGAGCATCACTCCTCCCGATGGTCCCCAGCAAGGGGACTGCTGGCAAACTTGGGTTTGGCAGGAAAAGTTAATAATATAATTTCAGCTTTGTGGAGAATTTCCTGGCAGGGTGTGTGGGTGTTTGAACCTAGAGAAGGTTATTAACTGTACAGTGAGTGGAAAAGCGAGGACTATCTGACAAGGCTGATGTTGGTGTAACAGGCAAGCTGAGCTCTTGTTCTCCCAGATGCTATGGAGGGGCCCAAACCAGCACCCGCAAACTTTAGAAGAACTTTTATCCATATGAAATCTTCAACTAGCCTCTTTTCCAGCTTTGAGTTTACCCTGAACCCCAGACTTAATTGCTTCCACACTTCTGTTAGCTTGCAGTTGTATATTGCTCAGAAAAAAATATTGCAAAAATCAGCATGTGGATTATTCAGCTCAAAGGCCTTGGCTCATTCTCATTCGAAAGCAATGTGTGCTGACGAACATCAGGACACAAACAGAGCAGAGACCTGGGGAGGGATAATTCATTACAGATGGGGCTGTGAGGCAGGAGAGGGGCAGCTGCTGCTGGAGGGGATGCTGAGTTAGAGCCCTGATGGGAGCAGCCTGGGGGAGGGAGGGGGAGTAGAGTACTGCACGTATTCTAAAACTTTGCAGGCTTCTGTAGAATTTTGCAGCTCTGATATTCAGAGTCACCAGTTTCTGCTCATTCACTTGGTGTCTTATCAGTTCTTTGCAATACCTTCTTATGTGGAGTGCTGCTTTGCTTAAAGAATACTGATGTAGCATTGATATAATAGCGACAAAATTGTTTTAAAGCATTCCTGTTGCATCTTCTTACATACTCTAGTCCAGAAATGTCCTTTATTACATGGAGAACCCAGTGATGGTGCCTCTGCCATGTGGCATTCTGTTCCGGTGCAATTGTTACTTCTATGCTTTTGAGTTCTCATTCTCTTCAATGTCTGATGTATGAGGTGGGAGAGAAGGGGGAGAAATTAATAAATTGGAATAATGAGGAAGAAAACTTGCTGTATTTACATTCAGAGTTTTGAACAGCCTATACGTAAGCCCTTTTGATGAAACCCAGAATGTATGAGTGTTAGTTGTCAGCAGGGAACAATTGCAAAATATTCTTTCCACAGGAAAGGGCCTTGCAGTCTGAGGCAATATTTCCACAGTTTTCCAAAGGCTTTGGTCACTTATAACGGGTTTTCTCTATTTTATGCAGCTGTGGTCTGGCACTTTGTATGACAGGGAAAATTTTCAAGTTACGGTTTGCAGACAGTGGGTTATTAAATAAGTCCTGTACAGACAGAATAATAGCTGCCTGTGTCTTTTTTCTGAGTTGGAACAATTTCTTTCTCAAAACAGAGGCTTTGAATGTCTTTGTTTTTTCTAAAGGCAGGATGATTCTGTCCTCTCTGATGTGTGAAAACATGCAATGAGTCTTTCTACCTCTGCTCTTAGCACATAGGACAAAGCATAAGGGCTCCTGGATTTTATTTTCAGTTGACTTCTGTAGAGGTCAGGCAGTCAAGTCCTCTAATCCTTTTTGTGCCTTTATTTATGGCTGGGACACTTACCTATTTCCCGCATGTGTCCTGGAAATAAGCACTGCAGAAATTTGGATCCTTGTCCTAAAGGTATAAAGAGCAAACAGCTGCTGCTTTCTTGTGCTGGCCTGGGGACAGGTGCAGTGCCGGGGAAGGATGGGTCTGCACGCGGCAGCGAAGCCGTGTATGTTCAGATCCGATGCTGGTGATGAGTGTCGTGCTTGTCAGGTGTAGGTCAGGGACTGCTGGTTCTTAGTACTGAGCTTTTGTTTTATGACTTGAAGAACAGAACTAACCATACTCAGTGCTGTAGCCAGCAGAAAACAGACGAATGCAGCCTGATTGTGGCCAGACGATGGCCAAGCCCATGAAGAGTGGGTATGGTTTGCATAACGCTACAGCCTGCACTGACAATTTTCTTATGTGGGGCATAACTACAGCTTCAGAAAATGTCTCACTCCAACAAGGCAAACCCCTAAGCAGTAATACAGATGTACCAGGCCCATACTGATCCACGGAAGGCATGCTCACCTGCCGGCCAGCTGGTTCTGTTTGTGCTCTGCTCTGGCGGAGGTTTGCTCCTGGTCCTCCCTCCCTCATGTCTGGTTCATGGATCTCATCCTCAAAGTTGCACAGATGTAATAGCAAAAAAGCCCTGTGTGGAAGAAAAATCCAAGAAATTAATAAGGTAACAGGAACACCACTAAATCTTTATATTAAACATTTTGGGAATAATGCCCTCTTTTGCTTAAACTTACAGGAGAACTCCCCTGGCTGTCATTGGGGCTGACATCTGTCACGAACTGTCTTCAACCATTTCCCCAGGCACTGACCCTCACCAAGGTCCTGTGTCTGCCAGGAGGTTTGGATACGCAATGGAGGTAGCATCTTCCATCCAACGGTAGTGCCATAGTAATACACAGTGAATAGTGAAACTATGCACTAAAGGCACTGAAAATCCAAAGCAAAACATCCTCGGGGTGTCCAGTTTTACCTGGTGTCAGAAAGGGAGTTTCTAAATCAACACCAGTGCTGCTTGTCTAGGAAAAAAAAAGAGCAAGTTAATTATTCCCTGCCTGACACAGAACTGGTTTTGCGTGATTTGCAGATTCTGATCTCCTTAATCTGCCTTTTTTCTCTCTCACCACCCACACAAAGCCGCTCTTTCTACCTACTTCTAGCTCCTGCGTGATGATACTAGTTATTACCTCCATTCGTGGTGCCAGGCTCAAAATATTCTCTGACATCAGTCTCCTGCCACAGCTGATGGAAGCAGCCCTGCGGTGCTGGGCACCCGGGGGGAGCAGCCCGTAACCCAGCGGCTGTCCTGACCCGCTGCGTGACCACAGGCACTGATAACCTGCAAGATCCGTCCACCCACCAGTACAGCAATCGCTGTGGTGCCCAGGGCACTGCGGAGTGTGTTCTGCAGGCAGCTCAGCTGTATTGCCTTAGACGGGCAAAACTGGCAAAAAATCGTTAATTGACTAGCAGCCCAGGAGAAAGCCTTATCTTGTGGATTCTGTTCAAACCTATCCCTGGAGAACCCTCCTGACTTCCAGTAAAGACTTATTTTTGTGAAACTTCTTTAAAAGACCCCAGTGCATTGCTCCTCTATGTAGTGTTACCTGGAGGAGTCTGTTGGTATCCGCATAAATATGCACAGGTACAGCAGTAAATAAATTTCAACATGAATAAAATTCATATACTTTTTGTATATATGCATTTTTGCTGGCCCTATTTTTCATCTGGAGGGCTGCGCTATAGGCCATGGCTTGGACAAACCAGGTAAATCAGAAAAAGTTCTTACTGTGGATTACATAAAGGCATCTTCTGTGAAAAAGCCACGTCAAAGAAGAACATCTCTAACAGATCATTCTGCAGCTAATTTCTCTGCTTGGAACACCTAAATAAGCACGTTTTATCCACTGCCTACAGCAGCTCAGAAAATGCATGTCACCAGCAAAACAATCTTAAAATACAGGATGGTCAGACCAAATTCCGAGAGCAAGAAGCTGATGGCACTTTGTTGGAACAGCTGTGTCTACCTCTTTGCTTCCAAAGAGGTCTGATGTTTCTGGGTTTACACTAAAGGACGCCCTTGTTCACAGATACTTTAACTTTAGAAGAAACTCTGCTAACCTGGAAGAATCGGATGGAAAGGGGACTGAGGAGGGAAGCAGACAGGAAACAAGTGATACTGCAATGGGAATCCAGGTGCACAATCTGTACTGCTGCTCTTGGCCCCAAAGAGCCATGTCTGGATGGGGGAGATGATGTTTTGGTGTGGGGAAAAAAAGATTAGGTTAGACTGCACTATGGGGCGAAGCCAGGTCTTGATTCAAATTTGTCCGTTTGGAGCCAGTTGCACAGTCTGCTGACCTGGGTCCTAAATTGGCTTCGTACACCTGCTCGGTGGTCTCTGAAAGCATCGCTCTTCAGAGGCGATGAGCCCCTCAGCTCCTGTTAGCTTTAATGGCTGTGTGGGGTTTGGGGGCTTGGGTTTTTTTTATGGCTGGGATGCTGGGCCTCCCGTTTCAGGTGGTATTACCACTTAACGGAGTGGACTTTCAAGGTGCTACCTTTAATATTTATTCCACCATGAACCAGTGTGATCCTGTTCTGTTTTTTAAAGTCAACTGACAGAAAAGCTATTGCATGCACTCATGAGGTCCTCATTTTTGGGTTGTGTTTATACTAGGAAGTACATCAGGAAGCTTTTGGTGATCCGACTCAAAGCTGTTTCTCTGCCTGTTACCTTCTCATGCGCACTACTGACCAGAGTCAAGTGGCACTGACTTTGCCAAGGAATTGCTTCTTCAGACAAAAATTAAAAGGAGAACTGGGGCTAGAACTCGAAGTTAGTAATGTGAATTTGCATATGAAAACATGTTTTTAATAACTTTCCACATCACAAAAACTTCTCACTGGAGAAATGGGTCAGCTGACAAAAATCACCTATTTGAATATTTTTCTGGTTCTCTGGGAGACTTAGCAGTTTGATATTGTGCAAATATTTTGTTATTAATTCAGCTGGCACTGCAGTGAGTTATAACCATTGTTGCAGTAAGCGCCCAAGAAGGGGAAAAAAAACACCAAACCCCAAAGATGCTCGAAATATGCAATTCTGTGAATACAGCTACTAGAGGAGACATAAATATAAAACTAAACTTCTCTATAAAGTAGGTTTTTATTATTTTGCAAGATTGTTCTTTGCCAAAAAGGACAAACACGTACTGGGTTGTTACCCAGATGTTTCCAGAGCCCTCTGCCAAGGTCATTCCTGCTGAGTGCAAGAAATTAATGGGCAGCAGAACAGAAAACTGCTGTGGTGCTTCCAGGACAACATGATCACCCTGGACAAGCCCTTGCTCTGCCCCAAATGCTGCACGTGCATCTGCCTACTGACTCCTGAAAAAGAAGCAAATGTTTCTCTTCCAAGAAGCATTTATGTAACTGCCGCTCTAAGTGTGGGGGGGGAAGCTTGTCATGGGTTTAGAAAAAAAGCTGCGATCATTCTGTGATTTCCATTTCCCCCCCACCTGTGCCTTCTGTGAGACAGTTTCAGGCCTGTTTGGGGAAGGGGGCAGCTTGCTTTGGTTTCTGGCACTTGCTGTTGCTGCAGTAACGCTCATCTTCCTCTGACATGCCCTGTCTCCAAGGAGCCCAGCCAGAGCAGATGGGACCCTGCATCCCTTGGCCCATTGCAGGCTGCAACAAGTACATTACAGAAATGTAGAGAGGTGATATCTGCTGGGTTTCCTTGTGTTATTCTTCCCTGTTGAAGCCTCTTGGCACTCTTGAACTCCTCTCTGCCTCTGCATTCCAGGGCTCCTGGAGGGTGGGCGCTGCTCTGCAGCAGCGGCTGGGACAGCCATGTCTCTGCTCCGATATTTTCCTAGCTGCCTAGCTAGCGCTTTGTCAAGTCTGGATGTAGTGTCACAGTGGAAGCTTTTCTTCGCATCGCCGCTGCATCCTTTCAAAAATTGTTGCTTCCCCAGGCCCGAACTGTTTGGCAGTTTCACTGTGACCACAAGAGATGGAGACCATTAACCAGCAGGAACCGGGGCATTACCAAAAGACAGGGCTCAGGAGGTGGAAAACTTGTCCCACATTGCTGTGTTTGTAGATTGGAAGCAGAATTAATCTACGTATTTCAGTGTGACTTCATTCTTTTCCGTGGGAGAGCAAAAGCTGTGTGTAGTATCAGAGGCATAGTCAGCTCTGGCAGATGTGGGGTGCCTTGGGGGACACAGCCTGGGATTGATCCTTGGACTTGAAGGGCCTGAAGGCAGGGGATAACTGAGGGTTGAGTCCTACATGTGCGCACAGCTTGGTGACCAGAGCTGCCTCAATGCAACTGCAGAACAACCTGCTGCTCAGGCCCTGCAGATAACCTCTCGTCAGGTCCCAAACCAAATGCAGCCTCTACATTTCTGCCCTGTGCAATCAAGACCCGAAGGGACCTGGTGTGGCCAAGCCCAGGAGAAGCTGAGGAAAGCTCAGGTCTCCTTCCTGAGCGTGGCAGTGGTGCCAGCATTACTAGGGAGGCTTTGCAGAGAGGTTGCTGAGCTCCAGACACTGCCTCCCAGCTGCGGGAGCAGTGCGAGAGCCCTGTGCTGTCCTGACAAAACCCAAACCAGTTGAGCAGTGCTAGGTGTCCTCGTAGCTGCCTATTAGAGCAGAGGTGCTTATTTTTTTAAAAATTATTGTTAATATTTAGCACTGCATTATAATGTTCAGTCTCCAAAATCATTAATGCTGGTGGAGCAAAAACCAAAGGCAGTGCTCCTGCTGTCCCCACCATGGTGGCACTGCAGGGACAGGTGTAGGACCATGTGGTGGCACACAAAATGGCCCCATTTAGATCAAACACTTTCCTGCATATTAATGGTCTTTGTAGGACTGTGCTTTTTAGGCTCAGTTCTGTAATTCTGAGTAGCAAAGGTACATCCATGGCTAACCACTTCTACGTGAGGCTAAATTATGATAGTAAAAGGCTTTTCAGTTACTAGCCTGACACAAAGCACTACACCACTAGCAGGCAGCAGAAGGTTTAAATGAGCTCTGCAGGCTCACAGAGACAAGAAGATGGCTACAAAGGGGGTACAGCTTTTTGGATAAGGAGTGAACAGTCTGTATGACCACATTAGTTAACTAATGATGGGAAGCAAGCGGCAAATATCCACAGTAAGCCATGAGGGAAGGACTAGGTGGGCAAAGATGTTGGGAAGCTTGATCTCTGGAGGAGACACAGAGCTCTCTGTACAGTTCCCATGCTTTTTCCAGATCAAGGATTGTTAATTTTCTGGCTATGCAATTAGCCTTGCTGTGAAAGCTCAGTGATGGATATTTTGCCGTGTCCCTTGGGAACCTGGTTCATTAGTTTATAATTCTAATTAAAATTCTGCTGCTTAATTTCTTTGAACTGTACTGACTTCACTGGAGTGGTGCCATTATCTAGCAGAACAGACGGACACACCTGATGCTGGCTTGCTCTAACCATCGCTGTGCGTGGTCCCTAAGGAAAACCAGGAGGCTCAGGCACTTTTAGTGCTTACAGGCACATGTTGTTCCTGGGAGGGTTTCCCTCATATGCGGCCATTGCCACCTCTTGCACCCAGCTGCTACACCTTCAGCTCCCATTGCTGTTCCCGCCCCTGGTGAACAAGTCATTAATTTCCTCAGTGCTGCACATCACTGGACATGTCTTCAGTGTGTATGAGGCGGATAAGAGGCACAAGGGGCAGAATGACAGGCTGAGCTTGCGCAATCCCACAGTGTGTTGCTGGTGGTGGAGATGGGAGAGAAAATGAACATACCTGTGAAGAACCCTCCCACACACCTTAACTGGTGATGCCTGGATGATGCCCAGCCGCGTCAGTCAAGACCTTTGCTGGAGATTAACAGGGGAGGGATGTATTAAGTGCTCTGCAGAGCCTGAACAATGAAATTAACCTACAAGTGAGGAAAGAGCCTGTGCCAAGAGATCTTATCTTCCATGAATGAGCTGGATACAGAAGGGCTCCTGGCTTTTATGAAAGGCAGGAAACTTCGGCTACTATTTTATGAGCCAAGAGATCTGACCATCGTGAAGCAACTTCTGTGTCATTAACTTGGCTAGACGGCCCAGAATGCGGTGGGACAAGGGTGGTGACTAATGCTGCTAGAAATGCTCCCAAATTACTTGGGAGCAGCCGCTCCTGAGGCACCTGCTGTCACCGAGGACTTTCTGCCAGCAGCATGGGGCAGCGGAGCTCCCAGCCTCTCCCTGCCAGTGCCACAGGTACTGTGGCTGTGCAAGTGCTCCCTGGCCAATTTGAGCAGCGCCTTGGCACAGGTTGAAGTGAAACCCTGCCCAAACGCGGGCGGAAAGTAGCAGGCAGTAAGAGAGAGGAGTGGCGTGTTTCTAGGGAATGGGATGACTTCGCTGGTGTGGGTGTCTCAGCAGGACTGCACCCACTACCCTGCCCTGTCTGCTGCTCTTCACAAATGAATCCCTTTTGATCTGGAAATGAGTTTGGCTTCTTGTTCCCGCTGCCCCAGTGGTGAGAAGGCTGCTGATGCACTCCAGGCGTACCCCGGCCAGCCTGCGACACTGCTGTCGGTGGCTGACATAGCCCTTCCCTCTCTTGTGCCTGTTTTCTGCTCTATTCTAGAGAGGAGCGAGATCTCCTCTGTTTTTCTTTTGCAGCTTGAACCGTCCAACCATTTAGTTCTTGCTGAAGTAGGCAGGTTTCCTGGTGGTACCCTCTTTCATGTCTGTTGAAATTAATCCAGCTCTCTTGAACGTAGGCAGCAAGAGCAAACTTCACTTCTTGTGCCAGAGACACAGAGAAAGGTATCAAACCCAATGGCAGACCCTTAAGGACCTGTGATAGTAATTCCTCTTCAGGCTTATCCTGCCTCTGTCAACACTTTTTTCCATTGCCTCCCTTGTAGCCAGCTCCTTCCGACTTTGTACCTTGTCTTTTAGCAGAAGCATCTTCAGTTTGCTATTCTCCCTTTGATGTCACGTCAGCTGCTTCTCTGAAGTCCAAAGGGATGAGCTCTAAGGGGCTTCCTTTGGCTTTCAAAGGAAGAAAGAACAAAGTCTGACAAAATGTCTCTTTGTAGAGAGATTGTGTTTTTCATTATCTTGTGCTACTTCAAAATTTGTTTTAGGACCTAGCTTTCTAGTGCAGTTGGACTACTGGGCCTCGAGCTTACCTCGTCACATCTCCCTTCTTAAGTATAGAGGTTATTTTGCTGTTCCCTAGTCATATGGTAATGTCCCAGACTTGCTCAAATACTGCTGTTTCTGCAGTTTCAGGTGTCAGTCCACTCCTGTTCAGTATGTGAAACTGCTTATTTTCCCCATCTCTGGGCTGAAAAAAATGGCCAATTACAGTATTCATTTATCATATTTATCCTATTAGCCATCCTGCCTTTTACCTCACATCCAACATTGTTTTCCTATTGAAAAGGAAGGCAAAGAGTTAACTTAGCTTGCGACCATCCTGAGATCAGTATTTACCGCATTTTCTCTGTAAAAAGATGCTCCCTTCTCCTTTCTTTGATCTACTTTTTCTCATATAGCTGACTAAACTTTTCTGTTTGTTTAATACATACTGTGAGGTGTAGTTTTGTCTGAGGATTGCCAGAGATGATAACCAGATGTTTTTGACCTGCTCTGTATTGGTACCTTGCTTTTACCCTATTCTGCTCCACTTGGAGTCTCTGCAAGCTCCAGCTGCTCTTCTAAGGTGGTGGATTGGGACTTGGGCTTGCAGTGCTGCTCCAGACCTTACTCTTTTGGCATGTGATACAAGTCCCAGAGCAGTTTAAGAGCTTTGCTTCTACTTTTTGGTCCTTGAATTCCTTAGCCTAGCTGATTTCTCACTTCCTAGAGCTGATCAATTGGCCTTTTGGAATTGGAAATTTGGAATCAGACCTATTTTTCTTCAAGGTTTGGTCTAAATTAATATGTGCTAAATTGATAATGATTTATTTTTATCCATTCCCTTTTCACAAGCTCTGCCACTGACACTATATAGTGGAGCAACCACCACCACGTGTTCCCCTCAAGGGTTATGCATGTGGCACTGTGGTCTCCTGTCTCTGCACTTCTTTGCATTCCCTTTGCGCTGCCTTCGTAACTGTCCTCATCTTTGTCCCCTCTTCCCAGGCAGATAAATCCCTGCTCTCCTGTTCACTGCCCTCGGCTGGTGACTGCTTAACTCCTTCACTCTCCTGCTTCCATCGGCCCTTCCCTTTCATTTAGGGCTCAGCAGTTCATGGTCCATCAGCTGAGAGTGAAGCTTAAATAGGAAAAGGCTTATTCACGCGGATCAGGTGATGGCTTGGGGAACAAAGCATTTTTGGGGCTTGCCAAGTTGCCTCTAAGGATGCAAAAACCACCTCCTGTGCAATTCCTTCCCTTAACAGAGGGGATTCAAACCTCCCTGCATAGCCATGGGGTGCACGTGATTATGTAGGCGCAGTTACACGTTGGTGGCTCCGTGCCTTTGGAGGGACTGGCAGGGAGGATCACAGCTGGTTTTAGCTTCCTCTCTATCCGCTTTAGCCAAAAATTAATAGCATACAAGCTTCCGCCATACCCTCAAAGTTGGGCAGCCAAAGCCTTTCCTTGTTGCAGTTTGCAGATATGCACATTCTGGTCAATTACATAATTGAGATGTTTCCAGTGATTTAAAAGACTTCTGACTAAGCTGTTGGCATAAAGGGGGAAAACTGAAAGCCAGAGTCAGGGGGAATCAAGAATTCAACAGAAGCCTTTGAACCAGCTTTGATTTACATATGAATAACGTTGATCTGCCAAGGGAATTGTGTCCAACCATCCCCAACAGAGGCACCAGGCAGGAACCAGCTCCTTGCTGGGAGTGCTCCCCCAGTTCCTACTAGGATTATTTCCACTACCGTGCTTTCATGACCATGTATTTTTGCCTAGCTACACAGGATCTCATCCAGGCAGAAATTCCCTTGATCTCAGGGACACTGAACCACGGAGTCCAGAGTGACTGTGGTGCATAGAATAGGGACAGACGTATAGTCCAGGAGGCCTGGGAGGTTCACGTGCTGATGTAGAAACAGATGCAGCAAGGAAGATGTTAAAGTGCCGTGGGACTGTCCTGTAGGGATGTTTGCTCTGCTGCGCTGGGACACGGTGGTACCTCTGTGCTGCGTGCTGACCTTGCAACTTTCATCTGCTTCTCGTGTGGCTGGTTATCAGTTCTGTGGCTCCCAAAGATTTCGGCGATGAAGGATTTTGTGGGTTTTTGCTTTACTTAGAGGAGGCACTCGAGCATAACATATAGCCTATAAACTGCTTAGGAGTCTCTAAGCTTTACTTACCATTCCTTCTGGGGTAACCAGCGTCACATGCCTAGTCTGACTAATGCTTTTTAAAATGCAGTAGATTAAAGGTGAATGTGTTGTTTTGGATTTAGCAATGAAGTGACAGTATTTCTCATCGCTGTTCGCATACGGCTCGTCAGGGAAGATGAACGCTTCCTCTGCCTGAAACCTGCCAGTCATCCCTGAATGTGACAACAGCAGTTGAGGGATTGCATCTCTGCCCTCTTCACACGCATCTGTAAAACACACCTGCGTGCTGTTGCCTTAGCTTCACGCTAGGTGAGCATATATTAGCAAGTCAAAGCAATGAATTTTCATATAAAGGTGTTTTTATTTTCCTCTGATTTTTCTGAATGTCACCTAGAAGATGTAGTCAGTAGGTTGGTGGTTTGCATTGTTACCTGGCCACATGAAAGTGGGAATTGGCCAAAGGTGTTTTGAGGAGCATCTAAGAAAAGACGACTTGCAAATACTCTGCCTGCCTCTCCCTGTGCAGGCCGGCGATCCCTCCCTAAAGGGGGCTCTGCAGCCGCACGCCTTAGCTCCCGGTTGCAGTAATGTTAGCACGAGCGTAACGGAGGGTGAAACGATACTTTAATTCCCAAATGGTCCGTGCAAGCCTTGTTTGGCTCTGGGTGTTGCTCCAGATCCCTCCGGTGCTGTGGGATGCTCAGTGTCATGTTTCAGAATCCCAGCGTAGAAGGTAACAACCAGTGCTTTCAGACTGCGTAGGAACCCTGCGTACTTAGTTCTTTCCTTCCTGTTGCCTGCCTTTTGCTGCTTCAAACTTATCATCTTTTCCACTTGCCCCCAAAATATATTTGGTACTGATAGCTTTTAACCAAACTGGGTTTTGATTTGGGATTTCTTGCTTTGGTTGAAGGGAAAATTTTCACTTAGGAGCACTGTGCCTGCAGTACACTGCAGGACATCTCATCCCTGTCTTGCTGGAGCTGGTTTAGACTAACCCCACATTCACAGCAATTTATATTTAATCTGCTGTCCAGATCTAGTGCTTCTGAGCCACTTCAGTCCACGCGCCTCCTTCTCCTTCCTATTTTGGGCTCCTGGGTGTGCTTTGACGCTTCTTCTATGTAGCTCAGCCTTCCAAGCTTCAGCTTACGTGAAATCCCCAAGCCAGCCAGCTTATGTCACCATCATCCATCAGGCACAGCCGCAAAGAAAGCTGCAGCTCAGTAAGGCTGCTCTTGCTCCTATTCCTCTGGGAAGGGGCAATACAAGTTTAGTGAGAAGTCAGGCACGCTGCAGAGCTGCATATACAACACTGTAACATTTGAATGAAAGAAAATAATGTAAAACACAAATTTGTTATAAACCCCACTTCTGCATGTGTTATGTAAAGCAATTATTTACTGTTGTGTTAGAATAAAAAATTAAGTCAAGTGTCATGTACAGAGGTGGTTCTTTTTCTTATAGGAATAGGAAATTTATTCTCGAGATGATGCGAAAGAGTGTCCCATAAAGCTTGCCTGAGCATGCGTCCAGGGCACTGGGCACAGAAAAAGTCTCCTGCCTCTTTCTTTGGTGGAGCTTGAACTCATCCCATACCGCTTCTGTCTCCTTCTGGCAGGGCCGACAGAGGCTTTAAGTGAAGAATCGCAGCTTTCTCTTGTTCTGCCAGAATTTTGAAGGGCACTACCTGAAGGGCTGTTTTGCAGAAAGCCTAGCAACTTCTGTGTCCAGTTACCAACGCAGTGTCCCTGCCCCATGGCGAGCTTGGGGCACCATGCCCAGACCACGGTCAACTCATTTCAATGAAGCTTCTCATGCTGCTGGTCTGCTGGGTGACCTTGGTCAAGTCACTTTGCCGCTCAGGTTGTCTCTTTGCTGCTCCTTGCCCTGCCAGCATACAGGGACAGGACTGCTCCCGCAGTATGGATGTGAGACAGCCCAGAGGTTCAGCCGGCCCTGCGGGCTCCTCAGCAGGTACCAAAGAGAGCAGAAGGAGAGCACAAGACCGAGGCGGCGTACAGCGACTCTTCTGCCTGCACTGCCTAGCGCAGCGGAGACCCGATATTCATGAGAGCAGGCTGCCACCGCAAAAGAGGTAATGGAATGTAACACCTCATGTTGTTAATCAGGTACCTATTATCTGCTTTTCAATCCCTTTTGGCCCTTTCCAGATCTACGTGCTATTTGTTTCCTAAACAGCCTTGTACCGTGCTGTTAAATAATGTGAGAATTCTGTGCTTGAGGAGCTGGATGCAGCGCTGCTCTCTTAAATGGCTGTTGTTGTTCTGTGCTGCAAATTAACAAGATTGCACTGGGTTTGTAATCAACAACAATTAACTTGCCACAGAGGTTGCAAGAGAAATCTTCAGCCCACATCACAGGCTCTCCTGATCCTTTTCACAGCGCAGAAAGCCATAGCTGCCGATGCCCGGCACAGACACGCTCACACGCTTTCACAGCCGCCTTCTGCACAGCAGCAGGGCTGGAGGTGTCTGCTGGGCTCTGTCTCCTCAGCCAAAGCCACCACTTGGCAGTGCGGAAGGGAATAGCCCGGGGCTGATGGAGTCCCACAGGAACCTGCTGTGTGCCCTGCCACCCTTGCATGAGGACTTGGCTCCCACCACCACCCCCATGCCAGGCTCACCTCCGCCCCTCGCTGGGGCTGCTCCTGGTAGCAACGAGGTGCAGGCAAGCCTGAACTCTCCACAGATCCCACAGGGAGGATCCCAGCATACCCACTGCCTCTCCACCTAACCTGGCATTTCTCTCACTTTTCCTCATGATGGAAAGAGCACCTAGAAACACGGCCTGGACCTGAGCCTCCATCCAGGGACCTGCTAAACCTGTGTTGAATTTCCTTTTGAAAAGGTTTGATGTCCCTTCTGCCCCTCCGATCCTGCCCTTCCTGGGCTATGCTGCTGTAGTGAAACCCCTCCATTATTAGCTCCATGTTGGATCAAGGAGGTCTCTACACCCTGGGTTGAAGGAGCTTGTCAGGCTTGTTGCTTAGGGGATGTGGCATCCTTGGAGCAGGGCTCGGTGCTCTGCCCCTCTGATGGTGGCAGGGACCCAGGTGACCAGCCAGCTGCCAGCCAGATAATTGTAATATCAGTGAGATATAATTAAGTTATGTTTATTTCATGATCAGTTATGTTCAAGCTCTTACAGAGACATCTTTATTATGTTAAATTAAAAGTAATTAATTAAATCATTAGTTCTGGGGAAAGATTAGCATCTATGTAAGACTTACAGGGCTTGTCTACTGAGTAGTGCTTTACGTATTTGTGAAGGCTCAATCTTGCTAAGTCAAGAATGAAACATGAAGTGCATCAGCCACCAGTGAACTGGATGTAGGACCCACGCAGGAGTTTGTACTCACTTCACACATTGCTGGTAATTGCCCGCTTCATTTTTGCTGGTGTGCCTGACGTGTCCTGGGTATAAACTGGCTCAGCTGGTGGATGACTGAGGACACCTGCGATGTGCCTGAGAAGGGCAGCCAGGAGGCAGTCGTTTTTGGGGCAGGGCACTCATTTTGGTACCCGTGGCAAGGGGTGCTTACACTTATGGAAGTGGGCATAGGTCCAACGTCTCCCTCCCACATCAGAAGTATTCCTGCAGATAAGTACTGCCCTCATCCCTCCCTACCTACCAGTGGGAGACAGGTCCTGTCCAAGCAGATCTGGCAGACCTCTGGAAGGTGAGAAAATATTTCCATTTTTACCTTGTGTCCCAAGATTTCAAGGTGTTGAGGTGTCACAGTTGTCCAGGGAGCTGAAAAAGGCTAGTCCATATTCTCTACATCCACTAAGATGAAGCAGCACTGCACCCAAAGGCTTTAGCTAAAATTGTACCAGCAATATGTTTGAAAGCAGATAATACTGTCCCTGCAGAGGCCAACAGGAGACAGTTAACAAGAACCCTAATCAGCTTCTGAACATGGGGCTCACTCTTCAGCGTCTGTACTTTTCAAATGGCTTTTGGAAGTAAACTTTCATGGTTGATCACTGTTTTTATAACCTGCCCTCCCTCTGCTGTCTTCCTGCCTGTTCCCATATCAGCATAGATGTTCTGACACCTCAGAGACTAGTGTTTTATTTCTGTCGTTCCAGTTTTTCTCATGCATTGTTAGATCAAGATGGTTGTCTCTGTCTCTTTGCCTTCATTGAATCTGCTATAATGTAAGAGCAGCACTGACAGAAGGGTATTACCTCATCTACAAGTATTTGTCAGCAAAATTCTCACTTATCCCAAAAGCAGAGTAACTTTATCTATACTATTTGTGGATGTCTCCACTGTGGTGAGAACAGGGTTTTCCATCACTGTGAACGCCACAGACTGCAAGATGTGCCCTAGGTCAAATGCCCCAGAGTAATTCTGTCTTTAAGTACAGATCTCAAAAGGAGCTTTGCATCCCAGTACACAGGGTTTCTGCAGGATTCTGGTGCTTTCAGGTAAAGCAGTCCCTATTTTCGGTGGAAGTTTTCTTTGGAGAGAGACTCCAAGCAACACCTGCACTGTGCAGAGGAAGTATTACCCCAGCTTTGCAGCAGATCAGGTTGGCTGTGAGCATGGGTAAGATCAGCTCAGTCCCATCCCGAGACCCCCAGCACCCATGAGATCCAAACCCAAAGCATAACACAAGCCTCCTGTCCTTAGGTACCTTTGGCTGACAAAGAAAAAATGGATCCGTTCTGATTTCCTTGCCTGTCTCCTGCTTGTGTCAGACTTGAGACTGAAGGAGCTGCAGGAGCAAATGCATGATGTCTACCAGATGCTATGCTGCATTGATACTGACTTTTAACTAAAAAACCCTCCATTTGAGTCCTATAACCTGTAACTGCTATTTACCCCCTACTTTTCAGTTCCTTTTTGGGCTTTGGAGTGGGGGAAGAACTTGCTGCAGGAAGAATAATGGGGGAAAGACATCTGCCCTTTTCCTTCTATTTACTTTCATTTTGCAGGAAATAAATGGCAGGTTGCAGCTGTCAAATAAGAAGGGGCCGTATGTATTTATCATGTGTAGTTCCCCTTTGATCGATAGTGTCTGTCCTGGCTCATGCTACTCATGTAAAGTCACAAAAATCCATGTCTTGGTTTTTACCTCCTTGCTGCTTCTCCCTGAGGGAAAACAACCTTGTAAATTCTTGTGGCTCTTGAGGATTGTGGGGGGATATTGGATTCCCTGGTGGTGCAGCAGCTTTTCAGACTTCCCCCGTTCTCGGCAGATGGTGGGTCTGTGCCCTGTCCCATGCCAGGAACAACTGCAGCATGCCCATTCTTTGACTGGAGAAGTTCACCTGAATATTTAATTACAGTATTTCACAGCATGTTTAGATGGGGCTAAGCAGGTACAACTCCTTTGGCTCTGTGGTGTAGGTGTCTTGCTCTGAATCCAAGCTTGGCTGTTCATTTTTAAACATTATTAGAGTTCAGATGAAATTGCTTCCAGCTGCTTTCACAAAGCCCAAATATTGCCAAGGGTCCCACATGATGTCCCTTTTCTGCCAGACTGTGGCCTCCTATAGAGGGTTCTTCAAAGACCAGTTTCAACAAAACCAAATTATTTTGGAATATAATTGCCTCTCACTCCCTAAAATTTCATTGTGCTTCAAAGCGTTTCCTGTAAATAGATCCCATTCTTTAGCAGAGCTGCGTTATTCTGCAGTGCTGATGGAAGCCAGCCCTTGCCAGGCTTTGCTCCATTGGCAATTCTTGGCCAGGCGGTGCTTAAGTAGCTTGTTATGTGATAAAACGTCACATTTCTTCTCCCCACCACCACCGCTTGTGCTGATATTCAGCTCCTGCAGGAAACCATATGGCTTCCAGAAGCCTACCCACATACCTATACGTGCCTACACAGTCCATGAGTCACATTTACTGTTTGGATGCCCCCTGAGTCATGCTGAAAATCTGTGAAATTTCCACATCTATTTTCCATGCAATCTCTTAAGAACTTTAGACAGTTATGCATAGCCATTTGCATATGTATGGTTTTTCCTGTTCTGCTTTTAGTTTCATGGGTGGAAATGCAACTGCACTTCTTGTTTTGAAGAAAACCGAATCTCGCTGATTGCAGAGCACTGATGGCAGCTGTCTCAGGCTATGGGATCAAACTGGTGAAGTGAGAGCCTTTTGAAAGTAGGGGGGCCTTTAGGAACAGAAAGTCCAACATCAAAGAAACACGAACAGCGTCAGATTCAACTCCAGTCGCTTTAGCCCTTTCTCACTGCTCTGGAAAGACCTTTGCTTGGTGGGTTTCTGTGTCCGACGGCAGCTGCTGCGCTGCCTTCAGTGGGATGTGGGCACCCCGGAGCCCTTGCTGCTGCTTCGCTGGGCTAAGGCCTGGCACGGATGGGGCACGCTTGGGTCAGTCCAGTGCATCCTGGGGACCACCAGTCCCCTCCGGCAGGGCTCAGGGCGGATGCCTATCTTCACGCCGTCAGCTCCTCAGCTGCATGGACTCCAGCCTCAGACAAGTCTATCTGCCCTTTATCAGTCTCATTACAGGGTAAGTTTTCCTCCTCAGCCCAGCGTAGGCAACCTGTAAACGTTCCCTGTTGGTTTTTTGCTGATGAAAGTAGAGAAAAGATGGCTCTCCCATCTTCCTCAACAAAGGGCCAGCCCTACAGCCCAAATTAAGAACAGCAGCCCCAAGGTTTGCTGGAGCAGCTATGAATGATGTTAATGAGCCTGCCAGAAACAGAGCTATTTTTGCAGCTGTACCCCAAATGCTGGCAGGTGTTAAGCAGAAAAATCTCACAACCAATCTAAGGGAAAGGAATGTGCAGATACACGTGCTGTGGAGCACGAGTTGGCTGTTTACTTTAAAAACTTCTCGTAAGCATTCCCCAAACTAATGATAATTCTGTGGTCTAATTCAGCCAGAAGTGGCAGAGGCCACATGTGAGTGCTTTGTAGAGCTGGAAGAAGCAATGTGAGATTGTAGAGAACTTCTTTGCTGTAATTTAGCATAGTAAAATTGCCAGAAATATTCATTAGGGCAAACAATCTAGCTGCCTCCCCCACTGCGAGAGAATATGTTACTTTATTCATGTGCTCAAAACGTTGCTCAGAGGAGGCAGGGACCTTCCTAGTGTTAGTGTGCTGTTGTGAAGTGTGTCTGACCTGGAAAGCCACACATGGGCACACAAAAACATTGCTAATTTAGACCCTTCCCTTCTCTGTTCAGATTGGTACTGTATCAAAAAATTCACTCTGTGGAATCAAAAAAAAAAAAAAAACAACAAACCCACGGATATTTTGAAAGTGTGCTAGTAACCCTGGATAACTTGCTATGTAGTCTTTAATCAAATAATATTGATAATTGGTAGTGATTGAAACAACTTACAGCCTGATGACTGCTCTGGAGTAAATTTGTTTCAGCCCGTTTCCCAGAGGACAGGCAGTTTTGGTATTTCTTGTCAGCAATTTTATCGGAGACACCCAAGAGGAAACGTTTGCATCCTTCCATGGCAACGTTCAGGTGCTTTGTAAAAGAGCTTGAGGAAAGCTTTATTTTGGCTGCCTGCACAGCATCTGTCCTGGGAGATTACTGAGTTCAGGAATGGCAATACAGAGTCCTTCAAAAACTTTAAAGGCATTTTTATTGATATTAAAAGATCAGTTTTACTATTATTTTGGTGAGCTGCAAGGTATACTAGATACGAGAAGTTATAAGGACCACGGGTGCATGAGATGATAGGAGAGCTCCAAGAGCAAGCTTCACTGAAACTGCTTTGAGGCAGAGGGTGCGGGGGTGCTGAGCCACCACACAGCACTGCCAGGGGAACCCTTCTGCCTGCAAATGGAACATCACCACCGGACAGACAGCTTCTTGAAACACCGACAATAACACGCTAGCCAATAAGAAGAGGGGCAAGAAGTTGAAGAGTAAGTAGAGATGAAATACCCTATCCGGATGTATGCTTTTGCACGAGCAACAGAAATTAGCTGAGTGGTTGCTTTTAGGAAGAATTGTTCCAGCAGTGCTGCTGGAGGGGTCGGCCTAACAGGTCGAGCCCACGTAATGGAGCTCTTTACTAAGAAGAAAGTTTACAGGTTGTTTCTGGCAGAGTCAATGACCACTTACAGCAAAACAAATACTGTGGTGGAGTGCCTGTGTCCCTGGAAGCCCTTCTGGCGGTCCCTGAGGGGCTCTGCTGCCTCGTCTGCCCCGGGGCAGGTCTCTGTACGAGAGCGCATTGCACTCACCGGGCAGCTCTCTCCCCGGCACGGGGGCTGTTCCCCATCCCGAGGTGCATTTCTGAAGCTCTCTCTGGTTCAAGCTGGGAAAGCTGAAGTCATCTTAGCTGGTCAGGGGAACTCGGTCCCCAGCTGAGCCTCCCAATAACTCCTAGGGAAAGGCAGTGTTTCCCCTGCAGCCCTTCAGGATGAAGAGGCCACCAGGAGCAGGAGCAGCAAGCCTGGCAGATGCGCAGTAAGGCTGGGCAACCCAGACCCCTGCCAGCTTGTGCTGCTGCATCAACATGAACTAGCAGGGACTTATTTTGCACTTCCCACACGCCACCTCATCTTTCCTTCTTAGCTGAGTGGTTTTCCTCAAATGGTCTGTGGATCTCTGAAGGATGAGCTGCTTTTAAGGGTATTGTAAAAATGAACCAAGAAATTAAGCTTACTGTTTCATGAGTCTAAAAGTGACTCCCCAGGTGTGCACGGACATCGAAAAGCTTTTAGGGGTCTGTAAAATGAAAAGCTGCTGTTGTGCTTTCAATATATAACATGTCCTCTCCTTTTAATGTATATAACATTGCTGAAACTGTCGTGGTACGAGGCTGATGATTTCATTCTGACTGTGGCGATTGCGGAGTGATTTCCCTGGCTTTACCAGTGACATCGTTGTGAGGGGTCGGACTCCGGCTGCCCGGCAGTCTGCTTTCCATTGTGGGCACCAGCAATGAAATGGAGTTGGTCCATGTGTTGGCTGTTAAAATCTGCAGGGTATTTGGAGGAGTTTTATATGTTTTCCGTATTTTCAAAAGTACTTTTCAGCCATCCAAGGAGTTTACGGAAATAACTTGCCGCAAAAAATATAAAAGCAGCAAGTGTTTGTATTGTGTGGAAATGTTAATTTAAACGTAGTGGGACTAGACCACATAGTTTACTTACTAGCACTTAGTGCATGGGTACCGAAATTTTTGAAGCAGCACGAGTTAATAAGGGCTGAAAATCAGCCGAGCCTCCTTCGGTCCCCTCGCTGGTAGGACTGTGGCCAGCAGGATGCCATGACCCAGCACAGAGAGCACGCATACGCTGAGGCAGCGTGAAGCAGGGTAGCAGCAGAGTCGAACGCTTCCTGACTAACTGCAGGAACGCAAATGAAGTCCACGTAAGGAATCGAGCAAGTGAGATCTGAGGGGGCTGCTCTATTCTCATGCGATGTCCTTTTGATGCTTGCAGTTCTGTGGGCCTATATAAAAACCAGACACAATGGCTGTCTAGCAGCTAATTCCAGCCCCGGACAGAAATTAGCACGCTTCAGCTGCTAATTCCTTGAAGGTATGAGCTGTTTCTGATATAAATATGAGCATGTGGCTCACTGTGCAGGGACTACCCACAAAATTATCATTTTTAGTTACATCAAGCCAAAGCAGAGAAAAATGAAATCTGCAGAGATGCATGAGAAATTCACTGGAACTATGCCGAAATGTACCCTGCATAAATAGCCTTAACAAACAACAATTAACACAACCAGCATGTTTCATCATATTATATTGTTAAAAAGAATAGAAACAGAGTTAGTTAATCCCATCTGAATTGTAATGTAATGCCATAAATAATGATATAGTTTTCTTTCTTTGGACTGCTGGTTTTGTTTTAAATGACGGAACGTCTTCAGAGAGCCTAAATTAACTGTTCGCGATGAAACTGGATGCTTCCTCCAGCATGTGATAAAATCATAACCAAATGAAATTTTAATTAATAATTGAGTAAATCCTTAGTGAGTTTCTGAAATGTGAGGCATGCTCTACATCTGCGTGATGCCAGGAGATCTACGAGAACACTGAGCTGTTTCTGATTAGGAAAGTAAGTAGGAATCCTTGAATCCAGACCAACGATGGCGGACTGAGCTCTTCTCTCGAGCCCACCCTTAGCGCACAGGCCTGGCAGTTCATAGCAATCCTAGAGCAGAAACATAAATTCAGAGCAGCTTCGATGAGAGGAATACCACTCTTCCTCACTAGCTGATTTTTGTCCCTTCCTTGATATATGTGTATATATATATATATATATAAAGCAGTAAAAAAACCCCAAACCCCAACCAAGCAGAGATTTTATTCTGTTCCCCCCATCCCTGCTCACCTTACAGTAGAGGAGCACACCTAGTGTTTTACTATGCTAGAGATGTCCTCAGCTATCAGAATAGTCCTCAGGACTCCTGGCTTTTTGCAGCTTGTCATCTTGTGGTTGCTGTACCTTACAACGCTGCCCAGACCACCTACCAGGGACCCCAGAATGTTAAGAATGAAGGCACAAGAGAAACCATGTGAGAGAGAATTTACTGGAATAAAGCAAACCCCAACCCTACACCTTTGTATGCTCTTTCCCCTCGATATAGAGCAATGTCAATGCAGATGCAGCCTAAATCTGGCTGTGAAATTTACTTTTCTATTTAAATACATGGTGCAGCCTGTGAGTATCCGAGAGGAAAGGCACCAAGCCTCTAGGACATGGAATTGGAAGGACACTGTGTGCACTTAGCAATGTTTTACTGCGTTCAGTCTACAGTGGTGTGTGGCTTCATCGAGTCCCATCTTGAAACCAGCTCAGTGACTTGTCCGCACTCTTCTAGTTAGGTAGCAGCTCCAAACCTCATGGCTCTTGTCCCTGGAAGCTTTCTGTTTTCTGGGGGAACCTTGTTGTTTTTCCTCAATAGCCCTGCTGACCTGAGGCTATCCTCTCAGGCTCTCCACTCCAGTCATCATCCCAGAAGCCCTCCTCCACCTTCTTCTAGCACAAATTCCCCTTTGTTGGACACAGATTGCCATGGTTATATATCACTCTAGGTCCCACTAGTGTTTTGTACAGGGCCATTAGGATAACTGTACCTGCTGAAAATCTCTCTCCTGAAGACCACATCAATCATCTTCCCCTTTCATGGTCACGTCTCAGTAAGGGCTCACAGTCATCCTGTGTTCCATACCCGCATTTCTTGCCTCTCCCTCCTGCCTGGTATGACTGATCTCTGCACTATTCAACTTCACAGCATTTCTTTTACTGTAGCTCTTCATGTCACCCCATGCTTCTTCTGTAAGTCTGTCTCTGCGGAGTGTAAAATATCTACTGATGAAAGAAAAGGGAAAATATTCTACCTTTAAGTCCTAGTCCATGTGGTCTCTGCAACCAAAAATAAAGGAACTTTGCTGCTTTCAGCATGAAGCAAATAGATAAATGTAAAACCATTCCAGAGGTGGGGCCTGCTCATCAACAAATTAATGTTTTCTTCTGTCACATTTCTAAATTGTCAAGGAAATGGGACTAGAACTGCAAGCATACACCTGTCTCCCAACTTTTCTTGTCCTTATGAGTCAGTCTGGGTATCGGACAAACTAGTTACTCAATGCACTCTGCTGTTGCAATAGTGTAGATCTCAGAAGCAATGTGGTACAGCCTCTGGTGATATCACTCTTTACCTTGCAAAAACTGCAGTCATGGTTAGTGGAAGATTTTTTTTCCTCCTGTAATGAAAATCTGAAAATAAGAAAGGTTGATGGATTGTTTCCAGAAATGCTGTATTTTGAGAACAAAAAGCAAATGGAAGGAATAGAAGCACCGGAATATCAGTGGTAAATAGCCTTACAGTACTTGTTGTCTTGTGAGTGTGCATGTTTGATTATTGCAGCCAGCTCCCCTGTAGCTTTCTGGAGCATATAGCTATATCCTTGGACACAGCTGAAGAAGTTAGCTGTCCATGCAAGCCTTAGCCAACAACAGCAAAATGCTCAGGTCAGCGTGTTCAGAAGTAGTTCTGATTCTGAGAGTCTCATATAAAGATCCTTGGGAACGTACCATCAGAAACTATTAAAATTTCCATTGACCTCAACTTATGATAGTTTTTGATCAGGAAATTGGGGCAAGATAAGTGATATGCAAGCTACAAAGCTAAAACGAGCTATCTATCACAGAGGATTTACTGAAAGGACAAACTGGAATCTGCATGTGAATCAGTAACAGGTGCCTTTGGACTCTGACAAGCTCTTTTATATCCCGCAAGAGTAGACACAATACTACTAGGATTTAAAGGTTGTTTTTTACAAAACCCACATGAGGGCTCTCTGCAAAGTCCTTTCTTGAAAACAGTGTGTTTACAAGGACTTCTGCAAGTAAACACATATCAAAATATAACAGAAAAGCCATGCGGGCACTGCTGGGTGCTCACTGTTAATGGGAGCTCAGCACCACCGAATGCTCCATTCACCTGGGGCGAAGGGCAGGAGGCATTAACAGCCCCTAGGTCTTCATCCCTGCAGAGCTAGAAACAGTTGTCCAGGTTTCCTCACTGCTCATCCAGAGTTGCTGCAGCTCTGCAGCTGCTCAGGAGGACACCGGAGGGCTCACCCCTCAGCTTCGGTCACTGGCAGCCCCTCCCTCCTAGAATGTGAATTATTCATAAAATTCTAAACAAGACAAAACTTTTCTTGAATTCTCTAACTGCATTCCTTTTTAGCACTGTTCTTCTCTTTCACATAGCTGTGGAACATACTCACCTTTACCCTCCCAAAGCTTCTACACAAACAAGGAGGAAGAAAACCCATTAAAGGGAAGGTGTGCCTGATAATTCAATTACCTGCTCACCACCAGCAGCAGCAGCCCCGAGGGCCAGCTGAGCGTGCTGGTTCCAGGAACTCCTTCTCTCAACTGATCTCTTTGCGGAAAACTTCTACAATGTCGAGCAGCAGGGAGTGAGGAGGGGTAGGAGCGGGGAAGCTTGTGGCTCGGGTACTCGTAGCATGGCTTGTAGCTGGTAGCAGGCAGGATGCCACAGATGGAGCTACCGTTTGTGAAAGGCAAACCAGCAGTCTGCTGTCTGTGCTCCTGCTAACAGCCCTCAAATTTGTGTTTCTCCAATTACCTTGTGAGCTCAAAAGGTAGGTGGTAGCATGGGAAGAAGGAATTTTAAACAAGCTGGCTGGCATCCCAGGGGAGAGAGGGGTTACTATAAGGGCTCCACACGCTCAGTGTGTTCCTGCAGCGTTTGGAAATACTCAGTGTTTGGTGCAAATTAGAGTGTCTTAATACCTTGCAAGAAAACTGTATTTGGAGAGTGATTCTTAGCTTTTAAAAGAAGGCACTTTCTGACAAGTATGATTTTGTTTCATATAAAAATCCATAGGCAAACTCCCTTTCTAGTTTTTCCACTATGTGTGCCTGTAATCCCCAAATACAAAGACTGCTCTTGTTTCCTCAGGTGCATATGATGGACAACGTGGTGGCAGCAGACGTATGTAGATCTCACCCTTGTGTAAGAGGCACAAGGCTGGGCACAATCCCGTGCTCTTTGCTACAAATACTGCATCGTTTGGGTTGGGAAAACAAAGGTATCTTGATGTGATATGCTGTGATGTCATTTTGCGGTGTCCTACTGGATCGCGTGGTTCAGGTGCACCACTTTCTGCACTCCAGGGGTGGCTGGGCTTGTACAGATGTCTGAGCTGCCGTTAGGACAGTGCAAGGACCCTGGCTGAGGTGGCTCCTCCAGAGAGCAGCTGCCTGAAAATTAGCACAGAGTAAACAGAGTCATGGCAAGAGGGTCTACTTCAAGGCATGCTGTGGACTTGAAAGTCCAGAAAAGGAAAAAGCACTAGAGTAAAAGTGGCTTCTGCGCTTTCTGGGAGAAGGTGCTACTTTGCACAGCGTGTGTCTGACTGACACAGTGAGGTTTAACAGCACTTTCTTAGATAACCTTGCTGTTTTGGGGGGAATTAGTTGTATGTTCATATGACGTGAAGAGTTAAATTTATTTAGAACAGATTTTTTTTTAATTGGGTAACACTTGATCATGGAAAAATTCCCAAATTAACTTTCTAAACACACCTGTTAGCATTTGATCAGGCAAGACCCAAAGCAACCGCTGCACTCCTCACAGGAAAACGCTGCTGAAGAGCATCTAACCCGCTTCTTGAGGGTCTACTTCTTGGGTCGGGTTTTCACGCAGACAAACACATTCCATAGAATACACCAACCTCTCTGCTTAATTTGACTGGGAAAGTTAAAATAGGCAGGTTATATAATGATGTTTATCTTTACATCAGGAAGTCAACTAAGAAGCGGTTAAGCTGCCATTATATAACACAGCCCCGATTATAGAAAGTGTGGAGGAAGATGATCTCGGTTGATGTATGTCATATTGGCAGTAATTGTTAATAGTTGTAATTAATATTGTTTTGTATGCTTCGGGTTCTGATGTTTTGCAGCCTTACAGAAGGTGTTGGGGCATTAGCAGACAGGCACTGAACTTTAATTGTTTATAGAAATTCTGATTACACTATTCTAGACATTAGGTAAACACATTTAAATAAAACATTCTAAATAACAAAATAGAAGTTGCGTATCATTTCGTATAATGCCCTAGTTCCTGAGGTTCCTGGATAACAAAACTCACCCTTTTGTAGGATTGTGAACTGTCCCAAACTGAACAGACACACCTTATTACAAAAGCAAAAGAAAGATGAGATGACTTTGTATGTGTGGCATACAATCCCCGATTGAACAAGAGCTCAAACAACTTCAGAGCACACAAACTGCACAATGACAGGGGAAAAAAAGATAATATTTTTTTTGGTTAAAAAAGAGACCAGTTCTCTCTTTCCCTGTAAATGGGAAAATGTTCATCAACTAGTCATACTCAGCTGGACTCTCTAACCCTAAGAATAAAGGCATTCTTGTATTCTGATCAAGATTGGATTAACCTAAGACAAGTTTCAGTTATGAGGACAAACACTGGATATAGACTTCACAAATTAAAAATATGAAGCTTGTATTACTCGTAAACTGTCTTCTCTGTATAAGAAAGACTAAAATCAAACAATCATAGATGTGTAAGACAATCCCATAAGAATTCTATTCAGTAGGTTTAATTAAATAAGCTAAATGTGATTTTTAATAAAACTTTGATTTTAAGAACTGCAATAAGATTGGAACCTTCTGTGTGTGATAGGCAACAGCTTATTTTACCCACAAGAATGAAGATGATAAAAAGAGCGAGTGGGTATTTTGACTGTTAACAGTGTATGTGACAGGCACGTGACTCACTGGATTGTGTGACACAGTAACTGCACAATATAATTAAAAGAGTAGCTTTAATCTTTAGTAGCCTCATGAAAATTAGCTATATGTAGTAGCACTTGCAGAAAAAAGACATGTGCTACCATGCCATGCTTGCTTTCAAGCAGAATGCCTCTATAAGAAGTTGTTTGCATCTCTTACAGCCCACAAAATTACAGATGATAAAGAAAACGCACTCTCCTGAATAGACAGCTCCTGGAAGGTAAGGTTGTGGGACATGATCCAATCTTATCAGCCATCAGGGAATCCAGATGGGTGGAGGTATAATAAACAAGCTAACTTCACACAGGCTTCATTCCTTGTTAACCTGGGGAAATTAGGCTTCATTAGTTTCATTGCTTCTCCAGTTAGCTGTGAAGTGAAAGCTTTTCTGCAGCTGTCAGAGATCCTTTTATGAGTAACAATTCCCAGTTCTGCATGAAAAAGGGGAAATCATCTGCTCTGTATCCTGTATGGTGGCTGCTATACTATAGGGTGACTTTGGGCATTAAACAGATGACGAACATAAGATAGTAAGGATCGATTTTCTTGTTCTTGTGTTTTCGTTTATTAGTAAGCCCAATATAAAAGCTCTCCAGTTTTACTCATTACTTTTCAACAGGAAGCAATTCTTTTTGCTAAAGTTAATATTACCAGTTCTAGCAATATGCCACCTTATACACTGCTGTCCAACTTGAAATGAATACGTGCACCAGGATTTTTTGAATTAGTCTACCCCACCTTCTGCTGCAACAGAGTTTGTCTGAGCTCATTACTGTTGTATTTTCTTGTCCATACTGATAACTGTAAACTCTTGCAATCTGGTGACGTCTGCTGTCCTTTTTGTCTTGCTTTTCAAATGGTTGTTGCTGTGTTGATTGGTGTGTTATGTGTGGCTCGAGTGAATGTTTATTGAAGTCTCCAGTTCTGAGTTCATCATACCTCTCCAGTTACTGTGTTGGGCGCCAGCTGCAACACATCTACTTACGTTGCCATTTTGGGCAGTCCACGTGGTTGTCAACTTGTTCCAGTGGGACTTCAGGGGTCCACCAGGTAGCTCGCATGAAGTCAGACCCCTCTACATCACGTTACCGTGCCTGTGGCCAAAATGTGACTGCTCCAAGATGCAAGAGCCTGGACAGCATTCCTGTTCCTTGCGGTAAGGTGCCAGCTGTACAGGTGACATTTCTACAGCATCAAGAGCCATTTTCAAAGTGGCATCTGGCAGCTGGCCTGCCTTGAGGAGGTGGGAGCAGGGGTATGATCAGGTACAAATCCCTGGCAGGGATCACTTTGGTGGTCATTTTCAGAGCAGGCAGCTACCAACAAGCTCCAGCATAGTTTCTCAAAATGGGAAAGCATTGTCTCTTGTTTCACTATGGGTTCGTAAACTGGGTTTATTAGCCTCTCACACAGGGCCTGCTTTTATCTCCGTGCACACAAATGGCATGGGCTGGGATCAGGTGGCTGTTGTGGAAGTTTCTCCACATCTGGGCAACACGCTTGTGCTGCGCTGGCCTCCTTGCTGCTGAAATCTTCCTGCTCCTGTATCACATGCCCCCCTAAGCACCATCTCCTTGAACAGGCAGAGCAGTACAGGCGTCGCAGCAAGCTGCATGCCCCTGCCAGAGGTACGGTCCCAGGCAGAGCATCCCACGCAGGCTGCTGGCAGCGGTCACAAAAGAAGGGATTTTAAGAGTGGGATCTGCAGGCAGGGAGAGGGGGCTGTCGGTCAGATCTTCAGCCGCTTCTGGGGCCAAGAGGGCTACAACTGCGACGGGCTGCTGCTTTGTGCAATTGTTCTGGGGTTCCTACACCAAGGGTCATTCTGGAGTACAGCCAGGACGTGTTGAGCGCACCGTAATGCTGACTTGTATGCTGACCACACCAGTCACAATTTAAGTACAAGCCTTTCTGTATGCTGTCTACAGTGGCTTGATTTAAGTGGTACTGCTTAAGCCATGGCACAAACGATGCTCTGGTTCATACCCAGTTTTCCCCTCCTCCAAGGGAACTACACAGTTTCCTGAAAACTGGAGCCTGAAAAAGATGATGTGTAACACAGGACAGTTTTGCAACACTGATTCTTACAGCCACAAGCTAGTAAAAATACCATTTTCCATTCATGGGGTATTTTCTATACGTGCTGGAATTTCAAAACCACTTTAGTTAGTGAAGTTTAATACTGTGCTTTATGGTTCAACCACTTTCAATCAACAAATATACTCCTAGAACTGAAACAGAAGTGCCGGGAACCAACACCGCTCTCTGAGGTACAATAAGGCTCACCTAATTGCTTCCTGGCTTGCTGATCCGTCATCCTGACCCCCTCTTTGATGTTTTCTTTTATTTTCCTGGAGCATTAGTAACAAGTGAGAAATGCTGTCTCAGGGTGTTATATATGGGATTATTTCTCTATCCCCAGCACAATGACCGTATGTAATGGGATTATCTCTTATTTTAAATAAAAAAGCCTTGGAAACATCAAATCCTGTTTATGAAAAAGTAGTTTCTTTATGGTGGTTCCTTTAATTGCAAAATTTTTTTTTTTTTGCTTTGTAATAATACATTTTTGTCAGTCAGCAAAACCAACCTAACTGCTGCAGATGTCTCCTTTCTGCTAGCTAAATTTAGGCTGTTCTTCCTCTCCTGTATATATATTCCTCTGACATCAAGAAGACTATGGCCCCTTTAGAGTACATTTATTGCTGTTGTAAACAGTGAAAACTGATGAGGCCAGATGATGAAGGCTTCTGCCAATGTCTCTTCTTAGCATGCCTTCATTTCAAAATATATGAACTGGTACCAGTCAGAGCAAAAACTCTGGAAGTATGAAAGTACCAGTAGAAAGGAGGAAAATGGGCAATGTATGTCACTTAACACTAAATGTATATTCTGTTTTCTTCAGTGAGATATGTGAACAATTTTGCAGTACATAGCTGTGGGAGGAGGAGAAACTCCTGGTGCAAATCTAAGTACAAAACATGGGAGAATTGGGGAGGGCGGGTGAGAGAGAGAGATGAGAGGCCTTTTCTAGATCTGGGTTAGATTTGTTGCAATGTGAGTTTTCATTAAGACTAGGACTTTGCCACAGCTAAATCTAGTCATGATTTTTAGACTTCAGATTTGCAAGAGCTGCCCAGGAGATTCTTCTTCAGTACCTGGGGTAAGCTCTTGTACGTTTTTAGTTGTGTTGAAATCAAAAAAGTGTAAAAGGAGATGCAAACTTGGATCACAAGAAGCACATCAGCAGGATTTGCTTTGAGGTTTCAAGTCTCTTTTTGCCTCTCATATGCATACATACAGAGTTTCTTGAAGTGTTTCATATCCGAGGTTCTGGTTGATCACTGATCTGATTGGGAAATATGTAACGTTACCCCTCAGTACAAGCATTTGAGTTACCCCTAAATTCACCAGTTCTAACATACATTCTCCCTTTAATGGGCATCTAGAATATCCTGCAAAGATCATTTACCTCGCACATGTTTCTGTCCAAGTCACCCATTTCTATGCTCCGTCTCCTCTTTNGCAGTGTCCGTAAGGTTCCCGTGCTCCCCCGCCCGCCCCACCACCTCTCGCCATGTCATCAGGCTGTCATCTTCCCGGAGCCGGGAACATCCCCAGCTGTGTGCAGGAGCCGATCCACGCCTGGGGCTCGTACAGCACCAGTGCCAACGCAGCCATCTTCGCCCCTTGACTCCTGCCAGCGGCACACGCGGGGATAACCGATACCGCCAACTAACTTNAGGCAGGGAGAGGGGGCTGTCGGTCAGATCTTCAGCCGCTTCTGGGGCCAAGAGGGCTACAACTGCGACGGGCTGCTGCTTTGTGCAATTGTTCTGGGGTTCCTACACCAAGGGTCATTCTGGAGTACAGCCAGGACGTGTTGAGCGCACCGTAATGCTGACTTGTATGCTGACCACACCAGTCACAATTTAAGTACAAGCCTTTCTGTATGCTGTCTACAGTGGCTTGATTTAAGTGGTACTGCTTAAGCCATGGCACAAACGATGCTCTGGTTCATACCCAGTTTTCCCCTCCTCCAAGGGAACTACACAGTTTCCTGAAAACTGGAGCCTGAAAAAGATGATGTGTAACACAGGACAGTTTTGCAACACTGATTCTTACAGCCACAAGCTAGTAAAAATACCATTTTCCATTCATGGGGTATTTTCTATACGTGCTGGAATTTCAAAACCACTTTAGTTAGTGAAGTTTAATACTGTGCTTTATGGTTCAACCACTTTCAATCAACAAATATACTCCTAGAACTGAAACAGAAGTGCCGGGAACCAACACCGCTCTCTGAGGTACAATAAGGCTCACCTAATTGCTTCCTGGCTTGCTGATCCGTCATCCTGACCCCCTCTTTGATGTTTTCTTTTATTTTCCTGGAGCATTAGTAACAAGTGAGAAATGCTGTCTCAGGGTGTTATATATGGGATTATTTCTCTATCCCCAGCACAATGACCGTATGTAATGGGATTATCTCTTATTTTAAATAAAAAAGCCTTGGAAACATCAAATCCTGTTTATGAAAAAGTAGTTTCTTTATGGTGGTTCCTTTAATTGCAAAATTTTTTTTTTTTTGCTTTGTAATAATACATTTTTGTCAGTCAGCAAAACCAACCTAACTGCTGCAGATGTCTCCTTTCTGCTAGCTAAATTTAGGCTGTTCTTCCTCTCCTGTATATATATTCCTCTGACATCAAGAAGACTATGGCCCCTTTAGAGTACATTTATTGCTGTTGTAAACAGTGAAAACTGATGAGGCCAGATGATGAAGGCTTCTGCCAATGTCTCTTCTTAGCATGCCTTCATTTCAAAATATATGAACTGGTACCAGTCAGAGCAAAAACTCTGGAAGTATGAAAGTACCAGTAGAAAGGAGGAAAATGGGCAATGTATGTCAGTTAACACTAAATGTATATTCTGTTTTCTTCAGTGAGATATGTGAACAATTTTGCAGTACATAGCTGTGGGAGGAGGAGAAACTCCTGGTGCAAATCTAAGTACAAAACATGGGAGAATTGGGGAGGGCGGGTGAGAGAGAGAGATGAGAGGCCTTTTCTAGATCTGGGTTAGATTTGTTGCAATGTGAGTTTTCATTAAGACTAGGACTTTGCCACAGCTAAATCTAGTCATGATTTTTAGACTTCAGATTTGCAAGAGCTGCCCAGGAGATTCTTCTTCAGTACCTGGGGTAAGCTCTTGTACGTTTTTAGTTGTGTTGAAATCAAAAAAGTGTAAAAGGAGATGCAAACTTGGATCACAAGAAGCACATCAGCAGGATTTGCTTTGAGGTTTCAAGTCTCTTTTTGCCTCTCATATGCATACATACAGAGTTTCTTGAAGTGTTTCATATCCGAGGTTCTGGTTGATCACTGATCTGATTGGGAAATATGTAACGTTACCCCTCAGTACAAGCATTTGAGTTACCCCTAAATTCACCAGTTCTAACATACATTCTCCCTTTAATGGGCATCTAGAATATCCTGCAAAGATCATTTACCTCGCACATGTTTCTGTCCAAGTCACCCATTTCTATGCTCCGTCTCCTCTTTGCTATCGTGCAAAAAAGCCAGCTGTTTGTATTGCCTTTGAAGGCACCTCGTTACCATTTCCACGCCAGTTTTGAAAAAGTACCTTTCATAATGATGAGCTCATTCACGATGTTACCCTACACAGACCAGTTCTGAAACTTTTCAAACAAGCAAGGCTTTTCGTGCTTTCTCCCATGATGTCCTCACGTTCACCTCCTGTCCTCTGTTAACCACAGCAAAGCTATTTCTTTATCCTCCTTCAAGTAAGCCCTTCCTCTCCTCCTCACGCTGTTCTCCGCCAGGAGGACTGAAGGAAAAAAACCCATCAGCAGGTGGGTGCCCGCGCCCCGCCTACCGCTGGCAGTGTCCG
>VZSZ01000904.1:638231-651572 GCA_013398815.1 Ibidorhyncha struthersii | reverse complement strand
GAGCCGCGCCGCGCCCCCGCCGCGCCGCCCTGAGTCGGGCTCAAAGTTTGTGAGGCGGAGCCCCGGCCGGCGGGGGAGCGCCGCCGCCCCGCAGCGCCATGCCCGTCAGGAAGCAAGGTGAGCGCCGCACGCCGAGGGGCCCCGGGGTCGCTGCCTGACAGCTGCGGCGGTGGCGGGACAGGCTGGGGGAGAGGAGGGGGGTCGGGAGCCGCCGGTCCGCGGGCTGCGGGCGGTGCGAGCCCGCCGAGGGGCAGCACCGTGCCGCCCGCGCTCTCCCGGCTGCGAACAAAGAAGCCGCCGGGTTGGGCTGGGGCGGTCCCGAGCGCGGAGGGTTGTTGCGTGCCCGGTGTGTGCATCCCCGGGCCTCCTACCTGGTGCGCCGGGGTCACCGGGGCGTCTNGGTGCGTCTGGTCTCCGCTTGCAGATACCCAGCGAGCCCTGCGCCTCCTGGAGGAATACCGCTCCAAGCTGAGCCAGGCGGAGGACCGGCAGCTGCGAAACTCCATAGAGCGTGTCATCAGCATCTTCCAAAGTAACCTGTTCCAGGCGTTGATAGGTAAAGGCTGACTTCTCTCAGTTTGTGCTCAGGCCGGTCGGTTCTTGCTTATGCTGTAACGTGCAGCGTTAAGAAGAAGAGGTGTTTTCCCCTCACGTTGGAAGCCATGTGCTTTTGGTCGTTGTGTTTTTGTTTTGCATAGTAACGCGTGTGCTGTTACAGATCAACAGTTCACTTGTTCCATGTACTTACTTTATTTGGGGCTTTCGACTGGCCCAAACTGCTTAAAACTGTGGTGCAATTTTTTCTTCTGTGACGTGTTATTGTAGATTACTTTATGTAGGCTGTTTTTCCACATATCTGTATTTACCTGAACAATTTCTAAGGAGTTTTTTTTTTTTTTTTCCTGGTGAGTCCATGTGTAGCAGGTTAACGAGTGAGTTGAAATGGTTTTTATCTAAGGTAGAATTCAGGCAAATGTTCCTGCTGCAGTATCTCTAAAAATGTCACAAAGTGTATATCTGAAGTGCAAAGTTAACTTAAAATAAATGTGAAGAAACCTCTAATGTTTCAGGGAATGCTACAGTGGTCTTTTCTCCTTTATTTGTTGTATATTAAAGTGTAGTGAAAACACTACTAATTCTTAGTGTAGAGTATTTGTAGTGCTTCACTTAAAAAAGTTCCCATAAGTCTTGTTGAAGTATTGACATGTAATTTTGAATTTCTTGCATGTCTGCTTGGAAAAAAATTTGAGCATAGATACCACTTGCAGGATCCTGACTTTATTTGGAAACTTCTGCAAGGAAGCAGCGAGATGTGGTTTCTCCTTGATTGATTGTCACAACCTTTATGACAGCTAATGAATGAAAGAGTTTTGTTAGTTTACCTTCAAGAGTAAAATTTGTAGAGTTCTTGTCTTTTAACAAAGTAACCTGCATCTGAATTGTACTAACATAAATTTGTTATTTGGCTTACTGCATGGTTAGTATCATACAGGTGTATGTCTTGCTTCATAGTACCACAGCTTCTTTGAATATACGTTGGGATGAAAACATAGGGGCATGCAAAACATAAACATGCATTGCTCCATGTGGAATGTCTTCTTCTGGAGCATTTATTTCATCTTCTTGTGTAGGTTTTCAGAAGATAGCAATCTTGCTGTGTTTTTTTTATCATGTAAGTTTGTGAAGGGTAGTTGTGAAAATAGGTCAGTTAAAGAAAACTTTTACTTACAGGAACTCTGTGCATTTCTCTTCAATACTCAGTTGATGCTAACCAACTCCATGATAAAAGCTAGACATAATCTTTGTGGGACATGTATGAACAGGATTTACTCATTGGCAGATTAGAATGTTGAAATCTTATATTAGAAGCTTAATGTACAGTAATTGTGCTTTTTATTTTCACCTTGCAAATTTCAATGTTGACTACCATTTTTCTTGTCTTGGGGGTGTGTGTGTGTTAAACTGTCTTGAAGATCTGTGCAGTACTCTGTTTTCTCCCCTTCATTGAATAAGATATCGATCTATTAGCCTTTGATATTCTAACCCACAAGACCTAACTTCTTCTCATAGCCACATACGGATCTTTGTTGTTTTAGTAACTACACCTAGTAGTAGAAAACTTGAAACAGCAGGGAACCTCATGCCTGCTGGCTTCATTCTGCAAGAGCAGAAAACAGGAATGTGGTGTTGCCCGGGTGGGCTACATGGCCTATTTTCTGGTCTTGTAAGAAGTTGCAACCATATGACGCTAGTTTTTGTTGAGTTCAGTTCACCTGTGTGTGCACATAGGTGTCATGCTTCTCAGGTGTGTTGCATTAACTTTGCATTTACTGATTTACTGTATGTTTATTACAGAGTGTATGCGTATGTTCCCAAACTGTTTCTCTGAAAGGTGATAACGCAGAAGGCGATTTATGCTGTTAACTTGAGTACCTCTCCTTTAGCTTGCTTCTTTCTGTGGAGATGTGTTGGGGGAGTCCTTGTTTGTGGCAGGCTGCTCCTGGCTATTGTTTTCCTGGAAACATCTCTTTATGGTGTGACTACTGCATGATGGGGGTAAAGAGTGGGGGGACTCCCTGGAAAAGATGCTCTCTGGAGGATGGCTGCAGTTACTAGGAAGACTTTGAGACTGCTCCTGCCTGTCCTCTTTCTATGAAGATTTGGGAGCAGGCTGGATGAAGTATTCAGTTGTACTGCAGGTTCACATTACTTCATAGCAGATTTTTAAGTGTGCCTTTTAGAGGCGTTGTGATGTGTTCCCAACTTACATAGCCAGTGCTGCTCTGACAGAAAGTTTCAAGCTCAACTACAAAGTTATTTCTCATATAGATTCTTGTTCCTGAAAGCATGCTACTTTTAGTTTGTTTTCTTTTTATTTTTTACATAATACCAAAAAAGAAAAAACCCCTTCCTCCATTTATTTTCTGCTTTTTCTGCCAAGTTACTGCACTATATCCAAGACCTGCCTGTCCGTGATAGGTGAGAATGTTTGTGAAGGCTGCAGTCAGGAACTGCTGTCAACTTCGTGTGTCTTTTTTAGTATAATTTTTAACTTGGCAATCAAATGCACTTCTTTCAAGCAAAAAATAGACATTACTTTATGCACTGAAATGTATCTTTAGGTTTATAATGGGGGAAATGTTCCTGAAAACTACAAGTTTTATCAGTGTTTCATATATTTAGATACACTGAAGGAATTAAAAAGTTTGGGGTTTTGTTTTGTGAATTTCCATTTGGATGCTGAAGAATAAATGGTATTATTTTCTCATTTAAGCCTTTTTTTTATTCTGTCCTCTCCTTTTAATTCTATCAATAAAACTTTAGTCCAGCAATGTACAAACTTGACCTGGTTCTTAAATATACACTTATGGCTTTAAATGTTTTGAATTAGAGCAGTAACTAGTCAGTGTGAACAACCAGTGTTATGAAATTGACATTATCGCAACAGTGTTATATTTTAAGTGAAGTAACTGTAAGAACTTCAGATTAGTAACAAAACTGGTAACCAAATGTGACCTCCTTAAAACACTCTGTGGAAAAGCCTGTTTTTATTATTTTCTGTCTTCTGTACTGTGGTATCTTCCATTGCTGTTGCTTCAACCAGCAAAGTGTAATGATGTTTAGTACTTTAATTAAATGGATACTAATGACCTGTAGTTAAAATCAGCTTGAGAATAGTGTCAGTTTCAAGTAAATTTCCTACTGTAGAGACTCAGAATTGCTTGGTATCTTTTCTAGCTTGTGACTTCTTGGTTGTAGTTAAAATAGCTTGCTATTGATATTCTGATAATTGGTAACGTAAGTTTAGTAAGAGACCAAAGTAAGATATCCACATACGGAGGCATGGGATAAACTTAATTTGACTTTGGTAAAGAATTTGATATTTATCTTCAAATAGCGATATAATAATTCTGCAGGTGAGTTCTGCTTCTAATTTAGTCACTCTTTTACCTTCTTGAGAAGGTACAGGTTCTTGTAAAGGTACGGATATATGACGTATTTATCGTTTTGAAAATATAAGACGAGGAACACTTGCATGCATAAGTCTAACACTTCTGAGGGAAAAACATGTGAAGCAGACTTCTGTTATACACAGAATCTTTTTGTGTAATTAAAGACTGTTTTTAATGGGTTGTGTGCTGCAGTCCACCATATTAAATTAGTCTTCTAAAATAAAAATATTACTAGTTACAGTTAGAAACATGAAGTGGTTTACTACTTTAAAAATACTTCTTGTCCTGATAATAACTAACTCTGTTTGCACAGATGTCAGAAAAAGGTAATTCTAAAAGTCTCTATATACCCTGGCAATGGAATTGGCTGTGCTGCCTTTCTTGCCTTTTTTCTTGCCTTGTCCATCCTAAGTGTTTTTTTTCTATATATAATTTTATAGCTATGCATATAAAGACTTTTTGGTATAAAATGGCAAATTTGACTAGCGGAGGTTGAATGTGTTGAATTTCATGTGTAAGCAGTCTAATTTATTTCACTTGGCGTCCTTTTGCATGAAGATCTGCCTCAAGAATTGTGCTTATGCAGTGGCTATTCCTGACACTAAATATCCAGCATGGGAAATTTTGAAGAAAATATTGTAGTGGTTTTGGTGATCATTACTGAACCAAAGACCAGCTCCCCCCTGGTAATCATTAAGGATTTTTAACCATAGTTTGGATTCGTGAGCCCTGTGAATTGGACAGAATGTATTTTAAATCCTGTTACTATGTTTTTACACACCAGAGAAAGAAGTTCTGTCTCTGATATTTTTGTAAAATTGATGGTTGCATTAAGGTAAACTCTTTGTTCAGATTTATCAATGGCCTGACCAGGGCTGAAACTTACAGGAATATAAAACACACTCTGTGTCTTTCTTAGCCCTGTCCACACTGGCTTTCTAAACTGAATTAGGGGAACAACCATAGATTTTGGACTGGATTGGGTCAGGACTCATCAAAGCTAGTACCCTTTGGAGTTGATTGACCACGTTTTGGCTGGATGCCATGTGGCCCCAGCTCTGAGCTGTGTGGCATCTCTGTAGACATTCTTGCTCTTTTAGCTCCCTCTCGATTATCTAGTGTGGAAATACTTTCTGTACTTGCTGGGTAAATTAAAATCAAACACAGTTAAAGCAGAAGCTCTTCTTCATAACCAAAACCAAAAGTACTTGCTCTTGGGAAAACTTCTGTATCAGCTTTTATTTCAGTGATATAGTTAGTTAATAGAGCATATGACATGATGACACAGTTAGCTTTTTAAATCAGCTCAGGCCTCAGAGAATTTTAGTTGTGGGTATGTGTCATTGTGTAAGACTGCTCTTCAGTTAACTTGAGGAAGGCTCCTTTGTGAACGGCTTCCCATTTTCCAAATGTTACTTTCGGACTCAGTTGAACAATATTTACATTAAAAGTCCAGAAATTCTTGACAGTAAGCTGAGGATCCGGTTAGATAGTGAATAGTGTGTGTTTTTCTTTTATTAGAGGAAAGTTCAGCGATAATTTGATCTTCTGTTGTATTGGATATTACTGAAATTGTTATAGATGCTAAATAGGCTATTTTCACATTGAAATCTTATCCTTGCTGCATTTTTGTGACTTTTTTCCCCAGGTTGCAACTTCTATAATGCAGTATCTTTGCTCATATTTGAGGCTGAAACATCCATGGATATAATTCTTGCAACTTTGAGGTGTTTGTCTGCTTTTCGGACAAGTTACCAAAGGATATACTGCGGTTATGCTTACTGTGGTCTCCTTCTGAAACTTCTGCAAAAGTTGGTCAGTTTCGGAGAGATTTGACCTAAGGTTGTGCCTTCAAAGGTAGTTACTTGATTATTTTCACATATTTTTCTTTTTCCAGATGGAGGGAGGATAGAACATTTTAGTTGGTGTCCAGATGATTACAGTGTTAACTCAGTCATTGTTAGGATGCTTTCTGCCATGTAGTTTGTCATTGCTCCAGAATGTCCCAGTTTTTGGAAGAACTTCATGTCTTCCTCTTCAAGGAACCTAATAATGAGTGAAACAGTCTCACTGCTACTCCTTTTTAAAGAACTACTTGTTCTTTTACATGTACGTAACACAGTTCGATAACGTAGAAAGTTTTGGGGTTGTCGTATGCTTGCTTTTTTAAGTGTTTTCCATGCTGTATTATGGGTGTGTGTGACAGTGCAATGCGTTGAATTTTTGGGATTAGGTGCTGCTTTTGGTAGCCTAAAATAGCAAGTAAGACTAGCGTAAGTTGAGTAGCTACTGGTATGCAGAGAAATAGTATTGTGGAAAAAGATTATCCCTGTGGTTATTAAACTGACTGTGTATTCAGTGTTGAATAGCTGCACTGTAGTATTTATCAATTATAGTATTATTCTCTTCACAGAGTTAGTTAAAAGGGGCTATTGACTGTCAATAAATCTGCTGTTCATCCAGGGGCTGAAAAGAAAGTAAAAGTTGGGAATAATTGGTGTAGTTTCCAGATTCTGGGGAAGTTTATCGTATATTGTGTTCTTGTTTCACTTTCTTTCCTGTGTTCTTTCGCCTGCATTCCTTAGTTCTGATGCCTGTCTCCTCCCATGATGCTGTGTACCTGGCTTTGCTCCTAATCTCCCTCAACTTTTGCTTCAGTGCTTGGATACAGTGTAGAGGAAGGGGGAAAAGCACAAGAGAGGATATTTAGTCTTGGTCTTAAACCTGCTTCCATGGTGATCCCAGCAGCAAGGGCAGAACATCTTGTTCAGCTGTGCAGCTGGAATGCCATCTGCCTCCTGTGCATCTGGTGGTCTGTTTTGAGGGATGGTGCTTGTTTTGGTGCAGGTGGAATGAATCTTCAAAGAAATTGAACTCTAGCAGCTGATGCTAGAGTTCAGATGGCTTCCTGAATTATAACTAGGCCAAATTTGCAAGAATGTTAAGAGACCACAGAAGGTGTAGGGCTGCACTAGAATAACCTCCTTAGCTTCGTGTTCCTTCTCCAAATTAGGGGAAACTCTGGAGCTCTTGGATAAAGCTTTATAGGAATCTTGTCACATGCAAATATCTTCCCAGCCATGTCCTCAAAAAAGCTGAGTTATTTTGGCTTGGAATTGAAATGTCAGTCTAAGACAGAGGTGAAGTAAGGAAAACTTGTGGAGAAACTGTAAAAACATTGCAAATTTAAGTCCTGTTTGCAGAAACTTGTGTCAGAATTTGGCTGCAGGAAGTGTACAAGTGTTATTGCTGGTGGAGATGCTAGTATGTGGTGCCACCCATCCTGGTGTTGCCACCAGAGTTGGATAATTACTTTGGAGTCTATGAGCTTACTGTTGGTAGAAGAAACCAATGGTTATGCTGTCTGCTTTAAGCAAAGCTATGCATGTGAATGAAAGCTCAACTTGGAGTGTTGAGTGAACTCATCCCCAAAACATTTTTTTTTTTTTTTTTTTTTTTTTTAATGCATTCATCTGGCAAGAAACCTCCTCAGTCCTGTACTGGCTCTATTTAGGGGACATCTTACAAATAAGGTTTACTAGTAGTAATTCCTTTGTCCCTGACAGGTTTTTGTTACCACTAAAGACAGCAGTAAATACATCCTTTTAAGAAAAAAAGTGTATTGTTATACTGGCTGCTGATTTGGTACTGGGGTTGAGATAGTTGGGAGAGAGTGGATAACTGGGAGTTCATTTTTTTTTTTTAATAATTAGATTGATGACAAAGTGCACATGAGGTGGTACTAAATGGAAAAGAGTTTGGACAGCAGAAGATTGTTGTGCTAATTTTTAGCTTGTGTGATGACAACTTTAATTTTTTTTTTTTAAGTTTTTCCTACCTTACTTCAGAAGACCCTGTGGGTTTCTGAAGGAAAATTGGAAAAAGACCATGTGGAGATACAATGAAAGAGAGACTAGTAAGCAAAGAGGAAAATATGAATGAACAGTTTGGAAAGTGTAAGTGGACAGGCTGGCAAGGAGTTGAACATGTCTGACTGTAAAAAGCAGCCAGAGGAATAAAAGCAAACAACTAGATCCAAGGTTAGAGGAGGGTGGTTTCAGTTGAGCGCAAATTAAGGAGCATTTGTGTTCTAAGTGGAAAATAGCGTCTCCTGGGGTTTGAGTTGAGCAAAGAAGTGTGTGCAGAAGCAGGTTTAAATAAAGGGTAGGACACAGTTACTGAAATGAATGGAAGGGCTGAGGACGAGTAGTTGGATGCTGCAGCTCGTCCTAAAGGATTTTGTAGAACACGTGGTGAGAAAGTTGCATTGCAACTTGCAACTTTCATTTTTAAGAAGTCTTGATTGTGTACAGCAATAGTCAGTTTAGGTTGCTAGGACAAAAACCCCACCCAAAACCAAACCTACCCTGAAAGGGATTTGTGATGAGGCTGGTTTTCACTTTTCATAGTATGAATGCGGACATTTGTTTTGACTGGATACACACACACACACCATGACATGACACAACCACTGAATAAACAATAAGAATACTTAGTTGACTCTGGTCATTGGCTTGGTAGGTGGATATGAAGCTTTTCTTTGGTTTTGTACTTCCTTGTTGATCGTGAATCATATACTTTCCAAGTCTTAGTTTACTTGTTAAATGGATATTCTTCACTTGATATAGCAGGTGAAGTAAGCATGTAGGATTGAGAATTCAATAGAATTAGTAGGAGTTGCTTTACAATTCAAGACTGAAAGTCTGTAGCATTGGCAGACTCTTCTGCCTCTTCTGACAGTGACTCTACTTACATTTTGTCTATACGTTCATTATGTAGGGCTGCTAAGAATTTGGCAGATGCCATACATCTCAAATTGCCCTGAACTGAAATAACATGTTGACCTTTGTTTTCCATTCTAGTAGTTTTAAGACTAAAGTTTTCAGTGCTTCAGGTGCTTTGGCAGGAAGCCCTAAGAAAGAAAGATGTCTTTACCACCCCCTCCACCACCCCACCCCCCTTTGAATTAGAAAAGTACTTAGTTTGTAATGGGATGATGCCTCTGCCTGGACAATATACAGGTAGTCAAACTCTTAACAGACCTGTTTGTTTATGAAGTTACGTATATTTGAAAAAAAAAAAAAAAACAAAACAAAACAAAAAAAAAACCCCCAAAACCAAACAGGCACTTGCATGTGATGTATTTGGATGAGTGAATGTCTGAGAAGAGGCAGACCAATGAGAGATGACAAAGGAATTGCTCGCATGGGTGGGTCTTCAAGTGAAATACTAAACTAAAACAAGTCAATTTCTGAAAGTATTCATAAACTCCCTGGTTGCTTGCAAGCCTGAGGGCAGCATGGTTGCACTGAAATGTTCTTCTGAAAAAAGCTGGTATTGAAATGCTTTGTGCCACAGTCTATATGTTGATGCAAATATACCTAGTGTTTTTCTGACTTGCTGACTGATGTTGGCTGAAATTCGTTTGTTCTGCTGTTGAGCATCTATCAGAAAGGAATACCTCATCGATGTCAGTGCAGAATTAACTATATAAATGGAGCATGTAAATCCTGGTCATGCTGCTGTGCAGAGGGACCTTGATGGGCTGGAGAAATGGGCTGACGGGAGCCTCACGGAGTTCAACACGGAGAAGTGCAAAGTCTGGGGAGGAACAATCCCATGTACCAATATATGCTGTTTGCTACCCAGCTGGAAAGCAGTTTTGTAGAAAAGGACCTGAGGTCCTGGTGGACACCAAGTTGAACATGAGTAAGCAGTGTGCCCTTGAAGCAGAGGTGGTGAATAGTGTCCTGGGCCGCATTAGACTGACGAAGTATTGCCAGCAGGTTGAGGGAGGTGACCCTTCCCCTTTGCAATTTAGAATGCAAAATATGAATTTAGAGGTTGGGGGGGGAAAAAAAGGCAAACAGAAAACAAACATGAACTGCCTAACTCTTGCTCATGCACAAAGGTGTTAAATACATTAAAACTGAAAATCTTCAATGTACAGCATATACAAATGTGGTTATTAACTTTGTGTATATTGTGGTAGCAGTTTGCAACTTTGTGTAGTGTACAGTGTAAGGACAACAGTGCACTGTTTTACATGCATGGTGTCCGGTGCAACCTGTTGACGTAAACGTGTCAGTGTGTTAGTCCTTGAAATGTTAAACTTGTGTGGAATTTCCTGGCATTTATTTAATAAAAAACACCTATAACCCACAAATGGTCAAGATGCTTAAAGCATAAAAATGCAAAGCCTAAAGACAGTAGGTTACTGTGATCATCAAAGGACTGCTTTTAATTTTTTTAAAAAGTTTTAATAAGTAGTAAATGCCAATGAAATTTTAGTGATTCCCTCTATACCATAACATTAAAAGTCCTATATCATCATCACGGAATTGTCAGGGTTGGAAGGGACCTCTGGAGATCATCTAGTCCAACCCCCTTTAGAAACCTAAAAAACATCACCATGTAAATGATTACAGTGAGTTGTTTAGTACTTGTTAGAAAGCCAAAACACATTAAAATATGGGCAGGGAAGAATGAGGAATGGGAGACTGAGTGGCACAGGGAATCCTTCCCATGGAGATGTACGGTGTTGATGTTTTCTTCCTCCTCACTGTTGTGTTTTCTTGAGGTTATTTGCTAACATACTTCTGTGCTTAGTTCTTTCTTCATTATTTTGCAGTTCCACGTTACATTTGAATTTCTTGTGTACATGGCCTGTTTTACACATATGCTGGGCACCTGGTTTTTGTTCTGTTATCCCCCAAACTGTGTTTGCCCAGTTCTCAAGGTTGGTTTCCTTTGACCAGTAATTAGCAGTTGATGAGTTGCTCATAGCCTTGAGGCTTCTGGTATCATCCTATGCCTTTATTTTCGAGGCCTCTACTGTCCTTCAGTGATTGTGCTCCCCTGTGCTGCTTTTTATTCTGGGGTCACAGGTAGATCATTCCCCACAGTATAACTACTTGTTATTGATATCTGTTAGTTACAGAAATATACACACTTTTATTTGTATATACACTCTGTGTGTGTGCATGTACTTATGTATAGCTTTTACTTAGCTTCAGACAATTGTGTGATGTAACACCTATTGGTTTTACACATATATGGAATATATAGAATATATTTATGTGAAAATGTATATATTTAAATATTATTTATTTATGTATAAGCTCTGTGTATTATATATAAATATTTATAAAAATAAGTGTTACATAACAAAATTGTCCAAAGCTAAGTGAGAGCTATACAAATTAGATAAGTCACTTGTTTTTTAGTTATTTGCTGTTAGAGTTGGACAGGCTAAAACAGAGCTCCACACAGGCCAAGACAAGTCCGCAGGCCTGGTTATTAGCTTAATGTGAGGCCCGTGGCCTTTTACAAGCAATACCAACACCTTGTTTATGGGGTTACACCATTCTCTTGAGAAAATGCAATTATAGCTATCCCATCTTTGACTTGCAAAGTTACAGTTATCAAAAGGTTCGTGCATAAGTGAATGCAGAGAATAATTCTGCTCATCTTTATTTTACTAGCTGACTATACTAAAATTAATATTCCTTTCTGCAGGAAAGGTATATGTGTAGAGCTTGGCTTGACAATGAGATTTTTAGAACATGCACTGATCTTAGGTTATCCTGATTGCAAGTGTACTCTCTGAATATATAGCAAAACGTATCAGACGCTCCATATACCAGTAGAAGTGGCACACAGAGGCCTTATGTCTGATTTCTGAGGAGCAGGCAAGAAATCTATCTGAAGGAATGGTGTCGTGTTGCTGGCTGGAATCCTTGTCCTCAGAGGCAGATCCTCTAGGCAGAATTGATGTAGGCTCTTGAAGTGCCATCAAACGGACTTAATTTAGGAGATGTTGTAAGAATCTGTTTGCTTCTGCAGTTCTTTTAATTAGTGTTGTGTTTTTTAATGAACCAGCAACTCCTTTGCGAAGTTGATTTGGGTTTCAGTTTATATTTGGTAGATAACTTTTTCTTGTTTGCTTTAAGAGGGAGAAGGTTTAGCTTCTAGTGTATCACATTACTGGTGAATGAGCCTGTTCAAAGAACAAAACTAAGATGAGTGGAGAATACAAGAAGGGGAAAGAGAATAATACACCAGCAAACTGCTTGTAGGTGGTCAACTTCTACTGTAATGAATACTGGAAAATATACTGTGTGTGTCACCACTGCTTAGCTTTTCACATTACTAGTAAATTGACAAAAATTTTCGGTTTTATGTCTTGAGTCTTCCTCTTCAGAACTGGTGGTCTGTCACTTGCTTTGTACAGACATTTATTCTTGTTACCATCAAACATATTGCTGATTTGGCTACTTAATATGGTTTTACTTGTAAGATGACATGATTCCAGGATGATTTTCTGTGTTGCCTACAATTCATTGCTTTTTATCATTTTCCTGAAACCTTGTTCTCCTATTTTTTAAGTATCAGTCAGCTACTCTTTCAATGTTCTCCATCTAGTTAGAAATGTCCTGGTCTGCGTTTTCTTTCACTATTCTGTGATACCTGATTTGAATTATTTTTCTGTGACTTAGTTTGAGATATAGTCTGTCTTGCAATTAATATGGGAGAAAGGGGTTGGGACATGAAAAAAGCACATCTAGCTTGAAGAGGGAATCTGACAATAAATGTAAATAAAAAATTAGTATTTTGTTATCTGTTATTTGTAAGAATTGGGAAAAATTAGGAAGACTTTTCCTATGCTAATAATGCATTCACAGATAGTTATGACTTCAGTAGATATTTAAGTATGTTCATGCGATGAAATATTTTTGTGAGCTGATATATAGCAGTAGACCAGCAGAAGAATATTTTTAGGCTAGGTTTTAGTATGGCCTGAGTTTCTGGCTTGAAAAAGTGGAAATGTCCAGCACTCATTGCTTGTGTACCTAATGCATTCAGGGTGCATAGACTGCTTGCCTATACTCCTGAGTACTTAATGTTTGCATTCTGAATAGTGAAAATATAAATAAATGTGTGTGTGTGTTTTTTTTCTTCTATAAAAAAGAGTTAGATGTTATCATATATTCAGCAGGTTCCTAGAAACTTTTTGTGGGTTTGGAGCAAGTTCAGGATAAACAGAAACTAATGCCCATATTAAGTTGTGTATATATTTTTGACGTCTTTCAATAGTAAGTCTGTTGTAGTGTCCTTCATACTTCATAGATAAGTGTAGAAGATGTATGGGAAATAATGTGCTTTTTGAAACAAGTTATTCTGCAGTATGAATAAATGGCTACCTCCGCTGGCAGGGACCTAAAAGAATAGTAGCAGAATTGAGAATTGGTGCCCTAGATTTCTGTTGCAAAACAGTTGCACAAATAACCCCTTCCCATAAATAATGTAATAATCTTCCTGGCTTGGTTGCTGTGGATTGCAGCTATAGAATCAACTTAAACCACTGCCTATTTTAATATACAAAGTA
>VZSZ01000904.1:536499-638226 GCA_013398815.1 Ibidorhyncha struthersii | reverse complement strand
GGGGGAGGAGTGGGGGGTGGATCTTTACTTGGTGTGCTTGATTGATGTATTAATGTTAATGCAGCTACAAGACAAATTTGCAACTGAAGGAGCTAATGTAAAAGATAGATTTAAAAGCATTTTGTATCTCTTAGGCTGCTTTGCTCCTGTATATCTAGGTCACTTAACATCTTCTGCAACCCTCACTGCTATTTCTTCCAATCAGCAGCGCTAAGAGCAAGTATAACTTTAAAAATTAATGTAAGCAGTTGGTAGGAATTTGACTCTTGCTCAGAGAAAAGATACAAATGGAAAATGAGAATTGCAGTTTTCTGAACTGGTAGAGAGTAGGAGTGCAATGTCTATATAAAAAAAAAATCTAAGACTGGAACACCAGCAACAGTAAGACTTTTTATTTACGTGGTCTTTCTTTTGTGGTGCAGCTTTATAAAGGAATTAGTTATTGTGCCTCTGTTACTGACTCTGGGCAGCTGCTGAGAATCATAGAATCATAGAATTGTCTAGGTTGGAAGAGACCCTTGGGATCATCGAGTCCAACCATCTACCCTACTCTACAAAGTTCTCCCCTACACCATATCCGCCAACACCACATCTAAATGTCTCTTAAACACATCCAGGGATGGTGACTGAACGACCTCCCTGGGCAGTCTATTCCAATGCCCAACCACCCTTTCTGTGAAAAATTCTTTCCTAATGTTCAGTCTAAACCTACCCTGTTGGAGCTTGAAGCCATTCCCTCTTGTTCTGTCATTAATTACCTGTGAGAAGAGACCAGCACCAACCTCTCTACAGTGTCCTTTCAAATAGTTGTAGAGTGTGATGAGGTCTCCCCTCAGCCTTCTCTTCCTCAAACTAAACAGTCCCAGAGAAGCTACAGGAGTCAGCAGATTAGAGTCCTTATTCATGACTGGGTCTTACTTACTTCTTGGGCTAACTGTGTCTGTATGTTTGTCTTCTGTGAAGTTGGTGTAATTAAAAACATGAGTTTACAACTCCTGCTTAGCAGATCTTTACTTTAAAGAAGAGACTAAAAGCTTTACAAGACAACTTCATTTGTCTGCCCTTCCCTTAGCCTATACCTTTTCAGATTTAAATTTTTTTTATGTGAGAGCTCACAGATGTGATTATGGTTGTGGTAGCAAGTTTCATGTGCTTATACTTCCACAGAAACACATTTGCTTCTTTAGATTGCATTATTTTTATTGGTGTTTTGTGTAGTTGATAGGATGTTAATAAAAAAACTAATGCAGTCAGATTCTTGTTCTGCAGAAGTTTCCAGTTGAGTCTTCAACATTACAGGAAGAGCTGTTTATTAGTTCATAACTATGAGTCGTAGTTCATACTGTTAAAGTTTCATTCTATTTCTGTTACTTAGACTGAAAAAGCAGATGATGACCCATCCTGATCAATCTCCTTTTGCCTAACTTCTTGCAACTTCTCTCTCTTGCTGATTTTGTCAGTATACTTCTATTTCTGTGATCATTTAATGAAAACATATACCACAAAAAAGACCTTCTAATATTGTCCTCGAACAGTATATTTCAGATTACCAAAGGCTACATTGGATGAAATTACGTATACCATAACTTGAAACATAGGCACCCATCCATTCCACTATTCTATTCCACTGCAGTTATTCTATATGCTTCTGCTGTTCCTGCTGCAGACCATGCTACCAGGTCAGTGACAGATGCCCAAAGTGAGTGGGGACACATAAGCTCTCAGAGACGGGGCACAGAGACTGAGTTGTGTACCCTGTGAGGAGGTTCGTGTGATCTTGGTGATAAAGCTTCATCTGTAATAAGTAGATGAAGTAGTAGGTATCTAATCTGTTTTGCAGGAGGAAGATGTTGTAAAGATCAGAATGTTATATTAACTGTAAAGCTTAACTTCTTAATTTTTTCACATGTTTAGATATTCAAGAATTTTATGAAGTGACCTTATTGGACAATCCAAAATGCATTGATCACTCTCAGCCATCTGAACCAATACAGCCTGTGAATACCTGGGACTTCTCCAGCCTTCCAAGCACAACAGTGACATCAGAAACACTGCCAAGCAGCCTTAGCCCAAGTGTAGAGGTATGATACAGAAATCTGTTTTATTTTTCTTGTTGAGACTATTAGCTCAATATTGTTCTCTACATTTCCTTCTTTTTATAAAATATTTATTTCCATAGAAAACTTACATTATTAAGATCAATAGTCATAGGGGATTTAATTATTGAAATGTTTAAGAACAGATGTGTGCATTTTGCTTAGTCAAAAATTTATAAACTTGGTTTTCAAATGTACCATTAAGTGACCATTAAATTGGATTTATCCTCTGAATTTGGAACGTCTCTGACCAGCCTAGTGTGCTTATACTCATCCATACTGATGACTCTTCAGTCATTACTTTGTTAATAATTTGGGAAATCTGAAGCTGTAGCTTTCTGATAGTAAACTTTTCAGTCTGTCCATAAGAAATTCTCTGCTACTTATACAGTGTGTTTTGGAAGAACTTTTCTTTGGAAAACTACATGAATCCAGTTGTCAGTAGTGAGTGGTGAGAAAACTGAGCAGGGAAATGCACATTGATATATAGTTTCACTAAATGAAGATCTCCCTGCCCAAGTTAAAGTTACAATGTTGCTTTAATTTTTTTGCATCTATTATTTATCCCCAAAGAGGTGAACTTTGTTTCAAGTGTGCCCTCAATACTGACAGCACTGTAAAAGGTGTGTGAAATTCTCAGTAATAACTGAAGGCAGTGTGCTGTGATGACCCATTTTTACGAAGTGATCCTGGAGCTCAGGAGGAGCACTGGGGGAGACCAGCCAAAGGACTAGTGATCTGCAGCCTGTCAGGAAGCTTGGGAGCTTGTACTACCCAGCAAGATAGAGCAGTGCCTTACTGAGTGACCTCGATCAGATGCTGTTTGGACTGTGTAAGAAAGTCCACTTAGCTGCAGAACATAAGCCGTGGTGTGGTGTGCTACTGAGTTTGTGCAGTTAAAAAAAAGTGCTTGTGCTTATTGTAGTTTTTCTGACATTTGTCATATTGTGTGAGAAATACCTGAAAGGAAATTATAGAGGAAATCCAAGAGTTGTGTTGTGTTCTCTCAGAAAGTAGTTGATAAAAGATCAGCTTTTTAGCCTAGCCAAGGACAAGATTTATATATTGCCAAGAAAAGGCATTAAAATCTCTTTACATGAAAAAACTGAGCAGCCTAGGTATACCATATTTTTCAGGTTTTTAAGTAATTGAACACTGAGAGATTAAAAGTCTGGTTGAACTTGCAGTGTAGAAATGGATTATTTTCCTTTGATTTTTGTGAATCTTGGTTATACACTGGAAGACTTAACTAAGATTCCAAAGTGACTAATTTACCTGAAATTGCATAGAGAAGGCCACTGCCATCATGGTCACCATAATGAAAATTTTCTCTTCAGAATTGTCATCTTTGAAGAAAGTGGAGTAATGCTAGGTTATATGAAAAATAGTATGGAAAACGTCATTGTGCTGTTTACTTGTATGCTGTCATCTAATTCTTAGGCTTAGAGCTGTAGAACTTCTCTTTCTGAAGATATGGTGGAAATGGAGCCTCTTAGAAGCAGGAGCAAAATGGACTGTAGACAGTAGAGTAGGCAAGGATAGGCAACATTTGTTTTGCATACTGAGTTTTGAAATAAGCTGGTTCTAATGCATTTTATCTTTGCATGTGCAAAGAACTTAATGACTCTTAAACTGCCTCATTACAGTTGCCCTTAGTCATGGAGGATGGATGAAGTTCCAGAAAATAGCAGATGGGCAAACACTATCTTTTAAAAGGGATGTATATAGGAGCAAGGCAGAAAAGGAGGATCCAGGTTTAACAGGTATAGGGAATGATTCTACAGGCTTTTTGTAGCTCCTTGAAAATGATAAAGGAGCCAGATAATAGCCATCATAGTTGTGGATAACAGTTTTGTCAAACAGTTTCTTTCTAATGTGGTAATAATTGTTGTGGTAGGAAGAAATGGTAGATGTGATAAATTCTGACTTCAGTAAAACTTCTGGCATGGTTTAACAGGCTATCTTTTGATATAATAGTTAAAGTTTCTAAAAAAAAAAAAGGCATCCTAGCTTGTTATTAGTGAAAATATCTTGATTAAATTATAAATTAAACCACGGGAGGGGAATGGTGTGTTGCTGCTTCAGAAGCTAAGACTAGAATGAAGCCTTGAGCAGCTGGAGTAATTAATGAGCAGGCCGTAGTTCAGCAGAACCAAGTACAATGTCTTGCACATTGGTTGCACTTCAGCAGCACCCATAGAAGTTGAATAGTGAAGAAGTGGTTTCTCAGAAAAGATCTGGGTCGTTTTTGAATCTCAAGGTGAGTCAACCATGTCGTGTTAATACATGAAAAGAAACACCTTATTGACATAACTGAGGTGTAAAACTGTTCTATCCTACTTAGTCTGTGTAAGGTTTTGCTGGGGATATTGTCAAATTTAAGATACTATGGTACAAAAAAACGTAGAATTTAAGTCCTTAGATGAGATTGACAAGGAAGAACTAAGGCTTGAAAAGAAATGAGGACTGATGGAAAGATTTTGTACTGCTTAAAGGAATTGAACACTTAATTGGTAAACAAAATTTTCATGTGTTTGTAGGCAAATGTAAAAAAGAAAGATAATCTTTTGTGCCTATACAAGATGCATTACACTTACGCTATAGTAATCACCTTAACAAAAATGTTTTAACTGTTTTCTTAATACCAGAATAGCTGTCCATGGGCAGTCTCCCTTATTGATGGTCTTTAAAGGTAGCATAACGGTCTTAAATGACTTAAATGTTTGGGTGCTTTTTTTCCCTCTAATACACCTTGGAACAGTGTAATAGACTTGAGGATTTATGTCCCTACCAAACCATTTTGTTGTTAAATACGCCCTTAATTCCAGCAGCTGGGACTGTGAAGCAAGTATCTGCTGCAATGAGATTTGTGTTACGATGTTCCAACTGTAGCACACGTTTTGTGCTTCCCCTATGGGGGAAACCCGCTGAAATCTAAGTGCAGAGTAGTGCGTACTGTTAAATCCAGGTTTTGTGATTATTGTCCTCCTGGCCCCCTCCAGAAACTGTAAAGTATATCCTATAAAAGTGTGCTTATTTTGCTACCAGGAAATTCACAATAAGAAAGACTAATTTACCAGCTAAAGGGTAGTGTTGTCCCTGTATCTTTCTAAATTTCACATAAAGATGCGTGCGAAGGTGTAATTTAATTATGAAGTTGCATCTTTAGTTTTTATTCTTATGTGCTAGTAGAGTGCCGTAAAACAAGGACTTGTCCATGACACTGCAGCAATGGCAACAGGTGCGTTATCACGGCAGGATCACTAATGTGTTGAAAGGAAGAATGGCCTAATTTGGGAAGTCTCACCATAGATGTAAGTGTGTGTTCTTAGCTGAACTGTTTGCTAGATAATGCAGCTCTTTTCCTGTACAGTCTGGAGGTCATGGTATGTAGCGTTGCCGAACAGAACCTGATACAGTGTGGGTTACTTTGTGGGTTTTGTAAGTGGCCCAGATTTGAACACTTATGATAAAGCCAGCTGTCTTCCTTCAGATTTTTTGTCTCGAGTATCATATGAGAGTCAGACAGTTGTTTGACCTTCAGTATATGAAGGGCAGATTTTACACTTACTGCCAGTATTTAAAAGCATAGTTGCATATATTGGTATTGATGCTAGTTTATGTGAAATTGAAACAAAGCTTCTCACCGTCTCTTGTCACCTACAGTGTTACCTTGTATTTCATTAGTCAGAATGCTGCTTCCACATTATAGTTGTAAAGGTGTTCAGTTCTGAAGAGTGGTAGTTCAGCGTTAGCTTTGTTTTGCTTTTCCTAGTATATCTGAATGTCTTAGTTTAGCTTTAAAATATGTATAAAAATTTTTACAGTAAGCTTATAATCTTGTACATATTATTGGCCTTAATTCTTTCTTCTTCAGTTTTTTGCCTTCATATACCTGTAAGGCAATACCTTTCCCTCAATATTTTGAAATTTAATAAAAATTATGAGAAACTTGTTAATATATTGACAGTTTATATTCCACATACTTGCTATGTGTAGTACATGAAAATGAATGTTTTTATCCTGTAAAACTTAATGCATTTTGGTTTCAATAATATGCTTCTTTTTTAGGGACTTAAGTTTTTTTTTTTTATATTTAGTTTTAATGAACCCAAGAGCATAATAGTTCTGGTACAGCATGTGTTTAATATAATGATTTGCTTTGCTTGCTGAAACTTACTAAAGATTAGAGGAAACCTGAGTTTAGTATCTGTGATTCTGTTCATAGCCAGCTTTTTTTTTTTTGATAGAACCTGTCACTTTTTAAACTTAGAAGGCTGATGCCCAATTCAATATTAGTTCACTAACCAGCTATAAGCAGATCAGCATACCAGGTGCACTTTGAGGTTATTTTAGCTCTATTCTGTTGCTTGCCAGGCTGGTAGGACTGTAGGTGATAAGAATGGAACAGGTTTTTTTCCTTGCTTGCAAATTGTTAGCCTAGTAATATCATTCAACCCTGTTTCTTTTACCTTAATGATATATTTTTGCTGTAGTTACTCTGGGCCAAGTGAGTATTCTTTCAGCTGACACTTTGATGGTATATGTGAGAGTTGCTTGACAGTGGGAATATAATGCTCCCCTAAAGTGATTAAGGATTGTATTACAAGAACTTTCTACACAGCTGACTTTGGGAATGACTTTTTAGCAATGTGTGCTTGTGTATATACATAGAATAGTGGTATACAAGCTTAGGTTGCCTGAGGACTTTTAATGAGACATAGCCTAGTTCTGCTTTTGCCTTCCTACTTCTGGATCAAAAGACTGGAGTCTGTAATCCCCATAGGTATTGTATTAGGGAAAGTTAGAGCTACAGATTGCAGTTTTCCTGTTCACAGTAATCTGTCTTCTTTTCCATTCTTTATTTTTCCTGGAATCTTATTTGACAGTTTTATTTGTTTTAATCTCCAGTGCAAAAAGATGATAAGGGGGGAGGGAGGGGGGGGAAAAAGATTCGGGACAGTGATAAGCAGGAAAGGAATCCTTTCAGTACTAGGAACTAGCAAAAAAAAAATACTAAGTTTGAAAAGGATGGAAGGTACATACCTTTCTCATGTGCATTAAATACTGAGTTTTAGGTGTGCACTGGCAAAGCAGCTAGCAAATGTAAAACAAGATCTCTCAATGCTAGTAATCGTGTGAGAGAACTCTACACGAGGGAGCAGTCTTTTAAGCTGTTTGCTGTGATCTGTAGTGCCATCTGTAGGTGGGACAGTTTGTGTTTGGGAAGTACGTGGTGAAACTTGAATCACTGGTAGAAATTTCCTTTGACCTAATTGAGCAGTGTAATGCGAAGGAAATAGTTGTCTTGTGACGTTCTCTCTCTTTTTTTTTTTTTTAAATCTGTAGGGTATGTTTTAATATTGTGATCATTTTAATTGAAGCTAAAGAGCAAACACTTTAACTTCTCAGATTTAAATGTAACCAGAATAATTTCATCTTAGATGTTGAACAAACCCACACTGAACCCTGTCTCAAAAGAAATGTTTTGTCTTAGGAGGTGGAACCCGATCTAGAGTGTCTTACTCTTTCCTACAGCTGGGGTAACAGATCTCTGTATTTAATGAGTAATGGTGGCTGAAGTACTTTGGTCTGATCTGTGGTTTCCCCATTTATCTGCACATGCCTATGTGTTTAGTGTCTGGCATGTAGGGAGACTGTCTGGCTCACAGTCTTCTAAGGCCTTTTGCCAAGTTCTTTTTAATAAAAGAAAGCAAATGAAGTAAGGAAAATAGCTGAAATTATAGCCATGTCAGCTAAATCTGATGCAAAGGCAGGTTCAGGCTCACCTGTGAGGTTGATCAGATTGCAAAGGGTTTCAACCAGCTGAGCCTTGAAAACCTCCAAGGATGGGAACTGCGAAACCTTTCTGGCCGATCTGTTCCAATGCTTGACTAACCTCATGGTGAAAAAGCTTTTCCTTATTTTGAATTGAAATCTTTTCAATTTATTGCAGTTTCTCATGTCTTTCCATCTTGCAACATGGACTTGGCTCTGTCTTCTGTGTAACCTTATTGTAGGTACTGTAAGGCTGCTTTAAGGTTCCACTGAACTTTTTTCTCACAGCCAAAAAAGCCCTGTGCCCTCATCCTTTCTTTAAAGGGCAAGTCTTCCAGCCCCATCGCCGTCTTGATGGTCCTCTGCAGAGCTTGCGCCAGGTTATACACATCCTTGTCATACTGGGGGGGCCTAAAATGGAATGTGGTATTCCAGATGCCTAATTAGAAGTGCCAAGTAAAGGGGAATAATAGTTTTGCTTGATACTACTGACTGTTTCCGCTAATGCGTCTCCTGTTAGCCTCCTCTGCTATTAAGGCATACTGCAGGCTCATGTTTGGTTTGTTCAATATCTGTAAAAAAAAAACAAATAATAGTCAACATAAGTATTTTGAAAGGAATAGAATTAAGCTAACCTGATTTTAATCTATAATAATGATTTTGTTTACAAAGCAATCAGTAATGTCTTTTTAAACTTTAAGATTTTAATAGTTTTGTGTAACTTAATAATATGAGCTGACATAGTCTAGAGGAAAGAACTTTGGATGTATGGTTTCTAGGGGAATAAAAAAAATGAGCTCGACTGCAATATCCTCACCTGGCCTTTACAAATGCAGTCAATTGTACCTGGTGTAATAACAAGCTGTTCCTGGGAAAATCCCAGACCTATTGCACTGTCCTCAAGTACCTTCTTTGCCTTAATATTTTTGTAAAGATTCAGTACTGGCTAGCTTGATGATATGCTATGCCTGATTGTTGTACTCCCTGTTATCGTACTGTTCCTTTATGCTTGTATCTGTACGTGTGTATTGCCCATTATTTATATCAGCTCCTTTTCTTCAGAAATGGTGTGCTTGTTTTATTTGAGCATCTAATAGTGCATAGTCTTGGGTCACTCAGGAGCCTTGTTGCCTTCTCTCTGTTAACTTCACAGTGGGGAAATGATATTTGGCTTGTGATGTATTTTGCCTTCAATTCTTGAAATCCAGGATGTTTTTACAAATAAAAGAATGTAAGTCTTGAACCAAAGCTAAAAAAGTCTTCCAGAGGCAGCCTTCTAGTCAAACCGAATGTAAAAGCAAACAAACCAACCCCCGCCTTCTTGGTTCAGGATGCATACACAAGCAATGAAAATCTGTTATTTCTAAAAACTTACATTTCTTAAATCAGAATTAAAAAGAGAACTTACAAAAAATTATGTAAATTTGGTATCTAATTATGTTTTTTTTTAAAAAAAACTTGTAATAATTACATCTTGCATACAGGTTCAAAGGTAGCTAGATAAATTAGGTTACAGCATCTTACAGTTTTAATGCTTTCTTTACTAAAGGTACTGAGAAAATACTTGCAGTGATGATAGTGCTTGATCTTTCCTGAGTCTTTGAAATGTCTCCTCAAATATGCTGAGGTTGGGCAATTGACATACCCTTGCAAAGCTGAGCTGAGCCTGCTTCTCTGGTTGCACCTGTGACAGCTGTGTGTGTTATGCAGGTTTTCTCATAGAATCTGAGAGCAAATTAGCATTTAAATAACTGTATGCACTTTTAAACTTGTGAATAGATGAAGAAACTATTTATCTGCAAAATAAGTCTTTTCCAAAGCATTGTTTTCATTTGCATGACTTATTTCTACGTATGGTTTACCTATGCATGAATTTTCCTTTAGTTATCTGGTGACTTTGTAGATAGAATCTCTCACACTGGAAAAAGAATAAGCCTGTGAATGTGCAAAAAGTGACAGCCAAACATAACCTGAAAGAATTGGTAAATAATTTGAGGCAAGAAAAAACAAATCTTTCCTTTGTGTCTCTCACATGAGAGTCATCCTTTGGTTTTTAATAGTAATGCCACAAATAGTGGTGAATGAAAACGCACTTTTTCCTGCTGGCCAAACTGTACAGAATGGTTGTTGCCGATTGTTACTGAGATCACTTGGAGCTGACAGGACAGAAAGGCTTATTTTCAATACGTATGAATGACATGAACAGATTGCAATGCTTCTCACAAATTCGGTAGTATAATAGTGATTTTAATGTCTAGCAGTACAATCTGGAAATGCCTTAGTCTTCAGTGCATTAAAAATGGGGCTTTTCATGCATTTCATGGTTTTGATTCAAGTTTTGGTACGTCCTTTAGTATCTTTCTGTTGCTCCTCACAATACAATTTAAAGGAAAGAAGGTTCTAAGTTATTTTATTAAACAATTTAATTTCAGTAGTTTTAGTTCTGGTTTCCTTACCTAGTTCTCATTTTGAAAAAAATGTTTCTTCTGAGCTCCAAAATTTAACATATGCTTGCTCATTTAAGCAGTTTTAAAATTTGTCTTCAAGAAGCTACATAATTGTTTCTTATGACAATGCTAAAACTCATAAATGTTTGAGTCTTTGTCAGTCTTTTTCAAATCAAGTAATTTCTTCAATGTGCAGTATTTCCAATGAAAAGTCAGCAGGAACTGCTTTTGGGCTAGGAATACTTAAAGTACAGTGCTCTCTTCTTTAAGTGCTTATCCACCTGTGTATTATATTTATGAAAATGTGTATTGGTGTTTGCTATGATTTTTTTTTTCTCTACCAGTATGGTATGTGTGATGGGCGTCTTTTTTTCTGTGTGGACACTCTGTTGTTTGTGCTTAGCTGAAGATGGGTCTTGAGAGAACTGTGCAAACAGTTGTCAGGGAGGGCTTTTAATCCACTGTAGTGGTGCACTGATTGGTAAAGGGCTCTAATGTAGCTTGGTTGCCCATGCCATTCTGATTTGTGTACTGGATGTGTTACAACTTTTCAAGCATGCTTGTTATGAGACTCTGTGCCCTCTGGTCTGAAATGTTTAATGTGCCTATTCATGATGAGCAGTCCAATCCACGAATCATCAACTAAGAAATGCCTTTCCCCACCTCTTTGAATTGGTCTTTTTCCCATCTCATAGTCTGCATTGGCAACCTGACAGAAGTTATGTGCTTTCTGTGGCAAGAGTAATGGGCCTCAGGTCTCGGTAAAAGGATGACAGTGAGTGGGAGGCGAAAATATGGTGTGATGATGATCCTTAATTCTGAAAGAGTCTCAAAGAAGGCAAGAGAATAAAAAGCTGAGGGAACAGAAGAGGATTGACCGTGAACATAAGCCAGTTGTAGCAAGGATTAGTTGGCAGAAGCTTAGTCTTGAACCAACGTGGCTGAGAGAAATTTGAGTGATGAGAAAGTATCATTGATCTCTGCCCTGCATAGACAGAGCATGAGGGAAAAGCAGACCTTGCGTGTGCTATTGGTGCTCCTAAAGTGAAGCTTATGGACTGACTGCATGTCTTGGACTAGTCATTGGAGGTGTTTCTGGGCAAGACGCTGGACATGCCCCATGCCACCTTAAAATACATATCCTCTGTTTCACAGTGCCTTTTTGGATTCTTGTACTTTGTCAGTTTCTCTGAACTTTACAGTCTTCCCAATGGAAGACTTGGGAAATCCAAGGATAATTTGTATGTGGGGTACCTTGTGTACATTCAACTATGAGTGTAAACTATTTTTTTTCCTTTTCTGGCAAAGTGGACAAAGCATCAGCTTAACTGGTGCTCTGCTTTTCTGCTTTCTGAAGTCAGAACTTTTAAACTTCTGTCTGGGTTGAGCCTTACCAATCTGAAAGATGCATTTTTTTCCCCACTGATGCTTTGCAGCAGTGAAAACTTCACCTAGGTGTTCATAGTAAAAATTCCTCACAGACTTTATAGGCAATGTGAAAATGAAAAGTTTCTGTGGCTTGACTTGGGCACACAAGGTCAAAAATCCTGGTCTTAGTGGCTGAGTGGTGTAAGATTTACCTTGAAATTCCAAGGTGAACAGCGTTGTTTTACTAGCATTCAGTCAAGGTTNGGGGGTTTTTTTTGATTTTTTTTTTTTTTTTTTTATTGGAGAAGGATTTTGTAATGTCTTCCTTTTCCTTTGTTCTGTAAAGGTACCACCTGCATGCAAAATAAAATGTATAATCTTAGGAAGAATAGTTTCCTTATTTCTTAACCTTTTATTTTCTGCCCCTGCATCCCAGTATATATGGCAGAGCCAGTTGCGGAAAACTTAAAGGGAGTAGTGGGAATGCTCTAGATGCATACTTACTGTATTCTACAGTTGTTTGCTGATGTGAAATATAATCAGTTTGGCTAGTTGTACATCTTGTGCTAAAAGCAAAATGATGCAGATGAGATTTAAGTTTGCATTTATTTATTATTTTTTTTCAATATACTTCATTGTGTTTGAAGCAAAGGTGGTGGTGGGAGACCTAATAGGACAAGATAGTGGAAACTGAGATAACTAGTTGCTTTCAGTGCCTCTTCTGGGATATTAATGTAATAAGGTTCTTACCAGTGTATGAAACTGTGTTTAGTGTTTCATAGTACATAGAAGGGGTTTTTTTTTGTGCCCAAGTGTTTGACTTTTCCCAGCTGTGCTAATTAGGCTGAGAAGACAATGCCTGTGCATACAAACTTTGCCTTGTCACTGTATTGCAGCCTTACAAAAGGAAATGAAATTCTAGGTTAATTTGAAGCTCAAAATAGCATTTCTCTTGCAATATGCATTACTCTTTCCTTGCCACTTTCTTCTCTCCCTGTTCTACATGGAATATTCCATTCATTACTGCTTAAGAAATCAGTTATTTTGCAGCCTGCAAATGCTGAAATGACGTTAGAGGAGAAATACTTGCTTGCAACCAAAACTATTTTTGAACAAACGCTTCATTTTAGAAATTGTAACCAGCTAAGAAAAGCTGGATTGAGATTTTTTGCTGTAAAATAATTTTATATTGCATTTCATCAAATGATTCCATATGATGCTCATGTGTTAGGTAATCCTGAAAGAGGAGTATATGAAATAGAATACGAGGAGGTACTTAACTGGTATGGAATAGGATTTGACATCTTTTGTAGGATATTTTCAAGGACAAATTTGAGTTTTTCAGACATAGATAATCAAAATAGATTAAGAATCTTTCATGAAACTTAAAGCATTTGTATTTTAGCTTGCTTTTTTTTTCTCCACGGTGTTTCTACCTCTGAATGAATCCAAAGGGAAACCTGGCACACATTCTACTGTTTTGACTATTAAATAAGTGTGCTCTTTCTCATTTTGTTGAGATGGTGTTTAGCTGTGATTGAAAATAAACCTTTTAAATGTTTGGAAAGATACCTGCTATGCTGAAACGATGGATTGCTTATGCATTGTAACAACAAAGGTAAGATGTTAAAGCTTTTGATTAATGCCTACAATCTTGGAAGTTCTTGTTGAATCTTTCTTCCAGTTTTTGTCTGCCTGTAATGAAAATGTCTTGACAGTTTTCTAGCGTTGATTTTTAACTTTAACTGTACAGATTGCCAAAATAAATTCTGTAGTTGTTGCTAAGAACAATCATAGATGTAAATTCTTCTAAGAGCTAATTATGTACATATTGAACAACTTTTAAGTGTAGTAGAATGATGATTTTTTTTTGTCATTCTGGAGTAAGACTCTTTTCTATAAAATTCACCCTCTTTAAATGTGCTAAAAAAGTAGTTTGCTTTTTATTCCAGAATAAGGAATTCCAAATGATGTTTTACATAACCTTTACCAGGACATGTTTAAAATAATGATCAAAGAGAAGGTGATGAATCTGGAAATTCCTGTTAGGGATGGGTATATTTCAAGATGCTTTGTAATTTTGACATCTTGCTGCTTTGAGATGAAGGCACCCGGATAGCTTAGTGTTGTTACTTCTGTGCTAGGACAAAGTTTTATGTATGATTGTTTTTAATACAGTCCACTTCTAAGTGCTAAAGATAAAATCTGATGCATAAACAGACTGTATTAGTAGTGTGCTTGTGAAATACTGACATGGTGAGTGGTTTTTTGGAAGCTTTTTATTTTCCTGCAAGTGGCAAACAGTTGCTCTGTATTCCTCCTTTTTCCCTGGATGTTCAAATAGTTGCAGGTTTAATTTTTTTTAACAAGCTACTTTGACTTATTTTTCTGGATAAATTGAAACCATGAAACTTGTTCATATCAACGTCCTTCTCAAGAAGTAGAATGAAATTTAACATTATAGAATATTACGTGGGTTTAGTGATAGCTTTTATAAAAGAAAAGGTCAAGATGCTTATCAGTCTGTTTGATACAAGAAAGCAGAGGCTGATTGGAATGGGTGAAGTTACTTTGTCTCTCACCAGCAGAGGAGTCTTTCTGGTGTCTGAGCTGTTGGTTGGGTTTTTTAGAACCTTTAAAATGATGTTTGATTAATTACATTAATTTGTGGTATTTCTGCTTTATTTCTTTTTAAATTTTCTCTTTTGTATGGTGAGATTAGGATTGTCTGTTAATTGCTTGACTTTAGTTATACGGATATGTACCTTAATTTTTTTGTACTTATTTTAAAAAAGGGAGGGGCTGTGCTGTAATTTTTATAAATGAATTGTTCAGCTCTAGTTTTATTTTGTGTGTTTGTTTACCTTCTCATATCTCCTTGTCTAAGAGCAGAAAGATAACTCAAATGGAAAGTTAGGTGAACAGAAAACGTATTCTGGGAAAATAAGTATTGTTTTTTAGTATGATTAGCCTAGTTCTGAGTGCTGAGCAAGTGAGACTGCTCACAGAAATGCTGTACGGGAGAGGAAGAGATCATCCTCTCTGCATAGCATAGTCTTAGATGAGCTTAGACTGATCATGCGTTTCCACCTGGAATTATCAGCACTTAATCCTTCCTGCCTGTTTCATGCGAGGTTTTGGCCTCATTTGACTAAACGCTGCTGTACCTTGTAGCTTCAACTAAAGCTGTTTGTTTAAAGTGGGGCTTTTAAAGGGACTGTTTGCTTCCCTGTGAACATGTGTACATCTGATGACTTGGAAGTTGTAGTGTAATGAAAAATACATTCCTTAATTTTGTGCATAAATCTGTTTCTCAGATGTAAAGGAAAATGAATGCATATAAGGCTATATCAAAATCGGCATTAAAGAAATGTATGACAGGATTAGTAATAGTGTAAAATGCTTCCCCTTTATCCACCTTGAGGTGGAAACAATTTGAAAAAAAATGTTACTGTGCTTCTCAGTAGGGAAGAGAAGAATTTGGTCAGTGAGATGAATTTTCTCTCAAATTTAAGAAATCTATCATAATTTGATCTTGGTTAATTCTGTTTTACTTAGTTCAGAATTAAGATCTAGTCATGATAGATGAAAAGGTCCTTAAACTACTTTCTTTTCTGCCTTCTAAGGTCTGGCTGGTTTACTTTGCCCTAATCTAGTGCAAAGTGTACTGATTAATACAGTATTTTTTTTTTCTTCCTTATGTGGGCACATTTGGTTTGATGTAGGTAGGCAAATTTGCATCACTGCAACCATGGATACTATTAAGAGCAGGCACGTGGGCTGAGCTTACAGTAATGATCTTTATTTAAGTAACAGTTTTAAATGAGTTCATGGCACTTAAAAATATAGAATATGAAAATTCATTAATTTTTCCAGAAAAGCAATTTTTAAGCAGTCAGCTTGCTTGTTCAGTAGTATACTTTCAGTAAAACACTTGAATTTAAAGTGATGTAAAATTCCTTCAAATCGCATTTCCAGTAAGACTACTGCAAAAGAATGCTTGTTTTATACCATTTTTATTTCAAAATACAAAGAAGCATGCTGCTTGGACTATACCAGAGCAGTATCAGTCTAGTCCTTGTTTCTGACAGTAGCCAAAACCCAGTATTGCGGGAGAAGGCAAGCATGTATGATGCATCAGCCTATTACCAAGGGAGAAAGATGAAGGTTTTTTCCAAGTTGTTTAACTTAAAAGTCATGAGCCCTCATATATTCTGGGTCATCTCTGTTCTGGGGGAGCACAGCAATGTGGCTGCGCAAGATGGGAGGCTGCATGGTGCCTGAACATGGGAGCACAACTGCAGCCAGTGAGGCTGAAGTTGGAAAGATGACACTGGGTTTGTGTGATTCCTGCAGATTTCCTCACTTGGTTGTGCAGTGTACTGTAGCTTGGAGAGTCCCATTATTATTATTGTCAGTTTTTGGAATTTCCCGCAACCTGAGTGAATTGTGCCTCCTTGCCTACCAGTTGCAAGTGCAAAAGGGAATCACAGGATGTCTTGCATTGGGTGTGATCTAGTCCAACTACCTGCTTAAAGCAGGGTCAGCTTCAGGGTCAGCTTCACAGTCAGACCAGATTACTTAGGGCTTTGCTTAGGTCTTGTAAACCTCCTCACTCTTTCTCAGTTTAAGGTTGTCTCTCCTGCTGTGCACAACAGGACCAAGCTTTATTTTCTTCGTAACCTCCTCTTAGACATTAGAAGGCTGCTACTAGCTCCCGGAAAGCCTTCTTTTCTCCAGGTTGAACGAGCCCAGTGCCCCCAGTTCCCTGAACCTTTCTTCATTGTGCTTCAGCCACTTGACCATCTTGGTGTCTCTCCACTGTACTTGTTCTATATTTCAGATGTGATCTAATAAATAATAAAAAAAAAGGCAGAAGGAGGGGTTACAATGCAAGTTTTAAACCTAAAGCACACAGTACCTCCAGAAGGTTTTGGAGGAGGTACTTTAGTTTTTATAACTAAAAACTCTGTTGGTAGGAAATAAAATGTGGTAGAGACAATTGTGTGAAAATGGGAACAATTAAAATCTATGCTTTTATGTGTAAACATGGTGCAGAAATGACTTGGTGGGCCCAAAGGAGGATGCGTTCTTAAAATAGAGGAATAGAATATAGAATTTTGTGAATTTAAAATTGTAGAAGAGATGAAAAAACAGTTACATGGGAAATAATTACGCTAAAAGCTTAAATACCACGAGTGCCAAATAGTTCACAACAGCCCTTCCAAGTTGGCATGTGTACATGATGTGTCACGATGGGTTTTGGCAAGGAACTTCATTTTGCCAACATTTCATGTCCTCACTAAAAAAAAAAATTGCTTTCCAAATGTATTTGATTGGGTTGCATATAAACCATAGTTATCTGGTGAGCCAATTGAATAGTGCTAATAATACATCACTTGACTTTGTGCCATCTGGTTATAGCATTGAAGAAATGCATGCAGAATCAGTCATCATAAAAACTTTGGGAAGTGAAAAAAAAATTGTTCATCACTAATGTGTCAGCGGATGGTATGAAATTGCTCTTGTGTGTAGTCTTCAAGTATAACACAGTGCCAAAGAAACAGCTGCCTACTAAGATAGTCAGTAGGTGTCAAAATGAGGTGTCTGCAGACTAAAGGATTGGCTAACTTTAATTCGGAATAGCAGACCAAGTGTGTGAACAATGTATGCCATAGGTGGGTTTAAAGGGTATTTGATAAAAACAATGAGTAATACAAGCAGAGAGTACTGATCTTGTGGTCATGCCAGGAGAAATAATGTCCCAACTGTGTGATTTGTGGTTATGAACAAGCCTTTAAAAAGTTTGAAGTTTTAATACACAGAATGGACTTTGGCAAGGGGTCATGCTTCTAACACCTATGTGGCAAATAAAGAAGCCCATTGCAACATAAGATAGCACGTGGCTGGTTAAATCCAGAAGTTGTAGCTGAAGAACTGTAGTACTGTATTTTGGATTCCATGGATGGAACTGAAGGTGGCTTGTCTGAGTTTTGAAGATGAATAGGTTTGAAGATGATGAGTAAGGACACCAAGAGTGACGAAGAAGTTGAAGGTGACAGAGACTGATGTTGATGGAAATGATTAAAGGACCTGATATGTGAAGTCTGAAAAGCTGTACTAAGATGACTGGCATGGCTGAACGGAGAGCTATGGATGCAGCTCAGGAGACAAAGGAGAATTTATGGCCTTTGGAAGAACGGGCAGGACACTTATGAGGACTACAGAGATGTTGTGAGGCTATGTAGGGAGAAAATTAAAAGGGCCAAAGCCCAGCTAGAACTTAATTTGGCTTCTGCTGTTAAGGGCAATAAAAAATGTTTATATAAGTACATGAGCAATAAAAGGAGGACTAAGGATAATCTCTATCCTTTGTTAGACCTGGAGGTGGGCAGGGGGAACATAGGACTAAGGATGAGAAAAAGGCTGAGGTACTTAATGCCTTCTTCACCTCAATCTTTAGTAGTAGGATCAGTTGTTCCCTGCGTACTCAGCCACCTGACCTAGAAAACAAGGACAGGGAGCAGAATGAAGCCTCTATAATCCAAGAAGAAATGGTGAGTGACCTGCTATGGCACTTAGACATGCACAAGTCTGTGGGGCTGGATGGGATCCACCCAGGCATACTAAGGGAGCCAGTGGATGCACTCACCAAGCCACTTTCCATCGTTTATCGGCAGTCCTGGCTAACCAGGGAGGTCTCAGTTGACTGGAAGATAGTAAATGTGATGCCCATCCACAAGAAGGGCTGTAAGGAGGATCTGGGGAACTACAGGCCTGTCACACTTCAATGCCTGGGAAGGTTATGGAACAGATCATCTTGAGTGCCATTATGTGGCACTTGCAGGATAACCAGGTGATCAGGCCCAGTCAGGACTAGGGAGGTGATTGTCCCCCTGGACTTGGCACTGGTGAGACTGCGCCTTGAGTACTGTGTTCAGTTTTGGGCCCCTCACTACAAGAAAGACAGTGAGGTTCTGGAGCATGTCCAGACAAGGGCAATGAAGCTGGTGAGGGGTCTAGAGCACAAGTCTTATGAGAAGCGGCTGAGGGAACTGGGATTGTTTAGTTTGGAGAAAAGGAGGCTGAGGGGGAGACCTTATCGCTCTCTACAAGTACCTGAAAGGAGGTTGTAGGACAGCGGGAGTCAGTCTCTCCTCCTAAGTAACAAGCAATAGGACAAGAGGAAACAGCCTCAAGCTGTGCCAGGGGAGGTTTAGATTGGATATTGGGAAAAAATTCTTCACAGAAATGGTTATCAAACATTGGAACAGGCTGCCTAGGGAAGTGGTTGAATCACCATCCTTGGAGGTATGTAAAAGATGGGTGGACGTGATGCTTAGGGATGTGGTTTAGTGGTGGTTTTGGCAGTGTTAGGTTAATGGTTGGGCTCAATCTTAAAGATCTCTTCCAACCTAGATGATTCTATGAAAATAGACTAACTTAAGGCAAGTCATTAGTAGAAGTCTGTGTTCTTACTATATATTGATTACAAGGATATACTAAGCTTTCTGCATTTAACTTCTTTTTAAGGAGATTAAATTCTGAGTTATCTTTTTCTTCAGATGTTGTTTGATATTCTCCCAACCACCAACAGTTTAGGACTCGAGGACTTCCTGGTCCAGAGGCAATTGCTCTGTAGTCACCTTCAGCCTTCTCTTACATGGATTGTCTAGTCTCACCAAACTGCACATAAAATCCAAACCAAAGGTATGCATCTGTAATGTGTGCTTCATATCCAGAACATCTCTAGAGATAGTATTTGTTCACGTGTGTTTGCTCGCTCTTTCTAAATGACTGCAAGTATGCAGGGTCATATTATTGATAAACTGGAAGTTATTGGAATGGTGTAGATTTTCAGGTAGAGACATCAGTGACGTTTGTATTTGAGTTTGCATTCTTGAAGAAACTGGATAGTTGGACCACATGCCTGTGAATACCCATATGAACCTGATGAGTCTTACATGAAGCTCCTGAGTGGTGTGTGCTTGTGCTTGTTTGGCCTTATTTCCCCTCCTGTTTTAAAAGTAAAAGCTGCTAGTTAATACTACTAATAAGTGACCAATGACTTATATTTGGTTATTGTACCAGTTCAGGGCGTGTTTGGTTAGGAATTGATTAAAGAGCAGAGAAAATGAATGCCTGTAAAATACAAATATTCCCAGCAGTAGAATTATGACTTGTGTACTGACTCTGAGAACGTGGTATGGAATATATTTAGGTTGGAGGAGATGCTGAATACAGTAGTAAAAAGGAAAAATAACTTTCTGAAATCAATCCTATAAATAGGGCCCATAAAAAGCATTTTCACAGTTCCATTTGCCCTCCTGGAACTGTGAGTTTATTTCAGAGAAGCTGATGATCATAACCTGGGTAACTTTCCAGGTAGGATGAACAGGAGCAGACAGGCGAAGCATTTATTCCTGATCAGTTTTGTTTTGCTGTCTTTGTTTACTATGGGACAAGAATTGAATCTATGGCTTCATGTATAACAGTAAACTGATTTAGTGGGTTGCTGCTGCTGAGAGTGCTTCTACCACCTTTTCTCCACTGCTCATCTACTGGGAATCTAGTAGAACATGGTGTGCATTTCTGCTGGATAGTGAGTGAAAGCAGCTCACAGAAAAGGTAGCTGCTGGGACGGAGAATTGGAAACTATTGAGCAGTTAAATTGACTTAGCTGTCTGGGAAAAGGCAGGTAAAATGGTGAGACTTAACAGCTCGACACTTCTGGAAGGAGAAGGGGAGGAGAGCAGTGGTTCTCTCTTCAGCAGAATCAAAATGTTTGCTGTTGAAACTGGACCCTCAGAGTGAACAGCTTTGGCATAGTTTCCTGTTGTAATGAAAACAGTGGGAGAAAACAGTGGGTGAAAAAATGTAGGGTTTGTCATAGTTGGACATATGGTCTTCACACGATTCTTCTAGTAGGCAGAGGTATTTAGATTTCTTGATGGCAAAACCCCAAAGTCTTCCTCTCTTACTTGAAGTGAGATTTCAGGATGGCTGAGCTCACTGGCTGGTTATCTGGTCAATCAGTTTTGTTTTACTAGCTGGCACTGTGCTTAAACATTTCTCTTTTGTGAATGCAGTAAGTTGCACCAAGGCTTTGTTAATGTGAGGTGTGTGTTTTTTACAGTTTATTCAAGGCTTAATCATAGCCTGATTTATTGTCAGTGGGTATGACTCATACTTTCATAAATGCTAATAACATTACATGAATCTCATTCCTGGGACTGGTATTTACCAGACCAAAAAAGTAAAACATTGAAGATATCTTCAGGTGAAGACTACCACTGTTTAAGTGCTATACAGTCTTGTTAGGTTTTGTTGTTTTTCTTGGTTTGGTTTTATTTTTGTGGATGTATTTTTGTGGTTTGTTTGGTTTTTTTTTTTTGTTGTAGTTTTTGGAATAAATGGTTCTTTGAAGACCATACGCTGCCACATCTTGGATTTGGAGGAGGGTAGGACACTTTAATGAAATGAATTTGATGAAATTCTAATACATACTAAAAGTGTAACTGAGGGCTGCTGTCTTAAAGGTCAATGTGGGTAGGAATCGTCAGCATTTTCTCAACTCATCTAAATGCTCAACAAAGAATGAATAGTCCTTTTGGTGTTTTAGTGACAAACCCATATTGCCTGAAAGAATGATTCCCTCCTGTCCATTTTGTGAAAACATGAGAAGTAATTACTTCCTTCTTATATTCTTTGTGTGTACTCTAACAGTGGGTTTACTTGTGCCCACATATAATATATGTTGAGGGCATTTTTGCTCCTTCCTTATCTCGGCGACGCTGAGTATGCCAGCCACCATTCAAGTTTCTCTCAAATGGGCCATTGAGATGGAGCACTCCATTGCAGTGAATTTTCATTCCTCTGTGGCCTGTTCTTTCTTTCCCATTGGAAAAATAATCAGTGTGGTAATTGCATTTAGCCACTCACATTTGGGGTGCCTTTATTACCTGGTGAAGACACTGCCACTGAGGAATGCTGTTTGCATGTTGTGTGTGTGATAGACGATGTGCAGGTGGCATAGCTCTAGCTCTAGAGCATTTCTTTTAAGCAGACTACAAAGGCTCTTCTGACTTGGGCTCTTGCAGCTGCTGGGGCGTGGTGGGTTGGCCAAATGTGGTAGCAGTGAACCTGGAACTGAACAGCCATGCTTCTTGCATTCTTGCTCTTAGTTGTTATCTATCTTTGTAATAACTCTGAAGTCCTTGGAGTATTATATAATGATGAACTTGGTCCATTTTTCTTTGGCAATTAAAAGATGCCCTTTCTCTTTTGTACACTCATTTCTTTGAAAATATGTAGTAATTCAGAATTATGCATGTTTGGCTGTATCTCTTTGTAAATGCTTTACCCAGAAGGACACTTCTTTCTTATTCTTCAATTTGCTATTTTTCTATTTGAAAAAAAATCTCATTCACATGTGGTAAAATGTAACTATTTATTACATGTCTGAATCTGAAAATCTGATTGCTTTAGTTTAGAAAAGTGCAATAGTAGTTAAATCATGTACAGTTTTCCTCAAAAAAAACCCCACAGCCCCCCAAAAAGACTAAGAAATGTGTGTTATAATTCTGCAGTCTAGAGTGATGATGCTGTTGTGTATTTAAAAAAACAACAAACATAACCCCAAAGAAAACATAAGAAAAACAAACAAAACCTGACAAAACCAAACCACTTTTTTGCTGCTATTTGTAATTTAGATTGATAATAACTTTTAACTCAAGAAAGCAAAAGTAGGACTATTTTATTACATGAAACTTTTTTACCTGCTGCTTTCGACTTTCCAGTTAAGATGAGGAGTGGTGGTTAACTTAGTAATCCATTATTAATAAATGCATCTTAAAAGCTGTTTGTAGAAAATTTCCTGGAAATAAGCATCATCTCTTGTATAGTGAGAAATACATCAATTTTTCTATTTCTTCACTTCCTAATAGGTTGTTTACAGGCTCGGATGTACACAACTGCTGTTACGCAAGTAACTGGAATTCAGGTGACTGGAGAGAAGTTTGAGGTTGGGCTAGTAGTGGCATGGTCGTTATAACTATTCCTCATCTTATTTTGATTGATTGCGAAATACTTTTTGGGGACCACTGGGTATTTTGAGGAGACGAAAAAGTACTGTTTTATGCAGTGTTATGTAAGCGCCCCTCCAGATTGTACACATACAGCTGGAAGTACTGTTAGAGTGGTGAGGGGAGTGCTGTCTGGGAAGGAGCGGGTGGAAAAAAAGCTGGAAGAGCTTGTCCTGACGATGTAGGGAATATGTTGCTGAAGTCAAAAGATGGCAATAACTTTTCAAATGAGAAGATGTTGAAATGGGAACAAGAAGAGTTAAGCCAAAATAAATTAAAGCTGGAAATCAAAGGGTTCCTCGCTGCTAAAGTAATTGGTTCAATAAAAAGCCTTTTATAACAATCAAGTAGATAACACAAGCTCATTATGATGTAGCTGGATGATTCTAAAGATCATATTAAGTTGTTTATTAAGGGTTTAGGTTGTTTGAGAGACCTAGCAGAAAAATCTGTCTCACTTTGCATAATTTTGAAGTAAAAGCATCAGATTGGGTTGAATCCAAAAATGAGGATTGTTAGTCATCTAAAATCACGTAAGCGCTCCTTGTAGCTTATTCTAATGTAACTTTCCTGTCAAAAGGACTGTAGAAGCACAAATCTAATAATGTTAAACAGGAAATTTCATTTCAAAATAGGATTGTTTCAGCTTCTTAAGTACTCACAGGCAAAAACCTTTACTTTTTCCTCCTGTTGATTAAAATGTTTCTTCACGTATTCCTTGAGAGAATAAAATCAAAATGAGTTTTTGTGCATCAGTTCACCAGTGCACTGCAATTTATAAACAGCATGTTGGAACAACTTTGGTAGCAGGTTGTGACTATACTGAAGGAAATGAAAAACTTTCTGGCAGAATCAACTTTTGCTTTCTCTGGTTTTGTCTTTGCTTCAATTCTGTTGCTTGGATATCATAGTGGATGTTTTGGTTTGTCTTTGTAGGCTGTGAAATCTATTTCTGTAAAGTGTATTTCTTTGGAAAAGGGAACATAATTTATGATAGGCTCTTGTGTTTTACATCCTTATCATTAAATGCTGCGGTTAGCAAGTGCAGAAATGCTTTTGAGTGGAACTGGAGAAATGCTGCCCTCTACTGTTTATAAAGTGTTTTTGTCAAATTAACAAAAGCAGAACAAGATTGGTATCTACACTTTTGACAACTTGGCAAGGCTTTCTCAGCCCTCTGAGATTTGAAATATGTGAGGAGGTCCTTTTGAAAGGTAGGGAATATCACAGAATTGTAGTATTATCTTACAGGTTACAGAACTAGAATTAAGTTGTTGGTTTGCTGATCATGAAGCTGTAAATTGTTGGTTGATGTTGTGTTTTTATATTCCTGTATTATTTTGGAAATTCCTTTATATGGTCAATATCCTTCCACATACACTACAAAAAATATGTGTGTGGTAATTGTTAAAATTAGATTATCTCAGCCCTCATTAGCCTCGGTAATGATTTCCTGCAATATGAGAACTGGTAACACTAAACCGTTTTTGGTTTGGTGATCTCTGTCTTTTCTATGAAATGTTTTAAAAGGCCTTTGCAAACTTTGGCATGTACTGTTTACATCCTTTTCCTTTCTTAATTTAAACTTGCATGTCTTCAGCAACTCAAGTTCTGTGAAAGTGTCCTCAACTCTGTATGATGATTTCCGTTCTAACATCAAATAGATACTAGAAGTGTGAAAACTTTCTGACTTGCCTTTTGTATGTCTTATGTAGACGCTACAGTGCACAAATGTGTTAAACCCTGTGTAATTTTCTTTCCCTTTCCCTTTTCCCTTTTGTTGTTCCTGTTTGTCATTGTATCAGCATCAATACCCAGTGGAAGCCTTGAGTTGATCTGATTCTCTGACATTCTGCCAGTAGTAGGTGATGCAAATTGAAATACTCTACAAAATGAAGCACCCTCAAATACCAAGAACCGAGAGTTAAGTGAGAGTTCAATTGGCAGGAGTCTCTCCTGTCTTGAACTAACTACTCTCCAGCTGATTTGGTGTTGCTACAGGGGCTGGGTGTACTGTTGCCCATAATGTATGTAGCAATAATTATGCCTTGGTTACAGCTTTCTGCTTCTCTTCATGCTGGACTGTTCTCCAGAAAACACTGATATAGTCCATCTCTCAAGTGCAGCAACACTTTTCCTCCTCTTTACTGCTGCCTGTTGGCTTAGTTCAGTTGTAGCTTGTGTTAATTTTGGAAAACATATTATAGAATTTGCAGAAAAAGTCGTAGCTGATTTCACAACAGGTAGCTTGTACAGGTTTAAAATATGCTTCAAACAAACTGCTTTTTTTTTTCCTAAGAGTTACTACTCTCGTAGCACCAGTTCAGTTGACAGAAGTCCTTCTCACATCTTGGCTTTTGTGCTTTTGCTCAAGTGCCAACCATTAATAAGACTACTTTGACTAGAGCTGGAAATATAGTTTGAAAAGGAAATTATAGGAATCTACTGGATGTGAGTTTTCTACGTTCAAAGTTGCTCTTGAAAGTTTTTTTTTTTTTTTAACCTCTTAACTGAAGTAAGGATAGTATCTTGGAATTGCTTGATTGCCTCACAGAGCCTCTTTTCAGTGGTGGAAGTGGCATAAGAACCAAAGTGAAAGGAACTGGAATTTGCTTTGTTGTGACCTGCTTTATTGATGGAACAGATTGTGATCCAGCAGACAGCATCTTAAAGATTTCCTGAGATAGTGATTACACTTGCACATTTTTATTAGACCTTGGTCTACATTTGATTTACTATTTTGTAGTTCCTTTCTGAACATTTGTCCTTGGCAATGAGTTCTACAGTCATTTCTTTTGTTTGCTTTAAAACATCTGCTGGGTAATGTAATTGTCTGCTAACGCCTGTGTTGTCTCAAATAGTTGATAATTTCTTTTACATGCCTTTTTTATGCCATTCATTTTTTTTAAAGATCTCGTATCATTTCCCATGCTCAGCTGCTTGCTTTGTAAGGTGAAGCGCTTTGTCAGTTTAATCTTCTCAAATGGAAGCCACTGAGTATATTTATCCCTGCTGTTGTTTCTGTATTTTTTTGAGTGTTTTGTTGCTACTTTTCTCAGGTGAGATGATCAGAAATGTTTTCAATGTGCGAGACTTGTGAACACCTCAAGAGTTATACAGGGAAGTAATACTTTCTGGTTTTCTCCAAGTTTCTTTTTTGAAAACTGGAACTCTTCTTCTGAGCTAATAGCTTTCCTCCACGTGGTGGTTTAAAAACTCCTCTGTCTTTTTAGTTAAGGTAATATTTTCTAGGTGTTTCAAAGGCAACAGAGGGGAGAGGGAAGGGGAGAATGACCTACATTTGCTATAACATGCTGTCACATCCACTCAGTTATTTGGGTCCTAACTCTGAAGTAATATCAAAGGTGAAGTAAGGCACTATTTTCTGTAGCAAGGTATTGCATCTTGCTAAAACATACTAAGAAGAAATATTCAGTTTTGAAGAGCTGTGCAATTAGTTTGCCAACACCTGCTGGTGTTTTTCAAGGACTGGGGTGTGTGTTGCCCTAGATTCCTGCTGAAGTGCTGTGGTTTAGAAACATGTTTTAATGTGCAGAGGCTCAATAAGTAGGATTGAGTCTAGGATCGATATCTTAAAAGTTTGCTTCATAGGCTGTGGATACAAATCTAAACCAAAGTAGAGTTCAATTTAAGCTGCTAATGATGCAAGTGTTTTAGTAAGCTTAAAAACTATGAATTAATATTTGTATGCTTTATGCCTTAACTTCTAGGTGAGAAAACTTCAAGAGGCTTTGTCAGAAGCCTTTCCAGGCCTTGGTCTCTGCCTGCCTGTCCTGTGCCTTATTGCAACTCTCCCCTTAAACTTTTAGTTTCCCAGAAGATGGCAGGAGGGTCAGTGGCCTGCAGGCAGTAACAGTCTTCCTTATCTGTTCCCAGTTAATAACAAAGTGTAAATCGCTGGTATCCTTCCCATCTGGATTGAGATGGCAATCTTAGTCCTTTCCTGTAAGAGGATTTGCATTTTAAGATGGAGAAACTGATGGAGTTGCAATGAATTGAAACTGTAGGCTAGCAAATTCTTATCCATTAGAGTTAAATAGTAGTATCATGGATCTCTTCCCTTTTAGAGGAAGGAGTCACCTCTGTTTTTGAAATACTCAAATCTATTAGAATGACAGAAGAAATATACCATGGGGATTTGCCCTTTAAGCATTGTACCAACTTTACTGTATGAAGAAGTCTTTTTGAAAACAGTTGTTTCTCACAGAACCTAGTGACAGTCCTCTGTGTACTCAGAAATGTATGGCAGATACTTGAGCATCAACAAAACAGTATTGCCGCCTAGATTCTGTCCTGTTCTCAGTAAACTATTTTTATAATTGAGACATGATCTGTTTTCACTGTTTTTTAAAGCAGTGGGACTGGAAGACTGATTTGTGTTTGTCTCTCGGAACAACCTTCTCACTGTCTGCAGTGTGGAAAAAAGAGACATGGGCATTAGTATTGTACGAGCACTTCATCTCCACTGGCTGTGAGAGGCTCTTAGCCTCTACTCTGTTGGTGCTACATCAAAGCAGCAAAGCAGAAACATGTCAAATTGCAGTCTCTTCTTGATGTTGTGTTAAGGAAGCATGAATGGCTATTGAAATGAAGCTGTAGTAGTATGAGGCTTCACCAGATAAAAGGCGTGTATTATTAGTGTATTTCCTCTCCCTTGTTTTCACTTGTTTCTCACCTGTGTGCCCGTATTTTTCTATTGGAGGCATAGATGCTTGATTAATACTTGTGAGTTACTCAGCAGCAGAGCTACTTTTCTTAGCTACGTTGCACGGACCATTGAAAAGGTATTCCACTACTGAAAACTGCTGCTCCAAAAGGAACTCTTTCAAAAAGATAGGATGGGATGACTGAGATTCTGAACAATCCTTCAACAGCTAAAGGATCTTCATATGTTATCCATTCTGGAATAAACATCAAAGATGTCGTCTCTCTCCTCCCATGTCCCCCCCACTAATTCCTGTATGACAGTCTGAATCAAACTAGCCTCTCTCTCAGCCCAATAGGTGCTTAAGGAAAATAATGTCTTGGAGGATAGACTTGGCCTATAGTCAGCCTCGGTCCTACAGGGAACAATCCAGAGGGATAAATTAGATCCTTGCTCCAGCCTGATCTTTACACTAGGGAGAGCAGTCCCAGCTAATCACACCCTGCTAGCTTCAATCTTTCCCACTGAGTATAGCCTTGAAAGTATAACCTCGCTTGGCTATTAATATTTACCACTTGAGTTTAGAGTACATCCACTTCAAATACAAACTGGGTGGAAGCTTCATTGAGGGTGTGGGAAAGGGATGAGACAAGGGTGTAAAGCTTTTGGGTCTTTCAGAAGGTCTGTTAGTTAATGGGCTTTTACAGTTTATCAGTTTTATCTTTGGGATTCAGTGTCTGTAATTCACTAGATATCTTTTTGAGAGATGGATGGAACTATCTAGGGCTAAATACACTTTTTTGCTTCTGTTGACAGATGGGAGCAACACATCAAAGGCAACTTTAGAATAATCACATCCTTTTATTCTAAGAGTGATTTCAGCAATGTTTCGGAATGCAAAGATCTTGCAGTTCTTAACTGTAAAGGACTTTTCAGGTCAGACTGGTACTGGGTTTGGCTGGGATGGAGTTAATTGTCTTCACAGCAGCCCATATGGTGCTGTATCTTTAGATTGTGACAAACTGTTGATTAACACACCAATGTTTTAGCTGTTGCTGAATAGTACTCACACAGTGTCAAGGCCTTCTCTGTTTCTCACTCTACTGCCCTAGCAAGTAGGCTGGGGGTGGGCAAGAGGTTGTGAGAGGACACAGCTGGAACATCTGACCTAATCTGACTGAAAAAATACTCTATATTTTTTTAACATCATGCTTAGCAATAAAACTGGGGGGAAGTCTTTCCAAAGTAGCTGTTGCTCAGGTTGGCCATCAGTCTGCTGGTGGGAGGTGGTTAGTAGTTTGGCTTGCATCGCCTCCCCCCCCCTTGCTTATTTATCTATGAGTTTTTCCCCTTGCTTTTGCCCTTCTGATTCTCTCCCTCATCCCTCTAGGGGGGGAGTGAGCGAGTGACTTGGATGAGTGCTTACCTGCCATCCAGGGTCAACACACCACAGACTGTTTCTAGGCTTGTTAAATATGTTTGAAGTAATGTACTACTTGATTTTAGGGGTTTCGTAGTTGAGTTATATTCTAGTCATGGTACAGTCTATTCAGAGTACAGTCACCCTTTTTTTTTTTCCTCACAGAGATGTTAGCGATATAATGAAATTAACTTTCTGCAGTGAATATAACAGAGGAGGTCAGGTAGGCTTCAGTCAGGCTTCAGTCTATCTGCTGCATTTACATTCTCTTTACTGGGTCAAACTTGAAGTCTTGCAAAAAGAATCATTTATTTTCCATCCTTTTCCAGTCTGTTTTGAAGGTGTTCTCCTGATTCTTGTGGTTTCCAGCTAGGAAAAAAAAAAAAGTAATGTTGGATTTTGGATTTCATAGTAGTCATACTAGCTACTTCTATAACCTCTCTCTAATTCTCAGGAACTTTTTATGTGGAAACCAAAGATGTAAAGGCATGTTCCAGTAGTGCTGAAATACTTTCAAAACATCGGAAGAAGAAGAGATTCAAGTCTGGGCCTTTTTAATTCCAAAACATGAAATGGCCTCATGCCTGCCTTACAAAGCATGACTTCCTATAACTTCTTGTCAAGGTGTGCTACCATTTTAATAAGCTACTATAGAGCATTTTACTATACTTCCCCTGCCTTTGATATTTAGAATATCTTTCTTGTTACATAAATTCTGCCTGTTGTTGCTTAGGCAGCCTTCTCCATCCCTGCTCCCCCTTCCTTTGCTGGGGATTGTTTGATATTTAATTCCTCGCCTGCCACCTACTTTAAAGAAAACTGCAAATGATTGATGCCCTCAGAGACCTCTATCCCTCCAGTAAATTCAGCTGTAATTAACCTACAGTATTAGAATTACTAAGAGGCAGTGGCTGACACCTGAATAATATGATTAAATATCTTTGAAATCACACTTTGAATACATAGAACATCTGTCCAGCGGTAATTGTCAGGCAGGTCTGTTTTTTTGTTAAGTTTTTCTTCTGAAGGGTCTTCAGGCTGTTATTATTTTGTGGCTTATGTTTTAAAGCCTGATTTATTTATTTATTTCCTGTATAGGGGACATCATAACACAGACACCTGTGTCTGTTTCTTCCTCTGATATGGCATTATATTTTCCTCCTCTGTTCTGGGCTGAAGAGAACTCCAAAAGCAAGTTTATAAAAATGCCCATAATGGTGGCCACTCAGTTGGGAAGGAAAGTATTCTTGTCTGGGTTTTGGCTTGACTTATAAAGGCTTATGAAGGACCTCATCGGAGTGATGTCCCAGATCTGTCTTATACTTAACAGTTTATGACTCGGAATAAACTGGGAGAAAAAATCACAAACACCCACTGAAAAGTTTCTATTCGTAGGACTTGTTCTAGGCTTAAATGCCATTGCAGGGCAAGTTTTAAAAATGAAACTATTGGTTAAATTCCCTTTTCCAAATTAATATTTCACCTTCCTTCTGAAGTTAATGGGGCTGTGGTGTTCTTCAAGATTTTGGAAACTTAAGACACAGACAGATGTATTTACAATCTGCTAGTTTTCCCCGAAAATATTTTTCTATTGTCCGTGTCAAAACAATAGAAAGGATTCTCTCAGTTTTTTGAGAGTTCAGTGATAATTATTTTCAGTGTGCATGGGTCAGATTGAGCGGGCACTGCAAATTTTGTATATGGGAGTATGAAGCTTTTTAAGAAGGGCAGATGCACATCAGCATTCTGAGATGGTGGTGCAACAGTGGCTGCCAGTTTAATCCCTGCAGATGTATTTACCTGCCAAGCTCACAAACATGTGCTTCTATGGTATGGATGCCTGTTAAAGATAGCCTTTAGAAGGGGAATTTTCAGCTCATAAGTGTTTTCAGTAAATACACCTTTTTGCCTGAAAGCTGTGTGCAAATAATTTTTCTGGCAATTTAGGAGCATGCAGGAACAAGCAGTATATTTTTTTTTTTTTTTGGTCTGCTTTCTCAAAATTAGCTTGGATGGTCACCTGATACTTCAGGGAGCAAGAACTGCAAAGCCAAAGAGCTTCCTGGGTGCTAATGGATGCAGTTTGCACCAGGTGTTGGTTGTTATGAAACTAGTACTCAAATTTCATTTGCCTTATAGGACATGCTTATAAAATTACTAATTCTTGAGTAAGGAGTAGTTATAGCTATTACTTTAGAACTCTCTGTTAATATGAGGTAACCTTAAACCAGTATCCAAGGTGCTTTATAGAGACTAATTTTGGAATTCTGTGTATTCATTCAAGACCATACAGACTAAGATTATGCAGAGCAGAGGTTAACATAAGGTTGTTTTGGTAGTGGTTTTCTTTTTTCTTTTTAATTGGATTGTATTAAATATCTTGGAAGTATATCAGTTCAGGCTTCTGGAGAAAAGGAACCTAAACTAGAGTCCCACCAGCTTGACAGGTGCCTGCAGTGATACTTAAGGGACATGTTATGTCTGAAGAAATGTGAAGGTTAGTATAGCCTTTTCCCCTTTGGTTTGGCACTCTGAACAGTTGGTACATTTGTCAAGTTAGACTGTCACTTAGTCATTTCATTGAAAGCTCCAGGTCTTACTGCCTATGAGTTCGCTGTTTCCTAACCTGTGTTGCATGAGAACATGGGTGGAACACATGGATCAATGAAACGGATACTGGTATGTGTGTTCAATCAAGAATAGTTGGCAAGTGCTGAACAGAAGCATTAAGCTTCTGAAAGCATTGTAGTGTGGTTTTTTTGATGCTGCATAACTCTCGTTTCTCTCTATTTGATACTCATACTGCTTGGGGAGACTTGGAAGTAGGAGCTTTCATATTTTATGTTAATAACAAAATTAGTCTTGCTTACTAATTAGAGATCTTAATAATGTTGCTATTTTTATTGTGCACATGGGAGCCATGTACAGAGATGGGTTATTGCCAAATAAACATTCAAACAAAACTTGTAATAAGGGCAATTCATTTTATGTAGTGTTTTCATAAGTGTGAAACCACTCACTTTTACTGGTAACATGTCTAAGTAAATACGAATTTTTAAAAGTTTTTAACTGGTTTCTTTAGATTGTTCTGTTTAAAACTGTCATTTTAACATTGGTATAACATTAGGTGAAGCATCCTGTGCAAGAAGAAAATTTAGGTTTTTGCTGTGTGTGGGGGTGTTTTTTTTTTTTTTTTTTTTATACTCAGTGAATGCTGATGTATTCTTGTCTGTCTATATGGCAGCATTGGTTGAAGTCCTGGCACTGTGTATATCTTGCTGTCTCCCAGTTTAAAAATTGTTGCTTTGTATGTTTCAGTATGGAGACAGTGAGCTCCTAGCTCAAGTTTGAATGTGGTAACACAAAATACAGACTGATAAATTGGGAGTATTGATAGACAGTTAAGGAGTTAAGGCCATGTTCTTCTTATCAATGGCTTAGTTATTGTGTTAATTTTTTTTATGTTTTGAAATGTTAATCCAACCTTCAATTTGAATCAGCAATAGTTCAGTAAGTGGGGATATGTTCTCTTTGGAGCTCAAAAGTAGACTTCCAAATATTCTGTTCCAAGTGTTTCTCTGTATGATAACATACTATATGTTCATATTTTGGAAAGCTTTATGTTCACAACTGTGTATTTAAAAAGCCTTTGACTACAAATAATTGTTTTGCACAAGTGAAACCTTCAATACACCTGTATTTAGTCAGCAAAATATATAGGAATATATTTTAATTTTATGAGCTTAAATATTGTAGTTTTAAGTTTGTGCGTAGCAAGGTGTGTAAAAAGTTCCCTCTTTTTGTATAAAGACCAAGACAATTTTTGCAGTATAACCAATTTATTTGCTTACAGCTGCGAATATATGGCTGAAAGATTCGGATGTTTTATGTAGCCTTCATCAACAATGTAGATGTAATTGCCTGAAGTTACTTAGGCTTTCTCTTCTTTATTGTATCTTACTGATGGAAGCCTTTGTAGATGTGTAGACTATACCTTCCTCTTATTGATTCTTCTGTGCCCACGGGACATTAGAGCTTATATTTTTCTGCATCACAAAAAGCTATTTCTGCAACATTCAAGAACTGCTTTTGGCTCTTTGTTGTCATGAAATTGTCATGCATTTGACTGTGTGTTATTTTAGTGAGGAAATTATATTATTACAATGGGATTAGAGGTATGGAAGTAGGATGGATTGTTGATCTGTGCTGCACAGAAAAGATTGTTTTGTGGGATAGGAACATTCCCGTGTTCTTTTGGCAAGAGGCAGTACTCTGTGACTGTTTCCTTCCCCTTGTGCATTTTTTTCCTTTTTCATGTGTGGTGTCTGAGTATGTGTTCTGCTCTGCCCTATTTCTTCAGACTGTGTACTGTGACCCCTAGCTAGCTGAAGGAGAGAGAATAAAGGGGGATTTAGGCTCTTCCATCATTCTGTTTTACTTAGGGTTACCCTTGGGTTTAAATGTTCTTGCAAGAAAACAGCAACCTAATTTAGCTGAACAAAGGAAGTGTATTTTTTTTTTTTGTCTCTGTAGTTTTTGTTTCTTTTTCCATGATGCTTAAGCAAAGTGGTAGAGATTTTTCTTTGGTCCTGCCCCTATTGCTGTACTTGCATGCAGAAGATGACCTGCTGTGGGAAATGATGTCTGAGGCTATTTGGTAAAAAATTGTAGGTTGTGGCACATAACAAAGAAAACTATGCTTATTAGTATGGAAGTGCTGTCATCTGTAGTCCTTGGATATTCTACCAAGAAAGAGGTCCTCATGCAAATGAAGTTTATTTTGAGGCTTACTGTGGGCTGAGTTACACATTTTTCTCCAGACATCTTGCCTTAGTTTTGCTTTCATCAATCTGCACATTTATATAAAAGATGACTGTCTCGGTATAATTCATGAAGTTACTTGTTTCTGAGCTGTAAGTGTGGATGCCAGTTTTACACTACATTAAACTTTCTACCTCAAGGGGTGCTTATCAGGTAACCAAATGAAGTAAAAGGGAGATAGCAGAAGGCTGCTGCATGTGTAAAATTAGGTCAACATTCACATTCTAGAGTGGGATCTAAGAAGACTTCTCTGGAAGTCTTAAATGCTTTTTCACAATACTGTTCAGTACAATTAAAAATAGAAGGGATGGCTAACATTATTTCATTGAAGCTTTTTGCAAAGGTTTGTTAGCTTATGGTATAAGAGCAGAGAAATCACAGAGGATGTGTTTTTGATCAAATTCTGTAATGCAATTTCTCAAAACATATAAACACGTTAATATCCTGAAGGGACTCCTGTAGTTTTAAAAAAGGAAATAATCAAGCCCTATAAGGATTCAAACTTTAAAAACACAAAAAAACCCCAACCCAACAACCAAACAAACAATTTTTAAAAACAATTTTGTCTCAGACTTGTTAGCGTGCAACAAATCTTAAGGAGACCATTACTGTGTTTACTTCAGTTTGAAGAAAAAAAGCTTTTTTTTTTTTTCAAACTGTTTTGTTTAAATGTTCACATGTACAGTTGCTTGAAATGACATACTTTACAGAGAGAGCCTTGTAACCAAATTGATGTGTAGTCCAGATTATTCATGACTTCCTAGAGACAACGAGGGGAAAAAATAGCAGCTTCTGATTTCATTGTGTGTTGAAGAATATTCATGAATTTCTGTAGCTGGTTTTTATTGCTTTTGGTAGACCATTAGAAGTTTTACTCAGCAGTTAAAGAACATTTCTTAAGGTGTCAAATAACCTTGAATTTTTAATGTTTGAAAATGAGGATTAAATATCCCATAGCCATTCATTTTGTGGTCTGCTGACGTTTCCTTGAAAAAGCTAGTGTAAACTGCAGATCAGCAAATTCCCTGCTGTTAAGCTTACAACTTCCCTGGTTTCATAATTATGCACAGCGGATTTTAAAAGCGGGTTTTCACATGCTTATTGGTGCAGTGCGAAAGCACCTTGCAGGCAGCGTTGGGTTTCTCGCTGTGGGGCTGTGTAATGAGTCCCCTGCTGCAACATCTCGCCCCTCCCCTAAGCAACCAGCACACACTGAGCATAGTGGCTCTGCTGGAGTTGCTTCTGTTTTCATGGAGGAGATAGCAGACCTTGCACTGCAGCAGGTGGAGCTGCCTCGGTGGATCTAACCCTGGGTTCTGGCTGAGGGGATCCGAGTATTACTTTGGGCCGTGAGACAGTTGTCACTTCAAGCTGATGCTAATGAAATTAAATGTAAAGCTGACTCGAAAATTTTAAAAATGGACACAGGATTTTTTGCCTTTTTTTTTTTTTTTAAAGATCTGGTTACTAGCGTGAAGCAAAATTTTTCCTGAAGGATTCAACCTCTTTATATCAAGGCTTATTTTTGAACACTATGGACCTAGATTAAATGTCAAAGACAGGCAGCAAGCAGCGCTTACAGAGGCATTTTTCTGGAATCTCAGTCACGGATCGATTGAAGTGCACAGGGTCTGAAAAAATGTCTCCTAGCATAAAAAACTTGGATTGTTTTTCTCCGATGCTATGCCACTGTAAAGTAGCATGTACCAACAACACAATATCTTTAATGTTTGGATGTAAGGTGGGTCTAAAAGGACTTTCCTGGAAATGTAAGCTGCATTTAGTGAATGATTGCCATTATGTCTAATGTAACTCTACCTTAAATTTCTGATTAAATAGTGTGTATTTTGTTCCATGCCTGACTTGATTATCAGAGCTCGTGGTGATCGTGACAGAAGTAATGAATTACCATGCCTGCTGTTTAAAGATCCCTTTGAACAACATTTTGAATTTACTGAATGCCGCATGTAAAATGTCGTCATTCTCCATTAATCAGCATTAATCATCATGTAATCAGTTTATTGCACTTGGATTTCATTTTCTTCAGCTGTAGAGAATCAAATACACAGGAGACTTGCACTGAGATGCAGGGCTGGAAATGCCTCCTGACATCATATTGATGGAAGCAATTGTTAGTGGCAGGTTTGGGTTTAACAGTGCCCTCAGGCATTTAGGCATTTTAGGACTACATCAACTGTTTAGGTTTCAGAGTAATAAAACACATATAATTTGGTAATCCTCAGAATAGTAAACAGAGTATGTTCAGGGTTATGTCAAAACTGCTTTTTCCAGTAAAATCAATGTGTAATGTGAAGGATATAATGAGAAGACTAAGTACTGGAAAGCCCCTTTAAAATTAAAGGCATATGTACGTGAAGTTACTCTAGAGACCGAGATTCAGAAATCTTCCTCTCCAAAAGTAGTTTTGCATATTCAGTGTTTCCATGTCAGTGTTCATTATTTTTAACAAAAAATAGCTGAACTATATTTTATAAATTGGGAGCGTTTGTGTGTGTCACATGCATGCATATATAGGTAATACGTTTTTTTTTACATATCTATCAAAATCTTGAATAAATGTCACCTAGGTTGGGAGGGAGGAGTCTAATTTTTTATGGATCTTCTGATAGTGTGAATGATTTATTATGAAACTTTAAGTTGAATGCTTTATTTCTAGGAGGGAAGAACTTGCCTTGTTTTGAATCTGCTTATGTTTCATGAGTCCAAAGCATTTTTCAGTTGAAAAATGTGTATATTTACTGGTGCAATTTGGAAACTATTTGCTAAAAACCTAAGATTTCTTTCCTTCTTTTTGTGGAACAGCACATTCCTTCTTTATTCATAAGATATTCTCATGTTTAAATAATATACTTGGTGAGAAAGCCGTAGAATGAAAATACCATCTTGATTTTGATTTTGCCCGTTGGAACTGCAGAGGAGAGATGCTGTTCACTTTAAGACCAAACTAAAAATATCCAGCAAACATCCAGAATCCACTTCAGGCATTTTGTGTCACATCTGAGCGATGGCGGCATTTTTCTACTGTACTCGCACGTCAGCGGCTCTCTTGATCTGTCTGAATGCCTTCATGACTGCTTACCTTGCTCTCCTTCAGTGCAGCCTGGGCACCTGGCTGGCAGGTAGAGGTGCCAGGTGTGGGAAGAGGGAGGTAGAGCACCTTGTACAAAATAGTAGGCAGAATTCTTTATTATTTGTATTAATGTCGTTTGGCTAAATGCTAATAAGAAGTGTATTGTGCAGACCAATAGTTTCTTGAGTGCAATTAATTTAGCGCTGTTGTGTTTTAAAGAATCTTAGACTGTTTATGCACAGGCTTTAAATAAACATGTATTGCTCTTAATACAGAGTGGGTACTCTATACTACCAAGATCCCAAGTGAACTGAAGGATTTAGGTTTAAATAGTATAAACTTCTGGTAGTGCAGAGAGATTTTGCACTAGGCACTTGTCGATTTTTTTGAAGGGAAGTTACAGAGTTGTATTGCACTAAAAATAAAATACTGGTCCCCTGAGAAGGTAGCCTTTGAATACTGAAAGAGTCAATATTTAAATGACAGTGTGAAACAGTAATACAGGATTACCTGCTCAGACCTTTACGTAAAGAAACAATTCATCTCATAAGTAATCCTATGAAATACAGTGCTTTCCACTTCCCTTTATGGTTTTTTGAACCACATGTGAAAAGAACATCCACAACCTGGCTGTTCCTTCTTTGGTCTCTCTTCCTTGGCATTCTGGAACAGGTGAACTTCTTCACTATGAATATTTCTGGCGTTTTTGTAAATGTATATAGGTATCTTAAATTGTATTGTTTCTGGATACCTGTGACATGAAGCATTACATAAATACTTACATGTAATACTAGCTGTTCATTTTGACATATGATGGAACACTGAGACCTAAATAAATGTTATAAGCAGTTTTATTCAAGATACAATGTTAAACTGAAACTGTCCAAGGGGGCGAAATGCCTTATGTTTCAGTCTTAGCTCTAATTATTAAAATGCAGTGCCTTTATTTGAGAATGAAGCAGTTAGTTACTCAAAGTACTGAACTTGTGTTAAAAAAAAAAAAAAAAAACAAACAAAAAACCAAACAAAAAAACCCCAAACCCAAATATGAAGAGTCCTGTTCTAGTATTTCAAGTCATTCAGCTTACCATATGTTGAGGCCTAAATTGAAAATAATACTGAATGTCCTATTCCATGATCAGTGAAGAAGTTCTGAAAATACACAAACACATGTCCTCTTTTCTGTGGATACGGAAACTTCAGTACTGTAAGATTTTCAGCTTTTCGATGTGAATTGCTGTTCACCTGCAGAGACTTTATTTGGCTTTCATAATCTGATTTTTACAAACGAAAAGTTTCCCTGTTAACTTTGGTTCTGCAATAGTGGAGCGTACCTTTTGTTTTGTGTCCTTTTCTTTTCCTCCGTGAGGAAGGCACTATTATTTTCCTAAGCACTCGTTTCTGGTTTAGCACTTCCACTAGGCTACAGGGAAGATTTGTACAAAATGTGTGAGAATCTTAATATACAATTCATTATGGATTACTTTTGTTTTAGCAAGATTATGCAGAATTTAGCTTTATTGTTGCTCTTGTTAGAGTTGCTGGAACTTGCCTTCTGCTGAATGGTATCTGGATGTCAGAGCTGTAGAGGTTGGTTTTTGGGGAGATGCAAGGAGCAAGCACTGTGGGTATTTAGATTTTTATATTCACCTGCTTGTGACATATTGCATTTTAGTCCTTTTATGCAGGAGTGGAGATGCTGAATATCAGTGTTTCCCAACAACTTCAGTTGCTGAAATGATCTTTTGAAGGGCCCTTTCAGACTTAGTTTAACTTCTGAAGTGGAGCAGTGACTGAACAAGGACAAGTACTTAAACTTGGGGAGTCAGGTACAAATGGACTAAAGCCACTTTGTTTTATCCTGTTGCCTGTTCATGCAGCATCAGAGAAGGTCTGACCCTGTGAGCTTCTATATATTGAATTAAAATGATTAGATTTACTTATTAAAGTCCTCACTTCATCTTAACCTCTTCCAAAACTTGTACAGTGAAAATTACCTGGGGACGGACTAAGTCAGGCTGCATGTCTTCCTGGATTTTGTTTGTAGTTTTTGTTGTTTGAAGTGTGCAGTAACTTGGGAGTTCTATTGCTGGGTGGGTGAGGAGACTTAAAATCTGGAGGAGAAGGGAACTGAGTATAAGAAGGTCAACCTATGAACTTTTTAATTGTTTTTTTTAAGCACTCTTTCACTCTTACACTAAGGCTGTTTTAGCACTGTATTTTTCTTTGTGTGTAGAGAAGATACTGTGCTTGCAAATTTGTTTTCATGTAAGACACTATGAATGAATATGAATTGGGTTTTGACACGTGTCCCATTTTGAAGAGAACTGTAGTTACTGCTGCCTTGCACTTTGTCATTAAATCATCTGGTAGTAATTATCTTGCAGAATTAATTTTCTCTCCATGAACATGGCATTCTGTATGGCTTGAATCTCTGGAATAAGTGTTGCATGCTGTTGTGGATATGGGTCACCAGTTTAGGCCATGAGATTGTTTAAGCGCTCTTTAAATAATTTCTTTTCATTTCTGTTTCAGTAAGATTTCTCATTAGAAGATCTTTAAAAAAAAATAAACCCACAAATTCATTATCTCTAGAGGGTAGATTATGTCTGCATCTGTTTGACATATCTTTTAAAAATACAGATATGATCTTAGGCAGACTAAAGTAAACCTTTTTTAGAATGAGTTTCCTAAAGCTTTTCTATACTTACTCTGGGAACAGGTGATCTGTATTCTGAAAACAGTGCTATAAAATGTCCACAAAATCCTTGTGTGTCCTGCAGGTTGTTGTAGATACTTTGTTCATCCTTATTCCTGTCTAACTCTGCTAGGCCTGGGAATTAAAGCAGGGAAGCTGTGGGCCTGAATGTCTAACACACTGAATGGTTTTTGCGGTTGTGAATTTAGACCTTCTTCTCATCTCATGTAAACTATCACTGGCTTATTAAAGTAAATGGATTTTTCAGTAGTTTTCACTGGTAAATAATTTAGTCCATAGGGTTTGGTGACAGTTCAAAACTCATTGAAGAGTTCTTCATCTAGCCTGAAGAAATTTTGTTAACTATGTTGCATCAGAAGAGATGTTTTTAATTTTGACACATCTGTATACCTGCAATTGAATCCTTTCGGGCAGGATCTCTGGCAAAGTTATGTGTTAAATGACTAGCACTTGGTTGCTTTGGACTTTAAATTATGATTATAAATTATACAGCAGTCAAAGCTTCTCAAAAGTAGTTAGATTGCTTGGCTACTGCCTAATTGAGCGCTGGGAAACTTCCAAGTTGTGCAGCAGAGGCAGTCTGCAAGTTCAGAGCTGCTTTGCCACACCTGCCTTTTTTTCCTTTCCTTTGATCTGTCTTGCCCATTGCTTGGCTGACTCTTCTAAGCTAGGGTCTCCTTGGCACCTTGATTTGGGTGCAGGATTGGATTCTCTTGGTTGTAAGCACAGAAACGGTCTTCTGCTAGCCATGATGAGATGGGCTGGTACTACTCTCTACCCGCTTTTCTCCCTATTTATGCCAGTGCTGCTGCGTGTCTTATCTTGCTGTGAGCTACTTTAGGGAATTAAAGAAAAGTTAATAATGCTGGAAGAGGGAACAAACATTCTGCTGGATTAGCTTGCTGAGCTTGCTCACCACATGAAATCAGATGTGTACAAGCAGCGAGGGGCAGGGAGACGTAGTTGTGGAGATCGACCAAGAGGGATTGAACGTGTCCTGCTCCTTTGGGCAGTAGCTGCCCTTTGAGTGAGCTAGGCTGTACTGTGAAGTGGTTTCTTTACTCCTATGGAGGGTAACTTGCATGGGACTTCACTTCATATATAGCAGCAGAATTGAGTTGGCATGACTGAAACAATTGACAGTTCTTGTTCGAGGGATGGCAACTCCTGGGAGAGGAAGGGAATGGGCAATTTTGAATGGTGGCTGTTTGACCATGCCACATCACTTGAATGCGCTACTTCAGTCAAGAGGCATAGTATTTCAGAGGTGATGCTCCATAGTAAAGCAGTACAAACCACTTCCACTTTTGTGGAGAAATAGCTGTTATAAGATACAGTAATTTGCTTTACTTGAAGCACTTTGCTTAAAAGTAATTTCAACAAAGGGCAAGGATAGTGTGGTACCTTTCAGAATTAGTATTGTGGATATTCAGTTTTCATGCCCTTTGCGTCCTTGTCTTCTGTTTGCGCTTTGAAACATTATCCTGTAGGTATTTCAGTTAGTGTATTTTAAACAATTCTGGTGAGTTTATTAGTAGTTTCAAGTTGAGAAACATCTTGCAAATAATAATGTCAATCTTGAATATTGCATCAAAATCCAATTAGCAGTTCACATTTAAGATGTTTTTTTTAGGTTATAGCCCTTTTCAGTGCCTTGTATGGGAGAGAATCCTTTACCACAGCATTTTTTAATTTTTAATCTACATAATGACATACTGATCTATTAAAACTTCATACGCAGTTATTATAAGCGCTGATACATTGTATAATGTAAGTGTGTCATTCGTAGTGAAATCTAGAGTCTGCTTATACTCAGGCATGTCCAAATAGCTGTTTCTAATAAACGTGTCTGGTTTCAGGAAAAAAATCAAGGTAATTCTGTGCTTTGCCCAGAGGTATTGACTCTTCTCTAAAGAAAACTAGTTTTGATTGACCTGTGACTATTTTTTTTTTTTTTAATAAAACTGGAATGATCTACTTCTAGCTTTCCACAGGGTCTTGTCTGAGATGATCTGGGAACTCAATCCACTTTCAGGTCATTTTCCTGTATTTCATACTCAAATCGAAGCTTGAGATCTGGCAGGGACGTTTTGGATCACAAGTCCAGCCAAATACTGCTTTCACCAGCAGAGCAGGCTCCTTTAAGTTAGCAGACATCCTGCTTTGTGTGATGTTGCAAGATGCTTTCTGTGCTTCTTGAAGCTCTAATGTTTATTTTCTCTAATTTCCATTTTGATCTTATTTATCCTCTGATAATGTTCACTTGTGTTTTTTGGCTAACACTGTTCTTTAAATGGTAATTCTTCCCTGTTTCTGATGTTTAACATGGCTGCTCTAGAGAGTTAGTGTCAACTCCTTTCAGGCTTTTCTTTTGATAAGTTAAAAACAAGTCAATCTCAGCAAATAGATGAATGGCAGGAGTCTGAGGCTGAGCAATCTAGCATCTCACTGCTGCAGGGAAAGAAAGAAAAAGAACTTTTACCTTCTGGTAGTAGTGACCTATTAAGTTGGCTTGGTCATCTCATGAAACCTCTCTGCTAAAGACTTGAAAAATTAGGGCTTTTTGAGTAACCATTGCAACTTTTCAGAACTGTCAGCATCAACATCTCTCCTTTGCCATCCAGCTAAGGAGAAGGTATGGAAGTGTTTGCATGTTGATTGTTGTAATAACAGAAGTCTTAATGCTCTTGCTTTCCTCTTTGGAATTCTTTCTTCTGCCTTATTGGCATTTTTAGTGAAAATATACTTGTATTGCTTCTACTTTATGATTTCTAATACTTAAAAAGCATAATTTCTCTCATGTGGTAGAACTTGATCTCTTGGTCTCAGCAATGAAGGGTTGAATTGAGTAGGGTGGATAAGGATTTTTTAAAATATTATTTTTCAAGTACAATAACAAAGCAGGGTTGTAACTTCAAAGATCTCTGATAACTCATCAGTTACTGGCTAGAAGAAACTGCATCTTCAGTGTCTGCCTGTATGTGTGTGGTTGGGTGTGGGTTTGTTGCTGTTGTTTGGAGGCAGGGGTGGGGATGGTGTGCTGTAGGGCAGACTGTGACTGGGTAAAGTGCAATGGGTGATGAAAGTATAAAGCCGCAAGTTGTTCCTTCTGTTAGTAAGGGAACTTAGCTTGTCTCCCAAGAAATCTTAGTGTTGGCAGAACAATGTGGCAGGGAAGAGAAGAGAAAACAAATTCTTCCTCTTTCAGCATGAATCAGTTTTGTGATTTCAGCTGCCTCATTTAACTACTACTTTAGTGGCAAAACTCTGCAATATTGCTATATGATGAGCCTACAGAAGGCAGAACAGACAGATGTATATAGCTCACTTCTGGAAGACGGCAATCCTGTCCTGATGTTCCCCCTCCTTTAGCACTGTATCTGGTGTTCTTTGAGTCCCTGCCTGAATTAGGGCCAGTAATCCAGTACAAGTCTAACACAGCAAAGGAGGAGAAAAAAGTGGGCAATTCTCTGCTGATCTGAGTGCCAGAACCAAAGAAAGGAGGGAGATATGGTTCCTTCCACAGGGTTTGGATGACAGGGAAGAGTAAGAGGTTCCTATTGTTAGGGGTTTAGCTGTCCTATTTGACCATGCTTAGAGATTGTTTTTTACTGGATAGACAAAAAATTGTCTTCCTGCACACGGGGGTGGGTGGTCAGGAAACGAATGGGTTAAGCATTACGGGAGTTGGTAACTCATGGGTCATTTCAAGCAGCTTCTTTGTAGTTTATCCTGTACGCTTCAACTTTGTAATATTACAGGACTCTTCTCTGAAGGGTAGGTAACTTTGTGGTAGCCTGAAATTGAACTTTCATGTAACTGTTAACAGGGTTAATTGTCATGTGCTGTTTATTAGGTACTGCCTTGGTGTAGTGCTCACGTGCTTATAGACACATGAGTTACTTGCAGTGATCTACTGGATTATGATGTAGCAGTGACTTGCCAAGATGACGACAATTTTTAATTTAAATTGTAGTATGTAAATCTTAATTATGTTTTAAAAAAAACAAACAAACAAGCAAATATCTGCTATCCTAAATACACTTTATTAATGATAGGAATAGCTTTTTCCAAGTTTAAAACCATTTGACGTTTAGGAGGTCTTTCTGTTCCTTTAATGACATGACGTGCTTTCCTTGTAAACTAGTAGCAACTATGTATGTACTCCAGAGTACAGCAGTAGTGTGTGAAAGTGAATGTGGCTATAAAATGTCAGGGTGCATCTTATGGACACAGTAAACCCTGCTGGGAAAGTTAAATGACTTCAGATTTCAGCTTTAGTTTTAACTAGCAATAAAACACATGGACTACCTAAAGTGCCTTAGAATTGACCAAGACTACAGAGGTGAAACTGGGGTGAAGCTTATTAGGTATGTTTGTAGTGCAGGCTCCTGTTAGCTCTGGAGTTTGGAGGGACTGGATGAGCAGTCAACTGCAGTCCAGAGAACAGGTGAATACTGTGTATCCTCCTGATTTTCTTAATAACTTCTAGTAGGGATCTGCAAGTGTGGATACAGCACAGTCTGACTAGAACTCATCCCTAGTGGCCAAGTAATAGGTTCTGTTTTTTGAAATTGAATGCAAATTAATCAGACTGAGACTGAATAATGTCTTGTGTTTTTGTTTGAAGACTTATTGTTGGGGAAGCTTAATCTGTCTAGTAGCAAAACCACATTCTGTTGTTTAATTATGAAGTTAGCAGTAGTGAATTGCTATATTGATGCCCCAGTATAAAGGCTGAAGACAAAAATGCTTTCGGCAGATGAGCCAAATTAAATTGTAAGTATGAAAAAAAGCTTTTGAGGCTGGTAGTTTTTAAAGGCAGGACAAGGTGATAAATCCAGTTGGTACTGAGAGTTTCTGCTGTTAGTGAATAATGTAGTGTTAGAGTGTTTGTAAGAAAAAAATAGTAAAGGGAAAGTTCATTGGAGAAGGATTTAGGGACATTACTGTATGCAAATAGGCAAAAGAAAATCAGGTAGATTTATAGTAGTTCTAGGTGAGACTAAAAAAGGCTGGAACTTCTTTAGACAGGATCAGTCTTCAAACCAAAAATGCTAATTAAAACCTTTATTTCTAGATTTTGTTGCCTTGAAGTCAGCACAGTCAGAAAATAACTATTTCTGTCTGACATAGGTTTTCTGGATAACTTTTTCATATTTCTGTGGCAGACTGATGTTTTTCTATAATTTTTTTCTTCAGAAATACCGCTATCAGGATGAAGATACACCTCCACAGGAGCACAGCTCTCCACACATTACCAATGAGGTGACTGGTCCAGAGCTGGTTCACGTATCAGAGAAGAATCTGTCACAAATTGAGAATGTCCATGGATTTGTTTCCCATTCTCATATTTCACCAGTAAAGGTAGGTATTTTAAGTTATAATAAGAGTGAACTCTTGATATACTCCCCAGGGATACAATTTTTTGGGGGGAGTGGGGGGAAATGCATGAGATATACCTGCTTCTATTTTTTTACTGGAACTGCTTGTTTGTAAAATTCACTTTGTAGATGTTAAGTTGACTTAGTTCCACACGCTCTGACTAAAAATGGCTGATAGTAAAATGCTGAGATAACAAATGTAGGTAACTTAAGGTATCAGGTGTAGTTGCGATGGGCACTATGGTTACTGCTGTCAGCTACGTTTTTGGGTTTTCTATGAAGATCCTGTAGAATCACTTCAGAGATTGTTTCTAGTAAATATTTTAATTGAGGACCTATGTGGAAAATGTAATAAGCCAAGTGTAATATATGTCTCTGGAGTTCTTCAGCATACAGCACCATTATTCTCAAGACAACTCCAGTAACTTCAAGATAAAATTAAAAGGACAAACTGAGTGTGAGGTTTTGGGGGGCTGGGGGCTATAGCAGGCAGTTTTATGTGCTGGGTTAGGGAGATGTAGCTGAATCATTTTTTGGAATAGCGTATTATTGTAGTGTGCCAGACTAAACACTGTTTTCTCTAACACTTCTGAGTCTTTATGGCTTGTTTGAGGATAAATTGGAAAAATTACTTGATACTGATCAGTATTTGTGCTTTAGAATGATGAGGTGGGCTTACATTGTGGTAGGCCTATAAGAGGTTTTAGCATCAGTTGTTGGTGTGTGGTAGTATCCTTTGTGACTGAAATTGGTAGTGTACAGTAGTGAGCGCTGCTATATTTTAAGAAAAAAGTTGTTCTGAAGTTAGTTGTGTTTCCAGATTTTTTTTTTTGTTATAAAGAAAAATCTTGTTGAATGTATCAGTTCTCATAAGGATTCTGCAGAGGAACCAGCTGTAGTGGGTGGGTTCTAAGATTTTTAAAATGTATATGTTGGTATTGAACAGTTATTTATTTTTAGTTATAACTGTGTAAGCTCTCTGTGTGTTTTCATAGTCTTCAGGAGGTAGGCAAGCTGAATTTTTAAGCTCTAATAGAATAACATTTTTGAAGTGGTCTATATTAACCTCTGAATAGCCTTGTAAGAAAGTCAGTATGACAAACCTTTCATTTTGAGAGTGACTAGGACCCCAGTCTTCTGTTGCTTATGAAGGTAGACACGCAGTAACACACTTTCACATGTCTAATTCCCTGAATTTATTGATATTCAGAAAGTAATACATCACATTTTGTGTGCAACCATTAGAAATAAAAAAAAAATAAAATCCTCTGCCTTTGGGGACTTAGGGTCAACTCTGCTTATTCACAAGCTTTTCCTAGTCCATAGCATACTTAGTCTTGCATTTCACAAACCATAAAGGGATCAAAGAGGCAAACTGTAAAGCTCTCTGTAATAAGTGATCAAGTATAATGCATTTCACAATCCAGAAACTCAGAAGTAAAAAATAAAATTCCAGAGTGGATATGTGTCATGGTTTAACCCTAGCCAGCAGCTAGGACCATGCAGCTGCTCATGCAGTTCTTCCTCTTCCTGCCCTTCTAGGGCGGGGAGAAAAGGAAGGGAAAGGAAAGGGGAGGAAAAAACCCTTCATGGGTTGAGACAAAGACAGTTTAATGGAACAATAACAGAAAAAGGAAAATAATCATAATAATGGTAAAATAATATACAAGATTAAGTAATGCAACACAAGTCACTCTCAACACCCAGTGAATTGGTTGCCCGGCTCCTCCAGGGCAGTGATGGCGGATTCCCGCCCCCCAGCCAACTGCCATTTATGTACTGAGCATGATGTCTATTGTATGGAATATTCCATTGGCTATTCCATTGTTCTGTCTATACTTCTCATCTTCTGTGGGAAGCTGAAAAAAGTCCTTGAATAGTATCAACATCACCCAGCAACAACTAAAACAATATGCATTATTGACAGTCCTTTCATACCAACTCTGAAACACAGCAATCACTAGAAAGAAAAGTCGGTCCCAGCTGAAACCAGGACACTATGTGAGACTGAAGATCCATTTCTTAGCACTGACTAGGTGCGCCTTCATTGTACTCGGGACTGTTCAAAGGACTGTAATTACCTTAGTTTCTTTCTGGCTGCTTGAATCTAAGGGAAACCAGACTATTCAGAATAGCTCCTGTGTTTGACTTTATGTCAGATTATTTTTGCAAATAGCCAACTACAGAAATAGAGAAGTGAGGATTTGATATTGGCAATATTAACATTCCACACAAGATGACATTTTATTACCTCTCTATAGTGTGAGTGGTCTCTACCTTACAGATATCCGAACAGGCAGTTTCCAACCAAGCAAGATTTTTATTTGGAGTGTTATACGGGATCTTTATCTGTTTCAGTTGAGCTTTATCTAACTTTCTGTAAAGACACTGTAAAACCTGAGAACAGTTTTACAGAAATAGATATGAATGATTGTGCTCTGCCTCCCTCTGCTCAAATGTGATCTAAATGTGATCTCAAATGTGAATTTTTTTTTGTTTTCTTGGGGTGTGTTGAATATACAACTCTTCGGGGCTGTTCTAGAATAAAAAAAACACGTCTCATTTAAACTATTCTAGAAATAGTTATGCAGCCTGTAGATACAATCGCAAAATATGGGGAGGCCTCTTCAAAATATTGTGTACCTTAGGTCTCTGAGGAGGATTACTATTGTCTTTCTCAAATAGGTGAGTGCTGGGAAATCACCATGTGATAGGAAAGAATGTGTATAAGAGAAATATCATTGTGCATCTCATTACCATTTATACTATACATCTTATTATTTCACGCGACTACCCTCTCTCTTAATTTCAAAGCAATGTGTGATAGAACTGAAATTTCTCTGAGCTTTATTCATCCTTAAACTGATGTGGGTGCTCCAGGGGTCAGTTGTTCACCAGCATTTCGTGGAACTTTGAATTCTGATCCTAAGTTGGCTTTTGGCTTGCCTCTCTCCTGAAGAAGTTAACTTCTTTGCATAACTCGTTTATAATTAGAGTCTGAGGTCTTAAGGTATTTGGAGTGAGGGCGTGCATCCATAGATTCATAGGGCCTGGGGGTGTTTAAGGGACCTCTTAGAGTAAAAAGCCTTTGAGCTCACAAAACTTCTTTTCAGTCAGGAGGTGTTTGCTAAAGGTATTGGTATAAATGCTGTTAAAACTTGAACTCAAGTATGTTGGGAGTAAAAACCCAAGGTTGGTATTGTATTATTAGCATAGCTGATCTTTTGGCCTGATGATCTGCAAGATGTTCATAGTTTTGGCATAGCTTATGCTGAAGATCAATTTAGCAACCAGGTCTGAGTTAAGAGTGCTTTGTGTAATTTATTTGGTAGGTTGGCTTGATGCACTGTATAGGGTCCAGGTTTTGGTAATATACAAAATCTTGATTAGCTTTGTTCAATAGTACATTTGCTTAAGGAAATTAAATGTAATAGAGGATGTTGTTTATTACATTTATAAAATAAGAAGGGTTTTTAAAATATAAATGTTAATACACTTGAAATTTCAAATACAGTTACTAGTTTAAAGAAAAAATGTAAACAGTGGTTTTATGATCATGTGCTGCTTTTTAAGAAATGCTGCAGAGGGCAGTAGAATCAGATTTTGAGGAATACCTTTTTTTATAGCAAGCCCTCTGCAGTCTAGAGCAATAATACAAAACATGAATAGGGAAGAAGGGAGATGTCTGGTTTTAACTACTTTACATTTTGTTCTCAAGAGAAGCTGTCAAACTTTCTAGTACTTAATGCAGCTTTTACAGCTTGCTTGGACAGGTGGATGGTTCTCAAAGAGCAGCTTTCAATGACCAAAAAGACAAATATGTATTCTGAATTTTTAGAGGATAAGCATGTGACTACTATTTATCAAATGTTACACATTAAGTACTGTAGTAAGTCAGGGTGGTTTACCTTCTTGAGAGGGGTGGGCTACCCCAGAGTCGGGTTGGGATAAGATGTTGCATATTTGCAATTAGCATGAAATAACTGATACTGGCTGTACTGATTTGAAGTTTAACCATGAGACGGGGCTTACAGGTTTTGTCTTGTTAGGGTGGAGCTTTGTCGGTTTAAGAAGAAATGTGTACTTCATATGTGTTGAGCATCAAAGAAGTAAACTTGACCCAGGAGATTTTGTGTTCTCTGTTCCCTATTTAATAGTGTGAAGTAGAACTCTTCTTAATCTTGTAAAACAGCTTTTTTTTAATGTTTAATGGTAGAGAATAACGAACAGATAGTGAAATGGTCAAACTTCAAATCCTTCACAAATAGTCTGTCCCAGATATTTTAAAGAATACTTTCAGTAGGTAGGCAGATGGTACTAAAATTTGCTCGGTATGAGGTTTCCAAATTCCTCATAGAAACTTGCAATTACAATTGTGAGGTTCCTTGAGTTATTATGAAATAAAATGGGATGAAGTTGAATTGACTTTGATGTAATTGAAGCAATACATTGCTACTGAGACTGACCACTAGATGGTGATGCTACAGAAGGTTTTATTTCAGTTGTAAAGCTGAATTTAGCTTCTCTATCACACCTTCAGATTGACGATTTTGAATTTAACATTAGTTTTTTATTAAATAGCTCCAACCAAGTGAAATATGTCATAGATATGATACGTTATCAAACAAGTTTTTTAAACTGGAATGAGAGTTGGAGTTTTCTATTAAGGAAAAAAGTTATGAATAATAGATTATTACAAGGTTTTAAAATAATGGGTCATGATGTAATAAGAGGAAAAAAAATCTATCTTAAATTGCAGTATTCTTTTCTTTAAAGCAACCTGTGCATAAAAGGGAAAATATTTATAGCTCTATATTTATGATGTAGCATGGCAATTCAGTATTTAAGTGTAGACCTTGATTAGGGCTTGTATGTATTTCTATATTACATTTGTGTATTATATGTTGGTATTTGGGGCTATTGTTTCAACCTCCAAAGGAAACACGTGATGATTTGTAAACTACTAAATATACCTTGTACTGGAAAGATATACTATGACTAGTGTGACAAATGTTAATCTTTATCATGCTCTGTAATAAATTCTTAGTATTACAATATTCACTGCAGTTCCGTTATAGCCACAATTCCCATTGAAAATTTGAACAAGGCTGCTCTTAGAGAGTTTTCGAAGTATTTGATAAGTTTATAAATTATACTACAGTGTGGCTGCCTGCAGTAACAGGAAGCTAGAAAAGTGTCTTCAGCTCTTTTTTTCTTTAAGCAAATCTTTTTTTGCTGATCTGTATCTGGAGATTTTCACCATAACACCGCCCTTCAAAGGGTGTGAGAAAAATGCTTGCACTTGGTTTGTTCCTTACATTCATAGCAGACATTGACAGCTGAACATAGATGTTTTAGTCAGAACATTGTACTAGCTTTACTAGTCTAAGGTATCTAAAATTCCTTTTTCATACTGTACAGTAAAATTTTAATTATTGACTGAACAGTACAGCCATAAGGAACTAAAGGTATTCTACTGTTTGAATATTTGGCATCTTTGATTGCACAATGCTATTATGATGTAGTCGCAGAACAATCCAGGAATTATGAGAAATAGTTTGGGGGGAGAGTATGTTAATCTTTAATTTATAGTTAAGTAATTATGGACTCTTGTACATATTTCATGCAGCACAGTTGGCTACTTTACTGTTCTCATGTGTTTGCAGAAACGATCATCTCTGTACAAGTGATGCTGGGAAAAGACATACTGAGCAGGTCAGGCAGCGTAGTGATTGGCCTTCTTCATTACTGGCTGCCTGTTTGATCTCATGCAAAGACCTGTCATTCTGGCTGAGCGCTGTTATATTCTGCTAGAGTACTTGAGCTTCAGATAATGCAGTAAAAATCCCCACTTCTCTATACCAAAGATCTCTAAAAACTGTTTTGGCCATGCAGATTAATGCTCCTTGCCCATTTAAAGCACAGGGGTGGTGTCTTTTGTTGTTATATAAAGTTATTTCAGTGAAGAAAGTTAGTACTTCATAATATTATGACATTAAATGCAAATGAACTACTGTTTTCCTATGGTTGAACAGTGAACTATTTCAAACTAAGGTGAAATACTGTCCCCGTTTGAAAAAAAGATGAAAGTTTTACCCCCAAATATTAACTAGAAGAATCTTTTTGCCCAAGTGAAGCATCTGGTGCTGGGTTGAAAACTAATCTCATAAGGTGTTGAATACCTTTGAACCAGTAGCTCTGACGCATGTCAGTGCCCCTCTGCTTTATCTGTGTTTACCTAGCAGTGTCAGATCTGGGAGAAATTAAACTTATTGAGGTTCAGTTTGCATAAGAGTCAAAGTAGTCCTTTATTAAATTAAAAGCAGTAAAACAGAGCTTACCTTCTTTGGCTTTATGGATCTCTGAACTGTTAGAGCTTGGGATGGTTGGTGGAGCGGGAAGGATTACTCCGTGCTTACACTATTAGCTACTGAGATGGGCAGTAGGTTAGTTGGGTGTTTTATTTGACCTAATACTGTGATTATGTGCTTGTTAGGTAAGAAGTATGTTCTCTAGCCTAACCTTTTCCTCTTGCTTAGAAGTAGTGGCCCCTGTTTTTGTGCCAGATACCCTCTACTTCGTAGTGTGTACACATTTCAAAAAAGTTTCTGCTCGTATATATCAGTGGTACCCAAACCTTCCATGTGATGGGCTTTGTAATCCTAGTACAGCAGTCCAGTTGACTACATGCACACTGTAGTTTTACTCTGTGAAATAAATGTCTTCTGCCCACTTAGTGTATGCCTGCGTTTTTAACATGTTTAGACATCTTTGGGAAAGTATTTTCAGGACCTAATGATATTTAAGCTTAATGGTTTTAAATTAACTCTGATATGAAACTGCTTATCTATTAGTGCTGTGATGCTGTGTAACAGTCTACTTAAACTGGCTGTGGTTATCACAGGAATGAAATATGTCAAGGTGGTACTCATTCTTAAAATAGCATCTGCAAGGGAGAGAAGAAATTAGAACTCAGTCTCATTTCTGTACTGGCAAAACGTGGTGAAACTATTTTAAAGAGCAGAATCAATGAGTATGTGGAGAAATTACAGATGAGAAAGCAATGAAAGCATTGTAAAGAAAAGTTCTGCCATACAAATCCCTTAGAGTATGTGCATAAAGATCATCTAGTTGATGTAGGTTTCCACGTTTTTAGATGCACACAATAGAATCCCTTAAAAAAGCTTACAGAGAAATTTAAGCAGTTATGGAGTAAGGAAAAAAAAATCTTTGGATTTAATTGTATAAACAAAACAATGACAGACCGACAACAAAAGGAAAGTAAAAGGTAAGAAACAAGATCAGTAATCATGATGGATGGACGTTACCAGAAGGATCTTGTAAGAACTTGTGTTCTTATTGCATCATCTCAGAGGAATGAGCACTCAGGGTTATAACAGATTAATGGAATAATCGTCTCGGTACTCAAGTTGCAGTCAAAAAGGCAAATGGAATACAAGAAATATCTGGAGAAGCAAATGGGAATAAAATTACATTATTTTATCACTCTACAAATCTGCACTGTTCCTTATCTTAATGAAGCAGGCATATCAATTTAGAAATGGTTCATAGAAGAGGAGTAAGTGTGGTCAGAGGCAGAGGGAAGCTACTATACAAAGATGAATCAGTTTGACTTCTCAGTTTAGGGAAGAGCTGAGTCAGGAGATATCAATAAAACTACACAGTCAGTAAGGCTGAGTCACTAAAATTATGAAAATGACTAGGGAATGGTGATTCCAGAAATATAAATTTATATGCGGAAATATAAATCAGCAAGTGATAGTTGTGTTAAACACAGCAATCCACAGTCAGCTGATGATTTTTGGTTTCTGGCTACACCAATAAAGGTATTACAGCATACATTGCTTGTTTCTTCTCCCCTTTTTTTTTTTGTCTTCAGCTGGAAGCACGCACCTTTATTTAACTCCTTCTGATTAATCTATCAGGGAAATAACTGCTTATATAAATGTTGCATGTACACATGTCCTTCCTTTAATGCAGGACAACGGTCTTTCCCTTTGAACCCAAATCTTGTGCTGATAAGCTTAACAGATTGCCTTTTCTTTATCTCTGGTTTGCCTTCCCTCCAAGCCTCACCCCCCATTCCCTCAAGCGCTTGCCTAGAAGTGTTTTAGAGTTTGTGGAGCTTCTTTTAGAGTTGTCTCTTCATCAGAAGAGTTTTTCTGCTCTCAGAAAGAACTGATGGTCTTTATGATTTGAGGAACTATGAAGGGAACGTTCAAGGCTAGCCAGCAGTCAAAGTAATTGTAACTTCCCATTTGCCCTAGTACATTTTCTTGCTTATATTACTTCCTGAATCCCGCTCCTGTTTGAGCGGGTAGGTGAGATTACCCTGAAGGTGGAAGAATCTGTTTCCATTTAGAAACTAAAGATTAAGGTTGACAAGTAATTTGCAAGATCGGTTATGATTGTGAGAAAGCTGCAATCTGTTGCCTTTTCTAAATGGAGACCTTTCTAAAACTTTGACATCTTCAGTAGGAAGACAGTACTTCTGGAGTTAGGAACATACCTAGAATAGTGAAGAAAGATTTGAACATACTCTCAGAAATACTCATTCCTCGACTAGCATCATACCTTGGTCCTCACTCTTGAGAGGAGGTGCTCTGCAATCTTTAATGAAAATGCCTTGCCCAAGTTCTTGATAGGTGACTACTTTTAAACTTCCTGTAATTGAAGAATATACAAATATATGCAAAGGTATCAGTTTGTATCTTGTAAGAAGGAGCTGACCAAATCTTCCCCTTTCTCCGTATGGATCTGCTTGACAAATTCTTGTCAACAGAGACAAGAAAGAAAGAAAGAAAAACTGTAACAGATGGACCGTGGATTAATCCAAACATTAGAACAACCTGAGATGCAGTAATCAACATCAAGTCGTCTTAATAACTGGTTATATTTTTTTTGCCTGAGAATTCCGCTGAGCTCTCAGTGTAGTTGGGTTCATTTTGATGACTGAAGAAAGCCTGAAAAAACTTGCATTAAACACAGGATGTTTTTATCGATCTGGCGTGCCAAAAAGATGGGCAGGAGACTCATGAACAGGGTACGGAAGACCAGGCAGTTTAATCTGCACAGATTGGTAGGTTGTCTGAGGTGTAGTATGAGTAACAACGTAATAATCTTTTATAGATAATATTTATACTAAAACATACCATTATAGAATAATCATGCTGGGGTGTTTACTTAAAAGGTAGTTTCAGTGGTAAAATATCTACTTTGTATTGAGTTTCAGTGGTAAAATATCTACTTTGTATTGACTATGTAAATCAAACTTGATCAAGGGCTATCCTTCAGGTCCTGTCTCTCAAATAAAAGCTAAGCTAAGCTTCCTAATGTATGTTAGCAGAAAGGGTTAACAATTTCTTTTTCCACAGTATCCAGTTTGAGTAGTGTACTCTTGGGCTTTGACTTAGAATATTGTATATGCTTGTTAATGAGATTTAAATTTGTTATGCCAGTAAAACTTTATTAAGCAGAATTCTGAAAAGTCTAAAAAGTAAACATGAATTTGTATCTACGTTTTCAGTGGTGTTTTGTTCCCCTGCCTGGCAAGTTAAATTTGCATAGTCTATATTTGAGTATTTAAATTGAGTTTTGCACATTTCTTTTGTCTCCATTTTTTGGGGGGTAAACCCCTAAGTGATACTGAAAATAAGTCCCTACCATTGTTTTAGGTGGTTCTTGAATTTTCTGTATTAAATACTTCAGGTTATTCCTTTAGGGTCTGTGCTTATTTTAGCTAATATTCTGTTTAGCAGGATGGTAATAAAACTAATGTAAGACACTCTTAAAAGCTTCAGGGTTTTGTTATTGTTTAAAAAGGGTAATTGAGATATAACTGCTGTTTGCATATACAAACAGTTTTTGTTGCAGTGCATTTTTAATTTCAAGGTATGCATGCTGCTTGTAAAGATATGTCCAGGAAAACTTTGAGATTATGGCATTATGTCATGTTTTAACTTGTCCTAGCAAGCTTATAATAACTGGCTCAGGTACAAAGTCAGAGGAACTTTATTCCAAGTATTTGATATTAGTTTTTAAAATCAGTGACCACTGTGATTATTATATCTTGTTAATTGGCCACAGAACAAATAATGTCACTTTGCATTCACTACAATTGCAGATGTATCTTGCAATAATTTTATTAAGCTGTACAAAGGTATGTGTACTGGCACAGAATTTTTTTTTTTTTCTTAGTCTGCAGAGTCTCAATTCTTGCCTCACAGTAAACAGGAATCCTGAGATTCCCTGGTGAGTCTCCCCACTCTACCTCCTGACTCTGGAGACAGTCATTCACAGATGCAATTTCAGCTACCACCTCTGTGTTGATGATTCTTAGATTGTCTCCTTTGTCTGGATACTTCTTTCTTTGTCCAAATAGCAATTTCTCTGATTTCTACAGTAGGTGTTTGGCCCTCTGTTGAAATGCTCTTTGACTGAAACAAGCCCTTGTTTTTACTCCCACCCATTGTTTTTTCAACTGTACAGCCGACCATTCTTCTAGTCTGGGCTCCTTTGTGTTATCCTGATGTATGCCTATAGAGTTATGCCATGCCTTTATCTTCAGGTTGCTTTGTAACTGGAAAAAAATCAGGATTTGTCTCATCACCACAGTACAGACTCCTTCTACAAAAAACAGCAACTCTATCTTCTTAGGCATCAGCAAATCTTGCTCAATATCACTAACATCCATATGGAGTGTAGGTGACACAGATTGCTGTCATTTATCACCAGTGTGATTGCATAACCTCTTCCTGAAGTACTTTTCTGGATTTCTGTCTCCATTGAAATGAAATCATCATAGCTTCACTTTCACTGATTTCTAAAATCTTTGTCAGTGATGCTGCAGTTGATTGTTTGCTGGGTGGGAATCATCCTGGATAGAAGCTGCCTTGAAACACGGCAAACCTGTCTCATTTTCAGATAGACTGATATAACAGCAAGAAAAAATAGGTACTTGATACACTGCTTGTCCATGTACTGTGGTGTTCCCTTTCCGAATTTTAAACAATACTCTACCATGTGACTCTCAGTTTGGAGCCTATGGAGATGGGGTTTTTTTTGAAAGCTATACTAATATTCTTGTGCTCTCAGACCTTTTAAAAATGTACAGCAGTGTGGATGCTCAAGAACATGTGAAGAAAAAAATGTAAAAAATATTTTCACTTTGACTTTTTATAAAAAGACTCAGAATTCAAAGCATGTAATTTGTAGTTTGTTGCAAATGTCTTCAGTCACAGCCAGGGATTAAGAAATTTCTCCAGTAATAAATTCATAGGCATTTTTCTGACTAGGTATTTAGTTTGAGTCTGAAAAACGTAGGGCTCAGGTAGGGCTGCAGTCTTCCTGTGGAAAGTATTCACATTATAAAAAAAACTTGTCCATTTAGAAGGATCATTGCATCTACTATGTCTCAGGCATTTCTTTACCTCTTTTATCTACCTTACAAACATGGCTTTGATGAGACTGCACAAGTCAGACTGAGTTTCATATGACTTACACTGATAGACCATTGTTTTTTATGAATATTAATAAAGTCTGAAAGATGTACACAGAATATTTATATATCATATGTTACTGAGCTGTACTAGTGACTAGAGGTAAATGGTGCATTGATTTATTACCACAGCTTTAAATTATTATTATTATTATTATTATTATTATTTCTGCTTGTCATGTAAGCTGTCAGGAAAAATTTGTTACACAGAATAGGATAGCTGTCAGTAAGAATTTGATAAGCAGAAAAGTATATTGCATCAAAAAAAGTATATGGGGGAATTCAGTAATCCCCATTCAAATGCACATCATGGGTCAGTGGTTTTGTAGAATCGTGTTGTTGTAAGTTGTGGCAGTGTTGTAAGGAACTTTTCTGCCTTTGTTCATCATACAGAGAGTTTTCGTCTTTTAGAAAATGCTTGCTCTGGTGTTATGAATATGACTATTAGAGCATTTTGTATAGAAGTACACCACAAACAGTTTTGATAACTTTGTATTGGATTTCTGGAGGCAAGCTTGTATTGAAAGCCTTGACACTTAGTTGATTTCCTGAGTAACCTCTTTGATGTGAGCTAGAGGATCATTTTTAAAAATAGTTGGCTATAAACATTTGAAAGGTGAGTTCTGTAAGGTAATTTGAATTCCGTATAATCTTTTAGATAACTAGTGTGTATTCTTTCTTACTGTGAAGAGAGCAGAGAAAATGCACATCTATAGCAGTAATACTCTTGTGATTTGCATTGGAAATCAAAGTAATGCTACTGAAAATTTGTTAGTGAATAATAAGAACTTCTCATTTTTTGCCAATTCTTGTACTTTGAGAAATGATGTTGGGTCACAAATATATATATTTATTGTTTTTGTATTATGCTTACAGTAGTCACAGGATTTTGGAAATGGATGTTATGAACATGACATAGAATAAGAACAACAGCGTGTTGACTTTTAGTGTTTAATCTTACTATCTCTAATCTTCTTGCTGACTTAAAAAAACCCCACAGCAAACCCACCCCACTAGACATCCAGTGACACGCACAAAATGCCTGTTTTGTGGCACAACGATATCTTACCTCTGTAGTTGTGTTATGCAGTAAGGGGTGGGGAGAAGAAGAAACCAGCAAATGCTTGCTTCTTGAATATTTTTTTCTGAATGTGTGTAGTTAAGGTCTTTTTGTTCACTGATTCTGTCTTTCTGAAAATGTTTCACAGAACAAGTGCAATTATACTGCATGCTCCCTGTTTTGTTCGGTTCGGGTTTATAATTTATGCAAGCAAGGAAGTGAAAAGATGCTATTGGATCTTACTACAGGCAGTGATTGAAACTTGGTTATTTTTGATCCATGCTTTCTCCACCCAGTAGCTGTTATCATGCACCACCTTCCTCATAGCTGTGAATTTAGAACATTGTACTGTACCTGCTACCCAGTTTCTCTTAAATATCTGTTGTCAGCTAGGAAGAGAAAACAAGCTTTCGATCCTGTGGATTCTGAAAAAGGAAAAATAAGAGAAAAATTTTCTTGCCTTTTTTTTAATTGCTCAAAATTAAGCTAATCATTGTAATCACAGGTAGAGAAGGGATGTAGGGGGTGGAAAAGCTTGGAAGGAAAATAGCATCAGCTATCAAGAATTTTGTTTTCCCGGTTTGTAAATGATGCTGCTGTAATTCTATCTGCATTTTTTTTTCCCTGCTCATTCACCACTCAGCAGCTGGTAGGGAAGTAAGACTGCCTGGCAACCACCTGCAGAGCTGCAGAGATGAATTACATTTTCGGAAATAACACACTGCTCTATTCTCGCGCCAATCGAGGCAACACTAGCTCAAGCCACAGTTCTGTAGGCCCAAAGCACAAGCAGTGGGCAAAGAAAGGCTCGACAGATGAGTTACGGAACGAGCCTTCCCGTTGGCAGCAGATAGTTGCATTTTTCACTCGGAGACATGGTTTCATTGACTGCATTTCTGTTGCTGCCAGCTCCACCCAGGTAATATGCCACTTGTTGAAATTATTGTGTCTGCATGTTTTCTTGTTACTTGCTAGTCAGAAGTAGCGATCTATTTATATATGCATGCTTTTGTATAATCTCTGATGTATGAATAGTGTTTTCTGTCTGCTTTCATTCTTCCACTTTACAGGGCTCTGTATGATTTTTAGCATTAAAGCATGAAAATGGAAGCACTTAAATGAGATCTGATTATTTTTTTTAAAGTTAATTTGCAAGTGGTGAGCCTCCAACAAGTTTAAATATGAGGTATTTTAATGAAATATTGAAAAATGTAGTTTGCATTCTATTGCCTAGCCCTGGAGGGGAATAACGTAGTTAAGAAATACCAATTTCATAGCTGTAGTAAGATGACAGTTCAAATAAAGACCACATATTTTCTGGTTAAGGAATTGTATTTAAAGGATTAAATAATTTAAAGTCTTAATTATATGTAGCACAGCAAATTCTAGCCTGTAATGGTTTTCTAGTTTTTTTTTTTCTCCTAATAATCCATAAATAAGGTGAAGGAATACCTTCCTTTCATACAAAATATACATTTCATAGTTCAGTCTGTAAGAAAAACATGAAATTTTTCAACTTGACTGTCAATCTGCTCTAAGTGATGTTTTTAGTAATCGTTATTGGAAGTCAGGTAAAACGAGGTGAGCAATTTCAAGTCTGGATTTTGGGGTGAGTTCTTAAGGTTGATATTGAGAGAAGTTTAAACTTACTGGCATTAGCAGATGAGTATGTCTTTGAAGAATGCTGAGATGTCAGCACTGTTTAAAAATGTGATATTAGATTTGTTTTGCTTACCTAAATTTAGCTTTAATAAAGAATAATTGCTTTCTTGATGTTGTATAACCTGAAGTACTCCAAAAACTTGTAAAAAAAGGGGAAAAATTATTACCCTCAGGCAGTGTAATATTATTAAGGTATCTTATATCTGTTGGTAATTGTTTCAAAGATGATAAACTGGCACTTCATCTGGAAATCTGCTTATCATTGCATGGGGTTTTTTTTGCTTGTGAATTTAGAGTAAACAATGAGTAGGAGATCTTAGAGGGGGATTTTAATTTTCCTGTTGCAAATGTACATGCATGTTGAAGAGGGATCCTGTAGTTTCTATAATGGGTCATTATACAACTCTAAGTGATGCATTAGGCAGATATAATGGCTTTTAAGTACTGTTATTTTTTTAAAGGAAAAATATACAGTGTTAGTCTTTTGAATAAATATTATGGTTCCTCTTAATTGCTTAATGCTTGAACAAGTAATATTGGAATGCATGAAACTTGCAGTTGGACTGACTAGTCAGGACTAGAAATTGGCCGATAAATAAAATATCGAATAGCCTCTACTTTGAGCATGGGTTGGACCAGATAAAGGTCCTGAGATCCTTTCAAGCCAAAACTGTGATTCAGTGAATATCCCAGTGTTTGTTCTATTTTTCTGCTATGAAAAAGATAGCTTACCTCTGTGAAAGCCTGCCAAATTTTTCACGTAAGTCTGACAGTTCTTCCATTAAAAAGAACTGCTTATACATGTTCATGGCCAGAAGGAGGGGAAAAAACAAAATATTGTGAAGTGGTTTTAAAAAAACTTAATGAGCATATTCAGAAGTAATGCACTGAAAACATAAGAGCTTATTGAATCCTCTTCCTCTGGAAAGATGCTGTACTATCCTCCTACCTTATCCACCCATTGCAGCTGTTCTAGCCTCAGGGAAGGAAAAAGACATTTAAAGATTGCTCATTGTGGTGCAATTTTGTTTTCCACTTCTCTTCAGTTTTTGTTCTGTGATGTAGTATTCTGAAAATTCTTGACTACTTTGATTTGTTCATTTAAGATACATCCCCATCACTTGAATGTAATCACATTTGCAGAGTCCAAATAAATAATTAGATGTGACGTACTTCTCTAACCTTGTCTGTTGAAATTCTGTGATGATGGGCTTTATATATTATTGTTGTGACATCATGATTTTTAGCATATACAAAATCAAACTGATGTTTTTGAAGTACTGGCATCCTGCTTGCCTTGTGAATCTGCTACATAGCACCCGTTTTTAGCTGTCCCTTCATTTCCTTGGATTTCTTGGACAGGGTGGGATGGTGTGGAATGGTGATACTTAGGTCCCTTCGTTACCAGTGAACGGCAAACGACTCCTGGACATTGGGCTGCATGCCCCTGGCCGCCTCTGGGGGCTGCAACAGGTCACCTTCTCCCCGGCTAGGTTGCAAGAGGACTTTTGTTAGAGAAGAGACTTTGGATTTTGCGGTGGTGTGTGTTTTTTGGTGGTTTTTTTTTTTTTTTTTTCGGTAGGGGGTCTTGTTACCCTAAAGAAGCAAGGAAGAAGTTGGTGATGGATATGGTAGCACTGCTTTTTGCTGTAGTTTTTGCAAGGCTTCTGTCCAAAAGAGTGTGTGTCTGCAGAAAAACATTGTGGCATGGAGGACTAGTCGGGAGTGAAAGGCTACTGTGAAAAGCCACAGCACCCTGAAGACTAGCAGTCCATTTTCAAACACTAAAGGTGCTTTATTTACGAGTATTGCCCCTTTCCAATGTTGTTAGAAGATTCAAATCACCCAGCTCTCACTGGAAAAATGCAGCAGTGGAAGCAGATGGTGTGAACAGACACAAACACAGCCAGTAAGTGGTCATTCTGACTCTCTGCTTGTGTCCTGCTCTAGCCAAGGTCTCCAGGGTGCTCTGCATGGAACTTGAGGTGGTTGTAATGATTGGTAGACTTTGCATTACTTTAGTACCATGGAATTCAGGGATCAGCCACTGCAGTCTGTCCATAGAGCAGCACTACTTCCAACTGGGTTAATAACCGCTCCATTTGCAGTGGTGAGCTACTGTAGAAGTAGCAAGTGCCTTCTTGCCCTGCTCACCACACCACGCTCCTTTATGGGTCTGGGGAAGCTGATTTAATGCACTCAGACATTTGAGGCCTTTATTTGTTTCTTCCTTCTGTGTTCCCTGTTATGAGGTGTTAGTTACTTAATTAGAAGAATTATGGAATTTGATTAGAAGTTGATCTTTCAATTTTTGTCAGCAAACGTTAATTTCTTTAATAAAAGGCAACTCTGGCATAAAATGGAAGATAAGGATAAAAACAAATACACAACAAATTGATGCTGTCACAAGGGTGAATAACTAAGCCATGAGCTTAGTAAATACATAGCCATGCAAATGAAAAATACTGGGCAATTTGAAGTGCTGTCGTAACAAGAGACATGCATATTGCATCAGCAGAGATAACTGTATCTGGGGCTGTTCTTTCCCCCAAAGTCTTTCCAGAGCTCTGAGGAGCACCTGTTCCTGACAGGGAATGCAGCTGTCATGTCTCAGAATACATTCTAACTTTCAGTAATATTTGGCCCATGTTGTGCTACAAAGTCAGAAACCGGGATTTGTCTGAAACTCACATGTCATTGAACAGGTTCTAAGAGCAGCACATTTAGGCTATTCTTGGTATGTAATATAATATGCTTTTGGCATTTGATACTAAGAAATTGTTTAGCTCTTTGAATATGCTGCGCTAATTTATACTTCTATTTTTTAGGACACATTTGGGGGAGGGGGGCAGAAAACTCCTCCTAAGTCCACTTATACATTTCAAAAAATCTTATATTTCAGAGCTTAGCTACTTCTGCGAGTAGTTTTAGCCTGGTCATTCCTTGTCTTTATATCTCTTCCTTTTAAGATCTTGATAGAAGTCCCACTATATGTCGTTACTCCTGGAATATTGTTTTCAAATTCATTGAAATACTATGAACAAGGTTCTAGCATGTATGAAATGCTATATGTAATCAGACAACAACATAGAGGTGTTCTAAGGTGCATTTGAAAGATACTGATTAAAAAAAAAAAAAAAAAAAAAAAAAAAAAAAAAGTCAANAAAAAAAAAAAAAAAAAAAAAACAAAAAAAAACAGGTCTCTACCCTAACTGCCTTTTTTACTGTACTTCTTGCAGTTCAGGAATTGCAAAAATTGATTTCTTACAGAAATATCTATGATCCTTCCTATAATTTTGGTGTAGTTAGGTATTTATTTACAGATCATAACACAAAGGCACATGCCAAAAATATGTGAGATAAAAGTTAAAATAGTTCTGATGTAGTATGTGGAGGTTTAAATATGCAGAAGTTGAGATGAAAAAAAAAGGGGGGGGGGCTTCATAGAAGACATGGAATTAAACCTGAAACTTGCAGCAGCAAGACACTGCAACGAAAAGTTCAGGAAATTTGATAGCAGTTTAACTATTAATTATCTTGGGCATATCAGGATGTGTCACAGTGGGTGATGTGTTTTATGAACATTATTAAACCTTGGTGTGGATGTGTGACTGTTTTAGCAGCCCCTCAAGTTTACAACTGCAACTTTGACTTATTTATGGCAGCCATTGCATAATATGAAGTTCTCTTCTCACAGGATTTGTTTTATTCAGTAAATTTTTTTGATTTCAAGAGGTGATACAGGAAAGAAGAAAGGCGTTAACAGGAGTAACTGTAGGGAAGTTTATATGAGTATGTAGAACAACTGTTGTAATTGTTAGATTTTTAACGCAGACTTTTCCCTCAGTTTAAAATTTAAGCATACATTGCCTGGAAATTGTTGCTGCTAATACTGTAATAATCATGTGAGAAAGCAGCTTGAAATAGTATTTGCTTTGGATGATTTCAACTATAAGAAAGCACCTTCTGAAATTTAAATGAGTTTTATGGTACTAAGTTTCCTTCTTTTTATTGATTTCTTTTTTTTTTTTAGCTATGTAATAGCACACATTTGTAACAGTACAAATTTTGCAAATTTTAGTATTGCCACTGGTTGCATTTTCCATAAGCGGGCATTATAGCAGAGATAATGGTATGAATTTGTTCTGTACGAGGAATACATTAATACATGTTCTAATCAATACTCTAAAAAATAGGAAATTCTTGACAGTTTAAACTCAAGCCTCATGAGGCTGTCTCTGGAACCTTTGGTTCATTTTGTAAACACTTTCTAACTGTGTACAGTGGAGATACGGAAACTTCTCAAGACTGAAGTTTGCTTGACATTTTAGAAAGGTATACAGTTTTAAAAGCACATTAAAATCAATAAATCTTAAGAATATATATCGTAAATTGTGTAATGTCATGTAGATTGTGTCAGCATGATGCTGGTTCCCTGCTGTAGCCAATTGTCACTTCTCTTACAAAGTCAGCCACTTGATGTGTGGAGTAATGGGAGTGTGCTGCTTCCCTCCCAAACCCATGTGTGAGACTCATGTTGGCATGTGCAGTGTGTTACTTCACTTAATCACTTGCAGCACGGCAGTGATGATAAGAACTGAACTGGTGCTCCAGCTACCTGCAGGCACTGCCTTCTGCCAGAGGGTTTTAGATTCTACTTTCTTTCACTTGTTGTCTCACAGCTGTTGTGCTGTCTCACTCGGAGTTGAGAACAGAATTTCTTCATATTTCTGTTCCATTGTATCTCAAGAAAATTACTTTTTCCAGAATGAGTCAGAAACCTGGTAAGCAAAGGAGAAGGGGAGGCAGAATGTTTTGCTTTTGGAGTACTACTGCTGCTGCAGGGGCTTTCTGTCTACGTTGCGCCCAAGACTCTGAACCTCCAGGCAAGGCAGGCGCTGGATCCCCTCTTAATCCATTGTCTTCAACTCCAACTAATAACTCAGGTGGACTAACAGGGTCTTGCTGTATGAAGCCAAGTGCATGGAAGCCAGTGAAAGAGGTAGGACTCTTTAGGTCTGTTATATAACTTCATTAATTTATTTTATATTGTGATAGTTGCCCTCTCAGTTGAGGCTTGTATTGACTGACAAAGTGTTTTGAAAGTCAAATACAGGCCAGTCTGTCTGTCACCAGCTGTCAGCTTACTAAACAGCTCTAGCACAGCTTCTGTGGTATAGCATTTCTGTTTTGCTGCCAAAGCTGCTGTATATGTTTCAGTTAATACAATTATTAAGTAAATAACTGTCTGACAGGAGCACTAGATCTAACGTGAATACCACCTTCTTCCTGTTCTCCTATTTTGGTCTACAACATCAAGAACACTCTCAGTTATGGTTAAGGATGTGCAGGATGTTTCTTGTCATTTGAAGAAGCTAATGCAACAGAAATGTCTTAATGTTTTTAGAAAACATGACTTCGTCTTTTAGAATGATCTGCATCCGTGTTTGAGGGCTGACATGATATCGTGTCTCGTGCAACTTTAAGAGACTTTTGGTTTATACCCAGCTCAGAGTTTTGGTAAACTTCGTGTCTACAGCCTTTTTGGGATTTATAGTAACTCGAGGAGAGAAATCGTTGCCTTGTTAAACAAGATAAATTGAAGTCTTTATGTGCACACTGACTAATACAGTCTCTTTTCAGAAGAATTTGGTTCTCTTTTCTGGAACCTCTGGGGCCAGTGCTTTCCCCTGTACTCCAAAACAGAGGAGGTACTTGAATTTGTCTTTATGAGTAACAATTACTTATTAAAATTTTCAGTGAAGCAGGTAGGCTTTTGAGTGTTCTCTTTTTTTTTTTTTCTTCTGATAAGCATTTTCTTTAGTTTAGACTTCTGTGTGAATGTTTGAATCATTATATCTTTGTTAGAATTTTTTTCTAGTTCTCAGAAGTGGTCCTATCCTGTGTAAACTACACAGTATTAAGTAAACTGCTAGTCCCCAATAAGTAATTTATATTTCTCTATTCCTTCCCTATCTTCATCTGAGTTTCACAGTGTGATTTTTTTTTTTGTCACATAATAACCAGTGTTTCCTGTTTCATACATATTATTTTATGATCTTTTGAGGCCAATTTTCTTTATTCTACTGATACACAGTACTATGTAAGTCTCAAAATGTCAAGGTGTAAGCAACAACAATACATTGATTCAGCCTTCCAAGTGTTTCAATGCATGGATGCAAGCATGTATTCTGGAGCTGTTGTAAAATGCCGGATGTGTGTATCTGTAGATCCCTTTATAAAGGATGTCTTTGCAAGACATATGAACTCCTTTTGACTTAAGTCTGTTTGGGCTATGCACGCAACTCTTGGCATGACAGGCTGAGTGAAGACCGTGTCTTTCACTACTCTTCCTGGGAGTGAGTTCAGACTAATGTTGAACGATGTATGTTTGCTGAACTTCAAGCATGAGCGCAGTGTGAAGCATTTCCAGTACTGTTCGTTTTTTGCATTACTTTGGCAGATCCATAAAAGACAAAAATGTCGGGAAAACATCTTCCTCATCATGTAGTGCATCTTATGTGCAATTGAAATGAAGTGGCTCATCCTTGTTTATTAGTATAACCACATTGTTCACACTATGTTTATTATGTAGTGGCTCTGTAACAGGCACGTCCCAGTGGAGGCTTTCCTCTCTTGAGGAAGGGTACTTCCTTTAATGCTGTTTCTAGTGTGCCTTCCCAAATTTCATTCAAGTGAAGATTGCATAGTTCTGTATATGATTTCAGGAATGCTTAAAGGTTTCCCCAGTAAGAAGGCAAGAGAAATCCTTCTAATCAGTTGGGACTGTTCCTGCAAGAGATGCTTTGCTAACCAAGTGCTGTAATGAAATTCTAGCAGGTGTAAGTCTAAAAGGGCACCATAGTTGCAGTGCTGGTCTCTCATAGGCAACAACAACAATAGTATCAAATACATCAGTTGACTTTGAGAAGGATGTAACCACCCTGTCAGATGCCATGTTTAAGCCAGTACTCTTAGTCCCTCCATTTTATTCCTTACGAAAGGGATAGGAGCATTCCTGTTTCACATCAAAGACTGATAACCTTGTGCCACCTCTCAAGGGAAGCTCAGAAAACTGTAATAGAGGGGCCAAATTCAGCATTGAGACAAAACTTAACACCACCACCACCTAGCAAGTCTTCCCTGAATCCTGAACGTACCTTTTGAGGACCTGCCTTCTCTGGTTTTACCCAAAGTAGCATAAGCAACAGTCATTTCAATCCCAGTCAAAATTAATTATGTCAATATTCTCTCTGAAAGTAGTCCATCACGAAAAAAAAAATTATATAAAAAAAACCCTTGTGTACTCTTTATATACTGAGAAAGCTGAAGTATCTTTTAAACTGTACCTTTGTTTACTTGGTAACATCGCTGGCCACTTCAAGAGGTGACCTCTTGCTGTTAGCTTGAGTTCTTTCCAAGAACTGCTTGGACTCCAAGACAATAAGCCCAATAGGTTCCTGACTCTTCTGGGCTGGTTAAGTTCTCTGTACCCCGTTCACGTTTAACAAATGTTACCGACTAGAAGCTGCTGCTAGAGAAGATGCTGAAGTTGTTAAAGTGATGTTCTAATCTCCACTTGACCAGTTTGGCTGATTCGTATCTTTTGGTGGGTAGAAGCCACCTGTTCCACACGGATGTACATTTAAGAAAACTATTACACATTTTTCTTTGGGGAGGTTGGGTAGGAAGAGGCACTTGTTTCAGTCGGCTATGATCCTCTTTTCTTGCCTTATTTTAAGGTTCTCTCATGTATTATGACCACATGGTGGTTTTATCCCCTAAAAAACTGTAAAGGATCCCAAAACTTGTGCAATTCTGTCACTTGCTTTTTGAAAGCATTAGTGCTCCCTTCCGTGTACCAGGTTTTCGTGCACGCACACGCACAAGGCTTAATATCAAAAAAACATTCTGAAGGACTGTAGTCAATGTAAAGCAAGGACTCCCTTCTGTGTCTCTCTCTTAAAATTTTTAAAAAAATCTTTGCCAATAACCAAAGCACTTCTGGGCTTGTTTTCCAGTTTGGTCCTCAGAGTGTCTCTATGCTGTTTATTGCTATTCCATGTGACTTTGGTTGTTGGTATTGAATTTCATCTCGCTGCCTGCAACCCACTTCTCTAATATATCAGGCTTGATCTGCAGCTTGCCTCTGTTGTGCATTTGCTGCGCTTACAGTTTTTTTTTGTGTTTAGCTGCACATTAGGATGTAGTTGAGCTGACGTGTTCTCCAGACAGATTACAGATATTTATGACTCATTTTCTCTCTTGTAAGCTTATCTTGGCATTTATGTATTTTTGGTCTTTTGTTCCATTAAACTGTTTCCAGTGTATATTCTAGTCCCTTGCAACAATCTCTGATGTGAAATGATACATCTAAGAAATGGTTTTAATAAAACCAGATCACCTTATCTGTATTTTTCACAGAAAAGAAGAAAGGATCGGGACAAAATAGTTTAAATCTTATTTTGACACTGGTAAAATAGAAATGCTTATTCATTTTTTTTTCATGTCCTTGTAGTCAGCTTGAGAGAGTATTCTTTTTTTTAAGTTACCATTGTTTTTTAAACTGTGTCTAAGTTAGTATTATTGTTATTGGAGACTAGTATCTATGTAGTTCTGTCATTCTTCTAATATGAATTCAGATATTTTATGGGATGAAGGTATAGTACAGGATTTTTCTTTGACCATGGAATTTTCAGTTTCTTCCGACAGCAATTTGTAGTATTTACTGGAAACTGCCGTACTGTGGGAATGTTGTAGATGAGTGTTCTAGCCTCTCCTTCTTTATTCTCTTTATCAGTGCAGCCTCACCGTGTGTATATTTGCATATTTAAAGTTGTTTCTCTAGGCCTGATGTCTGTAGAAGTTAGTTGAGCAACTTGTATTATGTGCCTCCCAGGTATTAGCATTTAGTTTTCATAACAGCATAGGAAGCAGAGTAAAGATTGCTTGTGCTTCCGGTGTACAGTTCTACTTCAAAGCAAATTTAATTTAGTAAGTAAATTGTAGTTGTTTTTCTTAGATAACTAACTGTATCTGACTATACCGTGTGATGTAGCAGGAGAGAGGGGAGTCAGGTTTCCCTTTGGAGAAGAGAGAGAGAACTCTGGATTCTCTCTGTAGTGTGTATAGTCTCCAGTCTGAAATCCTGGCCTGAAAAGGGATCCTGCTAAATTGGGGGTGTTCAGAAAAGGGATTATAACTGCAGATTGTGTTCAGGAAGACCTGCTTTAAAATGGGAAAATTAGGAATATCTATTTAGTTCATCCGAAGGACAGTCAGGAGATGATTTGGTCACAGACTATAAATATATAGGGATAGATTTCAGAAACCAGAAAGCTTGTGTATTTAATAGAAAAAGACATCTGTATTCCAAGTCAGGGAACTAAAGCTGGACAAATTTAGATAGAAAACTCAATTTTAAAGAAGAATATTAATAAGCATTTCAAAAGCTTAGTGGACCAAGATGTAATTGTCAATTCGGGGTAATAAATTAGTATTTCCTATGTAAGAAACATAATGACAAATAAAGTTTGTGCTTGAAAATGTCAAAATACATCACAGTCTCTGATTCAAGATCTAATATAATGACTTTAAACTGCTATTTGGAAGCTGTAAGCTGCTGGAAAGCAGTTTGTGTTTTTAAAAACTCTTATTACATCTTTTTACTGCTTTTAATTTTTATTTTAACTCTATCATTGTTATTCTTTTAAAAAAAGAGGAACACCATGGGGGAAAATTCTGCATACAGCTTTTTAGAATTTGAGCACATTAAGGCTCATTAGAGTAGCACTTCAGTAGTTAGATGCTAAATCAAGTGGTATTCAATTTGACTGTGAAATACCTACTGATCAAGTACAGACCTAAGACTATATTCCCAGATGAGTGTGGAATGCCAAAGTAGATGCCTATCTCGGAGGGGGAAAAAAAAAACCCAAAACAACAACAACAAAAAAAACAGCTAGGGCTGTCCCACCTTTGAGCTTGAAGTAGTTCCTATGACTCATTTTACTGTATTAAAAATAATAAGATTCAGGTGCCAATAGAAGAGAATTTAAATTAATGTGGTAAGAGGCACAGGTGATCAATAGGAGATGACATTTATTCAGGATTTCTTAAGGAACTTGTGTTTAATACGACTGAACTGTCTGTTATGTTGTGTGTGACCTTTTTGTTTAAACTGTCTGGGTATTCCTAGAATAAAAATTGCAAAAAAGGCAAATACGATGCCCTTTTTAAAAGGAGCTAAGCTGTACTCTGAGACTACAGCTGATCGGGTCTGATTTCCTTATTGTACAAACTTTGAGAAATTCTGTATTAAAAAAGAATTAACAGGTAGATGGATAAGCAGATATTTTGAAGAGAAGTCAGCTTGCCTTTGCAAAGGGAAAATAAGGACTCGCAGATCCTCCAGAGAACATGCAGATAAAAATCTACATGGGAACATGTGGTCATCAGAAGGTCATTATAATTACAGAAGTCTTTGAAAATAATGGTTCTTGGATCAAAGAGTGTTAAAATTAATGGTGCCATGAGATAAAAGAGAATGATGTTTTGTAGATTTTCAATTGATTAAAACAGGTCCCTTCAACTGGGACTGGATTTCCAGAACGTCGTATTTATGAATGATGGGGCGGTGGGGGAGTGAGAAGACACTGTGAGGCAGAGGTGTGCGATTGATTTTTATTTTTTTATTTGCAGGTTAACTAAACTAGCTGCAGAGAATAGCCGACAAAAGTGAGCAGGCACAAAAATAGCTGGTGACATTCATTGTACAGTAGCAAATGAGGAACAGAGTTAGAAGGATAATCCTGCAGTTGTCCATATAGTGATAAGCCACAAATGAGGTATTTCTAGTCTAGAAAGAGGTTTTGGAGTTGTCACTGATAGTTCTCTGAAAATGTCACCCTAGTACTCTGCAGAAAAAGGTAAATGAAATGTCAGGTATTACTAAAGAAGTAGTAGAGAATAACACAGAACTTGACACTGAGCATATTTGTTGTGGGGTTCCATTTGCCTTGTCTTAGAAGGGATGTAGCATAAGGAAAAGGGTAGTAAAGTGTTAAGGGGAATAATCTAGTTATCTACAGGGACAGTTAATTTAAAAATAAAAAAACAGAATATGGTAGACAGATAAAATAAAAAGTGAAATTAGAAATGATTTAATAGTTCTTTACTTCTAAATCTGTCGTAACTGTCCTGTAAAACTTCTGCTAAAATTGTGAAGGTCGCTGCCACAAAATGTTGTAGAGAAGAGAAGGCTCAAAAAGAGAATGATTTCAAAATGGGTTAAAAGGAATTGCAAAGGACAGGTGGCAGGTAGCTATTACAGGCAGTGGTTCAGGAAGGCCTTGACTGTCAGGTTCTGAGATGGTTTTCTAGGAAAATTACTAGGCATATGTCTAACTCCTACTTGCCCATCCATCAGTTTTTGCTGTTAGTAAGGTTCTTCACCAGTTGGGCCTTTGCTCTCATGCAGTATGGCAGGTTTTACTGTTTGTTTTTTTTTTTTTTTAATGGAGAGGGACACGAACTATCAGAATAATTTGTCTGTAGTGCATTCTGTTGTTTGATGTTTCTGAATAAATTACACTGGGAAAAAAACCCTGGATAAATCTCTAGAGGATGTTATGAAGCTTGATGATAATGTGAGTTAAATGCAGGGAATCAAATCTCAGTTTCTGGCCTTTGTGTGTCACTCGGCGATCATGATCATCTGACCTATAAAATGCCAAGTCTCCTAAGAAAATGACATCTGATGGATTTGTCCCCAAATGATGCATCTGTCATGAGATGATCAGAGTGGCAGGAATTAATCTTGAAACGTATCTGGGAAGGTCTAGTGGGTAGATTAATAGTTTCAGAGAATATGATTAAGGAAACAAGCAACAGGTGAATTCCCTACTGTTGTCCTTAGGCATGTCAAAATTAAATATGTTCTCATTGTGTCTTGCTATGCCTTATTCTAAAGACAGTAGATATATTGCTGTGCATCTTATAGAATCGTAGAATCTTCTTGTGTTCTAATGTAACTGGGAAACGGCAGGAGTGCTGGCAGTTTGCGTTTTCTTTGGCATTAATTTTTATACCATACGTTATTACTTTCACCTACTTTCTTGTAATGAAGGACTTGGAAAATTTATTTTGACAGCTGCTAATTTGGGTTTGAGCCTCAGTAACCAGCATAAAAGACATGCTTTGTTTTCTGGTTCTTGAAATGTAAAGCAATTAAGTAGTTATCTGTTTATAGCATTACCACTTAATAATTTGGTTTTACATATCCATTCATCCAGTTTCTTCTTTTGTAGTTCTGTGTTAATTTGTCATTTGTTTCAGCCCTGTTTCTTTACCTGCTTATTTTTACCTATGTTGTACTACTCAAGCTTTATCAATTTTTATCCTTCAGCAACCATAATTAGATGAAGTAGAACATACTGTAAAATATCATTTTCTACTTAAGTTTTTGCATGCTGGAAAAAATAATACTGAGATGTCTGTCAAGCTGGTGCCCTGCTTCTAGCAGCATCCGGAGCGGAGGGTTAGAAGAGAGCATAATCCCAGGACAGAAAGGCGTGATGCTTCCTCTGAGGCCTTTCAGAGCTTTCTGCCTGTTCCAGTTTAGGGATTCCAAGAGCTGGAGATGACTTGTGTGTTTAATAACTCTGAATCCATGAATTTTCATGGACTTGGCCAGCCTTCTTGTAGTGGCAAGGATTCAACAGTGAAAGAACAGCTTCTGCTTGTTTGTAGCCTAATGAGGGGGGAGGAGAGTTGGGGTTATGGCACCTGTTGTGCATTTTATTCAAGATTTTTAATGCAAAACAGTGTTGGAAGCAGAATTCAGGTTGTTTTTAAAGGATGTACCCTTCTCTTGGACTGAAGAGTCAGACTCCTCTTTTCCATTCTGTTGTTGGCCCCGTTTGGTTTTAGTTCATTTCCTCATAGGGGCAGGGGGGGGACGAGGCTGGGGCTGTGGGGGCCATCTGCGCAAGGAGCTGTGCGGGCATTGGGCTGAGGAGTGGAGACTTTGGATCCTCACCTGTCAAACTCAGCATGAAACCCAGAACTTCACCCATGGCCTGACCACTGTTATAAAAGTGTGGCTAAAGGTATATTTAGCTCAGTTTCTTGTCATTCTGAGGATGTAAGAATGAAGTAAGTCTTTTTTGAGTAATTATGGTAGGGAGGTAAATAAATGCAGGTTGTGACTTCCCTTCTTTTTTCCTAAACTGTTTAGTATCCAGAGGTTTTATTGATGTCTGTTAGCTTCTCAATGTTTAAGGGCTTGAATCTTTAGTAGAATTGTGTTGTGCAGTGTTGTTGGAATTATAAAACAAAACTGCAAAATCTTCTTTAAGTAGTTTGTAATCTTGAGGGTCTGATGAATCCTGTTTTGCTTTTCCTGAATTGGAAATTCAGAAGTCAGAACCCTTGTCTTAGTCCTTTCTACAGTTTTTTTTGTAATGAAGAATTTCAAATATTTGTATCCTAAAGATTTCAAACATTTTATTGTCGATTAGGCACTACAATTATCTGAAATAAATGGAAATTGGCAGAAATGATTATGTAAACTAATATCCTGTCAGTATTAGACCAAAAAAACCCCAGAATTGAAATCGTAACTCAAGAAAAGCTTACACTTTTTCATGTATTTTAAAGTATTCTGAGAAACTCTTTGTAATATTTATTGATACTTTTTTTTCAGGTCAGTATAGTTAATATTTCTTTTATCCAAAGTAAATGAGGCAAGGATGTGCCGCACAGACCGTGGCTGATAGATGTTTTGGCCAGCGTGATACCAACACGAAATGCTGGCTTTATGTGACTCCAGGTTTTCCCTGGCACTGATACAGAATAGCAGGTCTCGCACTTTAGGTCTGTCTTCTGCAGAGCCATGTGGTTGTGACTGCAATCTCATCTTCCCAAAGGACGTTTACCATCTGGTCTCAGGGCTGAATCTCATCCTCTGGCTCCTGTGTCTTTGTCCTGAGCAGGTCAGTCCTCATGGAAACTGCAGGGAATGGTTTAAATGGCTTCTGCGCTCATTTTGGATAAAGGAGGGTTTCGTTAGCTGCATTTTAGTTCCAGCTGTGTCTGACTTGGCCTAGTTCCAGTTCATCAGAAGGACAGGCTGTTTCTGTGTAGAACCCAGAGTGACTGGTGCAGGTTTCCCGCTCTGCCTGAGGGGTTAAGCAGCTTCTGCGCTAGCTAGGTATGGATGCGCCATAGTTGTGTTTGTTCGGCATCGGTAAAAATGAATTGATCAAACCTGACTTGTGTTTATATGGTGCAGTTAACCTGAAATCCAGATAAAATGCTTATGGATAATTACAGACGATAAGCCAGATTAGCTGTAAACCTTGTTTTCAAAAACGCTGGTTTTGGTCAACACTAAAATTAAAATTATACATAAATGTTTGGTTTTCCATTGCAAGATTACATAAGGCTGTATTTTGTACTAAGTTATACTGAAAAGTGCTAGAATCTCTAGAAATTTTTAGGAAACAGCATTGTAAGAAAAAAAAACAGTCTTTATTTACTTGTGGAGTGAAAGTTTGCTCAAGTAATGCTAAGCATTAAACCTGTTATAACTTTTATAGTATTTTAATTTGCTGACAACAGTGAGTGTTTGACAATGCATAAAAGATGCCTATTTTGCTGAATTGTTGCGGGGCTTCTATGACTCATTCTAGAGCCTGGATGTGTTGTATAATGGTACTTATTTTGAGATTGTATTATAACTGCATGTTGTCATGGAAGCGAGTCTGAGGAGCTTTCAGTGTTTCCATGGTGTAAGAATGAATAAAATCAGATGAGGCACCTAGCTAGCAATTGCATGGTAAAGATTTTAGCCTTAGCTCTGAGCAATGAAAAGGCGCAAAGCACCTGGATAGTAATATATCGCAATATAGCAAGCTATTGGAACTGTAGTGAAAGTAATAGTGTATGTCTGGGAAGAATTCAGCAAGCGTAAAGACAGATAAAATGCTAATGCTACCTGTGTGTGAAGCCTTTTGTAAATTAAGTAAGGAGTGGCCTTAGTGTAAAGCCACTTTATGTGTAAATCGGGTCATTATTTTTCCTAAATTTTGTGACACATCCTGAAAAAGCTAATGGATTTTAATTAATGGGTTGCTATAGATGGTTCTTGTGTGGTTTTCTGTTTGCTGTTCATTAATGTGAGGCAAATGACTTTCTGCTCATGCTCACTGTTTTAGGGCAAATTTGTTTGTAAAGAGATTTTTTGACAGGTAATAATAGATTGCTCACAGAATAATGCAATCGTCAATAAAATAATAAATACTTGTCTTAAAAGGGAAAGCTCTAGCATGGATTCACTGACTTTCTTCAGATCGCTTCGTTAGTCCTTAAGTACTTTGAGGGTAGTGGGGTGTTGTAAATAAGTGAATCTGAGTGGTTCTTATTCTAAAGAAAAAACAAATTGTATTTCGGATAAGATGAGGTTAAGTTGCATAATTTTCATATTTTATGAAAAATGCTTCTTGCAGATTTACTCAATTAAAAAAAAAAATCCCAAACAAAAAAAATTTTGGAGCAGAGTAGTGGGATAGTTTTGAGGGTCAACTGACGTGTTTCTAGTATTGAGAGTGATCACTTCTTACTATCAGAGCTAGCTAGCTAGAGGTCATCTTTGCTGTCCTGGTTTGAGGTGAATAAATTTGAAGAATGAATGATAAAGAAGAAAATAAGCATAAGGAAGACTTAATTATTCACTGAATAATTTAGGAATGATTGGAATATATGTATTCTGAGAGCTTATAAGTAGTGTGATATCTATTACAGCATGTAAACAGTAACCAACTTCTATTGTTGTATTTTGATTTAATAGCGTTCTCAGGAGCGAACAATCTGTCACATCTCAGTTTCCTACCACAGCATACCCTTTCTGCCATGAATTTCAAGAACTAAAATATTGACACCCTCGAGCTGCCATTATTTTTCTATAATAAAGTCTTAGAACACACTTTCTTCTTGCCTGGTCTCTTTCTGATGCTGAAACCCTGCTTGGGCTTCTTTGTGGACTCTTCAGCATTATAATGAAAGCTACTATTCTTAAGCCTGATGCTATTTAAATGAAGCTTTCTAGGCCTTGCTTTAAGTTGCAAATTAAATGCATTAAATTCATTCTCAATAGCACTTACAAACCTAAATGAGGAGCCTTGTAGTTCTGTTTTGAGCTAAGAGTGCTGGCTTGCGCTGGGTGAATACAGATGACTAACCCGCTTCGTAGGGTTCAGAGCTGGACACTGGTTTAGTATTTGAAAAACAAAAGTCACAAATCAGATTTATTAAAACCAATATTAACTTTGTGTACATTTTGTATGTTATGGATTTGGAATGTGACTGAGTCAACCATTTAAGCAATCCCTGAAAGATTTGGCAGGTCAAATTAGTTTGAGCTAAGTACATCTTTCTGAATGCCAGACATGAGTAGTGGAGCGTGGTGGTCTCCTTTGAATGAAACATTGCCTGTGATGTTAAGTGTATAAGGGTCAATTTTTAGATTCTGACAGAGAGAGGAGAGGTTGGTTGCTGAGATTATTGTTCGTACTTGCATGAGGTTCTCAACCTGGAAGTTTTACTCATCAACCAACCAGTGGATACTGTGTGAGAGTGCTGGTGATAGCTTTGTAGTTCCAGGTTACTCATTTCTGCTTTGTGGGTGTCCATTTATCTCCTACACAAAACTGTACTTTCACTACACAGTAGAACTTCCTCCCACAAACTGCTGGACAGTTGGTCTTATCCTGTATTATTACTTATGGTTATAGCATTCTCTCTTTTTTTTTTTATATTTCTTCTCTCTGCACTAAAAAATTGCTTACTAGGCCTCAGCAAGTAGGATTCTTTCTGTCACTGCCTTTGCTGTTTTCCTTCTGCTTGGGTAGTCACGGTGCAAATTGTTCCTCACTGGATTGTTTTTGTAGATGAAGATTGCAATAAAGAATTGACAGTAAATAAATGGCTTATTTATCTCTAAATCAGTTCAGATCATGATCACCATCTGTGATTTTACTGTTACTCTGCTGTCACTGTTTTTCCCTTTCAAAGCTATTTATTTATGTTTTAAGTTCATTTGAGTTCAATGTAAAATGCTGTGGGGTTTGAGGAGGAAACTAGGTTAGAGAATCAATTTGTTGACTGAGTTTAAAAAAAAAAAAACAAACCACCAAATAACCCCTACTGTTTAGTCATATCTAGCATGCTAGCTCTGTGTCTTTAAAATAGAGTGCTCACATAGATATGATTTTCAAAGGCCATGGTTTACTCCGGAAAAAATGAGATCTGCAGTAAAATTACAGGCATTCAAACTAGTCCTTTTAATCTACAAGGTCTGGGTACGTAAACCTTTGTTTCTGGGATCCAAAAAAGCTTTCATATTTGTTACAGTACTTACCTGAACTGATGTTACAGCTCCAAGATGGCTTGTCTGTCCTCAAAATCTCTTAATAAAACCAGTTTGTACTGACCTACCCATCTTCATGACCCACCCTGACAGGCTTCAGGCTCACCTTCATTTCTGTGCTTTCTGTCCAAACTCTCCTTGGAGAGACCTGGATAGCATCCAGGTGGAAATCTAGGTATTTTTATTTCTTCATCCTTAGGAGACCATGGGAATCGGTCTTTGCTCCATCATGGTAAGGAATAGGGAGAGCCCTTGAAGGGGTAAGGGAGTGTCAGAAACCCAAATCTAAAGCCAGAAGTTCTTCCTCCTTGTATCAGTGCAGAATGACAGGCAGGCTTAATTGTAACTACGAGTGGGTTGAGGCCATTATAATTAAGCTTATAATTTACCCTAGCCAGTGTCTCTTAAGGTTTTGTTTGTGGTAAATCAATTTATTGTTGAAAAACAGTACAGAGTATGCTGACTTAGGAGAATCTGAACAACACCCCCACCCCTGTGACGTGTACGTGATACAAATGCAGTCACAAAGTTTTAAGCATGAGAGGTTAGAAAGCTGAAAAAGTGCCTGTATTTTAAATAACTTCTTTTTTAGCCACTGTGCATGAATTAAGATATGGTGTCCATATCAAAACTGGAGAGGTAATGTACTAACACGCTGTGCAAGTTGGACAGGTGAATTTGAGTTCATTGGATGGGAAGTGCATTTTTAAAGCAAAGTAATGGTCTGTTGATAAGAGAGAACCTTTCTCACGTGAAAGAAATAACAAACCTGTAGAGAGGGAAAATCTTGAGTCATACTTGTATTAATGGTATTCTCTTCTCTTGGTGGGTCTGCTTCCCATTCTCTGTACTTGGCATATTTTACCCTCTAGACTAGCTTATCAACAATGTCAGTACTCATGCCTGGGCGGAACTGAGTCTTGTGCTTTGCAGTTCTCAAAATTCAGATACTTGCAGCATATTAGCATGTCTGATTGTGTTATGTGCTGTTGTGATATATGAACATTGTTTGGAATTTCCAGTCAATACTTAAATGACTGCTTATGTTCAGGTAGTTCTACGCTTTTTCAGCTGTTGTGAAACTGGGTAATTTTTTATTTGATTTCTGTGAAACTTTGTTTTGGCAGTAGGGAAATATTTGTGGTATGTTTTATTTCCAGATCCCTTTGATGCTACATTTTGTTTAAAGTCCTGGAGAAATACTCTCAGGAAAAATATGCTTGTCTTAAGTATATTGCTTAACAGCTCAAGTCACTGACCGTGGTATTAAGGACCTGCCCAGGCCATAGGATGACACTGACTTAGGGAGGAATATGGCAGAGGTGGGAGGCATCAACATTAATGCTAGCTGTGTGCTGAGATTTAGATGCTCTGGGCAGCATACAGCTAATACGGATTTTGAATGAGAACGGATGGTAGTTGTGCTTTAGTCTTACCACCACTAGACTCCACCAAACAGCCTGTAAATCCATGAAGATATGTTTAGATGAGTATTGACTCTTGTGATTTTGAGGAAGATGGATGCAAAGTTCTTAAAATAGCAGGCTTCACTAGTGAAGTGTCCTGTGGCATTCTAGGATGTAGTTCAGAGGAAAGATAGAAAGCTACACTGCCAGACCTTAAATTATATATCTCTAGAAAGAAAATGTGCCATTTGTCTTCAGCTTTGTCACTCTGTATTGAATCAAAATTCTTTCTTCCTACCACTTTTAAAGTTTTGTTCGCTTTGGAAGATATTTTATTTCCTGCTTTCAAGAGGAGGTACTGAATATGGGCTTGTTTTCATCAGTCAAGTCATATTAACAGAAGTTGATTTTTGTGGTATCTGCTTGAAAGAAATGGAAGGGGTGAAGAAGAAAATTATTTTGGGCGGATTCTCCCAGCTATGAGAATTGCTTTTTTAAGTAATGGAAGTTGGTTATTGAAGCTTTAAAAAAGACCTTTGCAGTAAACAATGCTGGTCAAATATTAGTACTGTTCTCCCTTTCCATGGGTATTGTTGTTATCCAGCTATTGAGTGGGTGTTATAGAATGTAGAAGAAAATGATTCTTGAAAAAATGCTACTTTTAAAAATATTACTGGCACTTTAACAGATTGCTGCAAAGAAGTATGTACTGCATGTTCAAAGTAGTAATTTAAAAGAATGAAATATTGATGATTCAGCTTTGTGTTAACAACAAATTGTTCAGAGTTTGTATGTAGTATGAAAGCACAACCTGATCCTGAACCCCTTTGGGTTATGAAAAGTCACTTAGCGCTTGTTATTAGAGTGGAGCAGTTCATGCTAGTAATTAACACAGTCTGCAGAGAACACTTGCAAGTTCAGGCTTTCTGCAGTCAAAAGACCATGTGCCAAACCTGTGCAGCTTTAGTTGCATAACTGCTTTTCCTTGCTTTGAATGATGCATACGTCCCCACTGCTTCCTGGGTCTCTCTTGTCCTACCAGTGCGACTGCAAAGCAGGCTCTGCCTTACCTCACACACGTGAATGTGATCTGGCAGAATGATCCCCGTGACTCTCAAATACCTGATTGATCGCTTAATATCATTTTTTCCTGCCTTCTCTACTTTTATTTTTCCTTGTTTTTTTTTCTGTTGTCTGTTTTCATTTTGTTTACACCACAGTTGTTCTAGATACGCCTTACTATGCTTTGATTATATATTCCTTTCCTCCTCTTCTCACGTTTTCTGACCAAGATGATATATTCACTTTGCATACTTGCATAACACTAAATTTCAATGCGGCCTAAGCTTTCTCACTGGAGATTGCCCGGGCACACTGTGCAGCCCTGGACGAGTTAGGTATTCTGCCTGTTCCTGGGCTGTGTTTGGGTGCTTGGACTATTGCTCTTGAAACTGCAAGTGCCTTCAAGTTGTTGTTTTCTTTTAATTATTGGTATCTTACTGATATCATCTCAGGGACCAAAGGCATGAGGACTTCCAGAAAAAAAATGGTGATGTTACCACTTATCTGCTACATAATCTTCATTCTTTTGCCACTGAAGTCAGCACTTCTGAAAGCACACTGGAGAGATGTGAATTCCTTTGTCTCGTCTTTTGCCTTGTGTCTTCCAGACAAATGGGTTTCCGAGAATGTTATCCAGCATCTCCTCCCCTTGCCCTCACTTTTTCACTTACCACGCTTCAAAGCTGATTCTCTTTTTAATCAAGAGGCTACTTGGTCTACGTGTTGTCAACAAAATTGACACCTCCAGGAATAAGATATTCCTTTTGAACCTGGATCAGATATTCTGGGACTTCATATGTACGCAAGAGAAAAGCCTTTTATACTCAAAACTTCTCACTTTTTACAGGTTGGTAATTAGACAATGCCATGCTGGGTAGAAAATAGAAAGTATGGATATGCAAGTAAAATGAGGGGTATGAATGCAGTCTGCTAAACCTCACAAAATCTTGATAAGATCTCTGGAAAAAAATGTTTTTGTGGTCTACAAAAGCAGCCATTTGGCACACTGTAACCAAAGGGGATACTGATACAGAGGCTTCTACACAAGACACAACCTCCATCCGCATAATCCCTGCAGGCTGGGGAATGTGCCTCAGAGTTGCTCAGTATTAGTATGTTTGTGGACATTTCTCAAAGGAGAAAAAGTTGTGATGTGCTGGTTTTGAACTGTTTACCTATATGCACATTCATAATGTGCTTATCTTCCTCTCTGCCTTTGCTCTTCAGTAACAAAATCTAGAGATTCTTGAGGTGTCTAGAACAGAGCAACCCGGGTGCATCTGCACGTATGTATGGGGCACAGTTCTGCAGCTCCCGATACTTCTAAGGCAGAAGACATGTCTACCACTCACATGCGCAAGTCTGTGAATGTTTATATGACCAACCCATTTCCAGCTTCCTGTCGCTGGCCAGAAACCGTTCTGTCTCTACATTTATAAATATTGCATTAATGATGTGTATGCAGCTCTTGATTACATCCATTCTGGGTAGATGAGACATGGCAGCCCCTGGTGATTAGAGGAGTATCTGTCAGTTCCTATTAATCTCTTAATATCCACGCTATAAATAACTGGAAATGTTTGTACTTAGGTCTGTATTTCTAGGTTTTTATTTGGTGTGTAAAAGTTATGCTGACTCATATCATGTAAATATTCACATTTGCTGTAGGAAAGTTACAGCGGGAGGGAGAATAACCATGTTTTAATGCTATGATCTGATAAATTCTCTCCATTTTATCTAAATACAGCACAGCTGACCTAATCAAGCTTTGTTTCCTATGGGCTGGTGTCCTTCGTTCTTATGATACCCAGGGCCAGATACTCAGATTCACAGCATATTCCTAGAACAGACCCATGGGGGCAAGAGGCAGATGGTGTGTGCTGTGGCTGGTCTAGAGCTGTGCAAATGCTGGTTGTGTGTCCGCTGTCGAGAACACTGCATGGCCTCTGACTTCAGCCTGCTTCTTCCGTCTGTGAGGCTAGGAATATAGGTGTAGCTGGTGATTTCCACGTAGACTCCGGGAAATTAACTGCTGATCATTACCTCTTTTTAGAATGGTTGACTGGTAAAGTTAAATATTCAACAGCATGATTCAATCAAACTAGCTCCTCATTGTGTGCTTTTTTTGGGGGGTGTAGTTGTTTTGGGAGCTTTTTTGTTTTTGAATATTGGGGTAAAAACGTAGTATAGAGATCGTGCATCCATGGCATTAAAACCTGAATGAATAAAATAATAAAGAATTCAGGTTCATTTAAATGTCTTAATTATTTTTTTTAGCTTTTAATTTCAACAGCATGCACCTTAAAATTGTGGTCTCACAGTGCTGCTATATTTCATGGAAATGCAACTCCTATTAAAACAAAGTAATTATTGTTATGGTGTGAACAAATTGGTTTTCTTTCATCGAAGTTTAATGTTCAAGTCTTCTACTGTGTATCTGCCCATTCACTAGTAATATACTTTTCGTCAAAAGCATCTTTAAATTCATTAGTTTTCAGCCCCCATAAAGTGTTAAGAAAAGTAGAGGAATTGGTATATTTCAAAAATTTGTAGATGTAAAACCTTGGAGAAGTTTTGAGGAAGTAAACTATAACAGTTTAGGGATGGTTGGAGCTTATGGAAGAAAGAAAATAACCTTTCATAGCTTCATTTTAATAAAGTCAGATGATTTTTGCCATCTATTCAATAATTTGTGCATTGCATTGATTATTTATGCCCAGCAAATTGACTGTTGTGTGTTGGTTCAATGGTACTCTTTAAATAGAGTGAGAGAGTACACAACATGCAGTACTAGCTAAAACAGCATTTAGTGTTTCTTCCTATGACCCTAATCTAGAAAACAATCGTATTTTGAACTTTCTCAGGAAGCAATATTTTTGCTTATTTTCCCTCTTATTTTTGGCAAAAAGGACTGTTTATGTTGCTAGTTTCATGACTACTCACTGTCACGACTACAAATACTGTGGTGCTACAGATGATGGTGAAATGGGAACACTCAAGCTCACTGATTTAACAAGGAGCCCAAGAATGGAAATACGTCAAAATCTTCATACGCAGCCAAAGCAGCCTACCTGGCATCAGCAGCGGGCACTGAGCATTCATACATCTTTTAGTTCATCCACGTTGCCTGTGTCTTCCAAACACAGAGGAAAATTTATAAACCTACGTGACAGTGTAAAAAAAAGTCCTACAAAAAGCACAGCAAAAGTAAAAGCTGCTAGTGGTTGGGTGTCTGATGGCTCATGTTCTAATTGTTCTTTAGAAAAGGTATGTATTGCACTGGGTTTTTATAAATGCGCGTTTTTGGTGCAAGCTGTAGAAAGTATGTCACACTTTCTCTTTCTGTAATTTTATCCCTGCTATTTCTGGAGGCTTAATATTACTTAATTTTCTGTTGTACTTTATTGCTTGAAATCAAAGTAGTAATAATTGAAATTGGGCTGGCAAAGAAATATTCTGCTCAGTGTTTTCCCATTAAGATTATTGCACTGTATACAATGTAGGTTTTTTATAGCAATTTCTTGAAAATGAGGATGGTCTGGTTTGCTTGATTTTTGTCCTCTAAAGTGTCTTTTAGTATTTGACAAATAGCATTATGGAATTTGCTGGTTTGGTTGATCTGCTTTGGGATGCATATGGTGCTTTGATAATTTCAGGTTAGTTGGCATTTCCTCACAGAAGGAGTTACTGTGTGTGTTGGTTTAATGAGAAAATGTTTGCGCTCTTCCTTTTCACAACATCTGGACTTGGTGTTGGATTTGGAGGCACTCCTTTTAATTGATCATTTAAAGGTGGTATTATCTTAGCTTTCTTAAACTACCATTTAAAATTAAATGATGATTTTTGTTTAGAAATATTAGGAAGGCTATCCTTACCCTTTAAAAAAGAATTACTTGAGGTCTATTGTACTGTTGTAACAGAATGGCTTTTTATTGTAGGTGTTAGCACATTTATTTAGGCTGACAGACTGTGTTAGAGTGAATTATTGCTCAAGTCATTCATTCCTATATATAGTAGTCTGTCGTACTTGTGTGCTATAGTTCATAGTTTGGCTTGTAAGAGTCAGTGATATTAAACCATCAGCACAGAGAGAAAATAACAGTGACAGTACTGATAGCTTATGAGACCAGAACCTGAAAGAATTAAAGCTCTTTGAACAATGTCAGTTTTAAAATAATAAGGATAAAAATTGGAATTGGTTGGGAGGGTTCTTGAAGCGTTTGCAAAGGAGTAGCCCAGAAAGAGAAGGGAGTTAAGAATTGAGGAAAAAGAAGGAAGCTGGAAGATAAAGTTGCTGTTTGGTGCAGAGGGGGATGCAGATTGTTTGGCCCACAAGTAAATGAACTATGACTGTCTCGGTTATTTTGTTAAGTCAAAGGGCAGCGAAGTGTGGTCAGTATCTAAGAATAACTTCAATTTGTTTTTAACCTTCTCTTGTTGCAGGAGTTGTAACTGTAATGCTGGAACTTTTCTGATGTGCTAACGGTTAGCTTGTCAGCATTAGTGTTGTGTTATATTTTGGTATGTAATACGTGTATATCTGAAGTTTTAGTTAACAGGTTTGTGTTTTGTTTTGTTTTGTTTTTTTTTTTTTAAACCGTGTGCATACATGGGAAGCTGCTTACTTTGGAACAAGGCAGACTTGAAGGGGTGGCTTATTTTTTGGATGGGGAGGGCTGAATGATCACTCAAGCTATTTAATTTGATCTCTCCTATAAAGGTTGCATCATTCTTCCAGTAACTGGAGGTTTATTGCACTGAGCATTTCCTGCATCCTTTGCAAAACGCGTATTACCATTTTTCTAGACCAAGATAGATTCTTCCCCACGTCCCTTTTTTTACGCTTGAGAGATTGTGCTGTTGTCCACACATGGAAGGATGTCTAAATGGCATTAGTAGTAATCTTTCAAGATATCAAACGTATCTTGTTCTTAAATCTTTCAATAACAGCAACACTTTTCACCAGCTGTTCATTTTGGGTAAATTGACTTTAAGCTGAAAAAAATCTGTAGAAATATCATATGTACATTTAATAAGGGTAGCTACTCTTAGGCTGTTTCAGGTTTCTTTAATATTTGCTTTTACTCTTTAATTTGGTGTATATTGCTTAGTGTTTTAAAATATCTCAAACTTTTAAAATGTTCTTAATACTTTTATGTTCTGGGGTTTTGGTTCATTTTCAGGATTTGGTATTTTCTTTTGTCATTATGCTTCATTATGTTTAAAGATCACAAGAATGTATTAGAACTGAGTTGCAAGAGCTTTGATCTGCTGTTCAGCTTGTAATTTTGATGATAGTTGCCAGTAGTTTATGTTGCTGACAGCTTGTTGACAACCAGTATGTTAACATCTCAAAATGATTTGTGTCAATGTTTTGCTCAAAATTCTATTTGTAGTCTTGTTCCCTTGCAGCTTAAGTGTCAGTAGCTTTCCTGGTTGTTATTTTTATGAAAACTCCTAAGACCAAAATTCTGCTAGTTTGAAGGTGTATGGTAAATCTGTATGAAGATCTTTGAGAGGTAGATTGAATCAATTTTAGGGTCTTTTGCCTATTTGACTAAGATTTTTGTTGATTTTTGCCTGATCTAGAAACTGTAATGTACTGCTGTTTTTTCCCCTCTATCAAAAAGAAATATTAACTTTGTTCAGCGCTATCAACTTTAACTAGTTTCCCTGCTTTTGCTAACTGTTGTGTGATGGTGAAGGGTTTCTGTTGTGAAACCATCCCACAAAAAGCCTGAGTCTGTCCATTGACATGAACAGGTTTTCTGTTGGACCCCAAAGTCTTACGAGGTGAGTAACTTGGTATGAGTAAGCAATGTGGATACGTCTTACTGCTGTGGGTTCTCTGACATTAGCATGTTGCTGGGCATGTACTGGCATACGCGGCATGGTTAAAGGTGGTTGTTTGTCTTCAGTTGTGGTTATAGTCTCCAAATCTGTATACTATTGCAGAATTTTTCTTTTGAAGCTGCTAAATTTGAATCTTGTTTGTTTTAAAATGTTTTCCTAGTTTTCATGATTTTTGACATTTTGTTGGTGATTTTTAGCCTACAGAAGCTGTTCCTTCCTCTTCTCCCATTGTCCCTGTGATCCCTGTCCCACCAGTCCCTGCTGAGACCACTGTCATCCCATCCACCATACCACAGGTTTTTATTCTTTTTTTTTTTGTTAAATTTGTTCAACTTTTATTTAATTTATTTCATTGCTTTGTTTAAAGTCACACTTTGATACTCTTCCACACAGGTTTGAGATGAACTGTGAAATAGATGAATTAGTAATACACTGGAGTTTCACCCTAATTTTTGTTTTATAGCAGGTTTTAGTCTGTTTTAAATATCTATATTTTCATACGTAAGTATATTAACAAGTTGTGAAATAGCTAAAGAAACAAACGCCAAAAGAATGGAAAGAAGCAACAGGATATTTTGTGTTCTCACGTAATACTTTTAGAGCTGTTGTACCCTTACTAAAGTGTTACTGTTTGATTTATTTATTTATAGAAAATAGTTGTGTCAACTCATATACAAATACTTAATAGATGTCTTTCATTGATAGCACTTGCATGACATTTCTTCTGTTCTCCAGCCATTTGTTGGTGTCAGTGTGCTTGGGCATTTAGGATATAAAAGGGTTTTTTACCCCCTCTATTCCTGACATAGTTGACTCACAGAATGTGGTTCCCTTCTGGACCTTAATCCTTTAGGTCACATAATGTCAACACACACACACAAAAAAACCCTGTCAAGACAAATGAAAGCAGTAAACATGAGTTAACATTAATATCTTGCCTAAAACGTGGAATATGTGACCACAGCATGGCAAGCTGTAGAATAATTTAGGATAGGTAGCAGTTATGTTTTTGCATGTTGAATGGCATTCTACTTCTATCTTTCGTAACTTTACCATAACCTTCAGTACAAAAATCTGAAACGATGGGTGCATGCCTTCTGAAAAGATGGATCACCTTTTAGAATTGCTTGGCAAAAGCTATTTATTAATTTTAAGAGAGAATTAAGCTATCCAGAATATTACTGGGGTATTTTTGTAGTATATGTGTCAGTATTTTTTTTTAAGCTGCTTTCTAGCTACGCAGCTAGACTTGCAATAGGTGGTAATTTTTTTTTTAATCTCTGTTACACTGTTAATTCTACATGATCCAATAATCCTCAAAAGTTTTTTGCAGTTGGTTGTTTTATAGTGCAATTTCTAGTGGATGTATGTTTACACAAATCTGTCACCTGTACTTTTCCCAACAGGCAAAGCAGAGATTTGATTAGTTTCAGCACTATTTCTGCCCTATAGAGGGATTCTGCCCACATCAGGATTGGAGGCAGACAGACTAGTGTGACCAGTGGATTTCTGCTGTCAGCCTTGGTGGATAAAGATAATTGAGTTTCCAGTAGCATTTACTTTCAGGGAATTGCCCACAGGCTAAACTTAATTTAAAGTAAAATAATTAGTGCTATAGGTATTTATATTTTCTTTGACTGCCATTGCTGTGTTAATGTCCATCGATGATGCTGGATTACAAGCAGAAGAGTAGGAATGGAGTGGTCTGTCCTTTTGTCTTCTGAGCATATATCAATGTCTGCAGGAGTTCGCTATATAATTCTATATGATTCTAAGCAATTAGAAAATACCACAGAAAGTTATAATCCACTTTGGATTTGGCAGATGCATTTTTGTGCAATAGACACATCTCTCTATTTTGTCAGTCACTTTACCCCTTAGGCAAGCCCTTAGGCTGCTTGTAAACAAACTTGCCAAACGGCTCTTAAATATTTGAACAAGCCCTGGCACAGAAACTTGAAAGTGTTAGGTAATTTGGAGAATTCTTGCATAACAGACTGAAATACCAGGTCTTCCTTCCAGAAACATTTGATGTTTTGAGTTAGACGTTGTCCTGTGTCTTTGAGGTGTCCGGGCATACCTTGTGAATGCCTGGCACAAAGCTTTTCTCCTTACTGTTTGGAAAGGATGGTAAATTATTGCTTCTTGATGGAGAATTGAGATAAATGCAGAAGGAGCGTTAGGAACGAACACTTAACTTACGGAAGGCATTTTGCTTCTGTTGGCTAGTCTGTCTCAAACATGCTGTTCACATAGAAACCTCACCTACTGATAGCAATTTGCTTTTTTTAAGACGTTAAAAGAAGAACACTTGTCAGCCTCAAGGAAAAGATTCATGGGAAACTAGCTTTCACTGGCACTGCTTTTGTTGAATATACTTGGATATTACAGAATGTTAATATTAAATAAAAATAAATTCCTCCTAATGCCTCATGCCTCATATTCAGTCTGGTTCTTCTTCATACAATGTATTTGTTTTTTCTTAAAATTGTGTTAATTGTAAAGTTCTTACAGGGATGGTGATGCATAATTTAATTGATTGGTATTTTTAATATGGGGTCTTCTTTTTAATTTAATCTTATTTTAATAGAACCTGCACTTGAATGAGAAGCAGAAATAGAAATGTAACTTAACGTCAGAAAATGGTTGTGGGAGCTAGCATTGTTTTGGCAGAGACTTTCATCATGACACTAGAAACACTGATTTCTGTACTGCGTAAAGTACACCCATGCATGGGAGAATTGCTGGGTGAAAAAGCGGTTTGATGGCATCTTGACAGAGTCATAAGGGTCGTCCCTTTTGTTGCCTTTTTTTTATAATAGTTTACGCTGTTAACTTGTGTAGATACAACCTGGGTTTAGTACTTATTAAATGATACAGGCCTAATTTCTGACAGCAACCTGATACCAGGTTGGTGACTCTTGTCTAGTGATGGTAGATTATTCATCTCAGTCTTTTGTGAGGAACTTCTGAGTCATCACTTCCCAGCTTTTGGAGGCTTCTAAAAAACATGAATTCTTCAGAAGTATGTTGTCATGGTAATGAAACTAAAATGCAGTGTATGAATAGGTTAATTTAATTGTCATGTTCTTGTGGATCTTAAGCTTATCTTTGAATGAGTTTAATACTAGCTTCTATTGCTGCCTGTTAAACTGTCCCTAAATTTATTTCCACACACACACATGTAAGGGACTTAAAAAAAAAAAAATTAAAATAATGTCTTAATTTTGAATATAGTGGATTTTTATACATATGAAAAAATCTCAGCTTCATTAAAGCAGTAAGGAGATTGACTTTGTTTTGTGCCATTGAGTTTGTAGGTCCCACTGAAGTTAATACATCAACAGTATTTGGAGTCTGGAATATATCTGTACACTTTGTTGTTGTTCTTAGAGCAGGCTAGGTGCTACCTATTTTAAAGGCAGATAATTGACACAAAAATAGGAAATTATTTATTTGGAAGTATTTCAGATAAATAGTCACCACCAATCTGTATGGATTTTCTTTTAGTTGAAACCGCATTTTTCACAGAAAAATTCTCAGTAATGTCAGAGTAAAAAAGTTAGCTTATTCTACCAGTTCCTGGCTAGCAAAAAGGCTATTATTTCATATTTCTATAACAATAATATGACTGCTGCTATGCTGATCCATAACAATTTTCTGATGGAAGCACATGTTGCTATGTGGTAGATGAATGTCTGCTGTGGATTTGCTTTCATAAGTCAGTTCTGTAGATTCTTTCTTCTGTAAGTTTGCATTTCTGTAAGTTTCCATTTTGCAGTTTGAATGGGGGTGTGTGTGTGTGGGGGGGGAAGTAGTCTTCCTGGTAAGAAGAAAAAGGAATGAAATCCACCAAAACTTGTTTTTAAAGTATGGGCTGGTATCTAGCAGCTTCTGGATGTTGTATCACAAATTACTAGGGTAGCTGACATGTCAAATGATAACATGATTCAGTTTTTCGTTTGAAAAATAAGATAAGTGGCAGAACTCGTATATAAAATACGAGGTCGGAGTTTTGGAAGCGTGTCATTTTTGTGCAATGAAAACACTTTGTTCAGGGTAGAAACAAGTGTTTCAAAATGTGAATTTTTGAGATTCTCAAGCTGAGATTACCTTTTAACAGAACTTTGAGAAACATAGCAAAATAAATGTTGTATAATTACTATTAGCATTATTTTCTCTTATGCTGTATAATTTTTTTATTCTTTTGTTAAAGGCAAATCCCCCTCCTGTGCTGGTGAATACAGATTCTCTGGAGACTCCAACATATGTAAGCCTACATTTGCTTTCAATTATAACTTTAGATACTGTTTTCTGTATGTAGTTGTGTAGGTCTGTTACTGATTAATAAAGCCTATTTCACCTCTCTGCTGGTGCATGATTTGCTCAGCTGTCCTTAAATAGCTGTTTCATGAAAAATAAAAAAAGTTGTAGATTGCAGGAGGGTTCTGTGACTGTGCAAAACACAGTTGTTTGAACGCTGAACCTCTGGGACTTCAGAGAACAATCTGTTTCTTCAACTGTGCAGGCAGATGCTTTAATATTTAATGTGCTATTTCCGTCGCACTTCTCATAAAAACACTGCTTAATGCAGTGGCTATACTTAAGATTTTAGTGCTCCAAATGTTCATTTGTTCTGCTGCATTTGTTCTGTGTGAAACATTAAGGTAGTAAGTGTAGTTATGTGGCAGCTAAAACTTGTGTTTGGCAATGTGTGCTTTGTGATAGGAATACCACTGGCATATAAAACTTCAGAGGCTTTGGAACATGAGTTAGTTTGGCATAGGTTTCCGGTCTGAATTTTCCTCCTGCGTCGTCTTCCTACAGTTACTTATATCCCACTTGCTTGTTGTTTTCCTGAACAGTGTTAATGCCTGTACTAATTGCTTTACATTGTGTTTATTCTAGGTACTGGTATTAGCAAGGAAAGAGTAAGTCTTGTCCTTGTAAAAAGCATTTGTAACTTAACAATGTTGCTAGAAAGGAGCCTGTAATAGCTTAATGCAGACAAAAGTGGGAATTAACAGTTTAAACAGAAGACAAAAGATTAGTACAGTGACCTAACTGGCTCAAAAATGAGTCCCGAGTGCAATAATGGTGCCTCTGACTAAAAGATCACAGCAATAGGCTGCAGCGTGTGGCCCTTCCATTGATGGTGACGCAGACAGGGTTTGGAACAGCATACTGAGGGTGAGGTGTCTTCCTGCACACACCAACTCAACCAAGAATAAAAGTGATTAATAAATATGTATTCATGTTTCAGAAGGCCCCATCTGATAGAGGTACGTTGAAGGACAGTAGATAGTAGAAACGGGAAGAGAAAATAGCATTAACAGAACAAACCAGCGCTCAAAAATAAAGGGTATCTAAATTATCAGTTTGCAGTGAATGTAAACCAAACAAGCCCGTAACTATCTGTAATGTAACCTACTCTGTAAGCATAGGAGGTTGAGTAGAGGAATATCCTTCTAGGTTCCCAAGTAGCTAATGGAATTAAGTGCTAAGTAATGTAAAAATATACTTGTGGGGTAACTGCATGAATCTACAAAAACCTTAACTAGTAAAGCTTTTTCTATTGAAAGAGATAAAAAGCGAAATAAGAATCTAGAAAGTCATCAAGGAACAAATGGTCAGGTACACAGCTCTCATTAGCTGAATCAAAGCTGCTGAGGAAGTACTCCCTCTTAGAACTTAAACTGGGTTGGGAAAAAACACCAAGAAACATTATTATTTTTTTTAAATTCTTTTATTCAGTTCAGCCAAAAGGCTCTAATCAAATTCTGCTGAACTACTGATAGGTTGTCAGATTCAAAGAAGATTGCTGTGGCATAATTACAACATTTGTATAGAGCTTCCCTCATCCAGGGGAAGTCCCTGCAAATAGAGTTTGGCTTAGTGGATCTGAGGTCACTTCAAAAAGGTAGAATAGGACAGTGATTTTTATCATTCAATGCATCCTTGCCCCTGTCTGCTAATGTTTGTTTTGTTAGATAAAATCAATTCAAAGGTAAATTAAAAAAAAAAAAGGGCCGGGGGCACAGGACTACAGACCTGAGCTAAAGCAAAAGATAAAAATTATTTGCTCCTGTTTATCTAGATGATATTTTAAAATTAGATTATGGAGTCTTGTACATGGAAATAAACAAGAGACTGCTTAAATATATTAGGATTAGCTTTGTTTTGTCTAATGGTAGTGAATAGGGAAATAATTAATTGTTCTTCTTATTTATTTAAAAAAAAAGTGCCACATAATGATCAGTTATCATGAACCATTTCCCAGGTACTGTAATACTAGATGACCGGTTCAGTTAGCACATGTTGTCATTCTTGTAGATAATAGCTCAAGGACTAAGCTAACATAAAAACTTCTTGATCACAGTGGCTTCTTTTGTGTTGGTGTAGTAACAGATAAAGTTTCTTGTATTCAGAAGGTCAAGACCTCTTTCCTTTTTAATAGAGAAATATCACGTGTTAAAACCGCAGTATCTTTTCCACTGAACAAAATACTAAGGACTTATTATTTCTTAGGTACTGTGCAAAGAGAATGATAATAATCTGTTATGTCTGGAATGGACATGGGTTCTATGGTATTAAGGAGAGATAAAACTAGCGACTGAGGAAAAACTGTAGTGAGGGATAAATGAGCTTGATATTAGACAACCTGTGAAAGTTGTGGTATCTCCAGCTTTTGGAGCTTTTAAATATGTTAAATATATTATAAACAAATTATGTAGATGTGATCTTAATTTTGTTTGGGGTGAATTAAAAGTCCCTTTTTTATTCTCTGTTAGAAAACTACAGATTTTAAAATGCTTTCTTCTATGCATATATTTTGCATCTTTATAAAATCTTTAGTATGTTAAGACAGAAGACTACCAGATATAGAATATCTTAAGAATAGAGAAGATGCTTTGTAAAATAATAGTGTGAATGTTATTTCTTTTTTTGTTAAATGCTTCATTCTAAAAGGCTTGAAATAGGGAATTACATGTAGCTGCATGTTGTATATGCTGTTGTAGGTATCTGTGGAGGAGAGAATGTGAGTTCCAAGATACATTAATAAATGAAAAAAACCCACAAACTTAATGTTACTTTTGTATTAAATGTGGTTAAGAATTTTGTGTTTAACTCTCTTGACTTAATTTATAGATTCCTTACTTCTGTTATTTGATTCTGTCCTAGTTCTGTAGGCAGCAAAGAATGCGGGTGTCCTTTCTAACTTGAGGATGACAAAGCTTTCTTGGAGCATTTGGATTTTTCATCTAGCTTTATAAAATATTCTTCTAAATTCTTCTTCTGGTTTTGGTCCTGTTTTAATTTGTTGATGCTGAGTATATATGTAACATGATAAATAATAATGTAAACAGTCATTAAATGTTGCTTTAGAAGGATCTTACCCATTTCTAGTGAGAAATGGTGTGAAGCATCAGTCTCTGATTTTCATCTGCTCTGTGACGAACAACGGTTTGAAAATACGGCTCTGTTCTTCTATACAGTTTATTTTCTACCCCATCATCCCATCCTTTTTTCTGTTTCAACTTGCTGTATGGCCCGAGGAACATCTGAGGATCTCAAGAACTTTTTTTTTTTTCTGTCAATGAGATGTAGAGGGCGTCTGCTCTACAGTATCTGTGTAGAACAGTCTGCTCTCTGAAATCTTAACTTAAACTCATACAAAAAGAACGTCTGATTCACGTACAGAGCAGTGTGAAACTCGCATGTCCCCTCTGAGCTCAGTGGTCACTGTGAATCATCCGAGATTTAATGGGAGTGGACCGCTAGCCAAGCAGACTGTGTTGTGTAAAGTGTAAAATTCTCTGTAAGTCTCTCTTATTTCTTTATAGGTCAATGGCACGGATGCAGATTATGAGTATGAAGAAATTACTCTTGAAAGGGTAATATGCTAAATGTCTTTCTGTACTGTGTTTTACATGGGATTTATGATACTTCAATATGAAAAATTAACCTCTTGATACTGCTAAATGGCAATCCAAAACAATCCTTACTTTGTTTTTTGTTTTGCCTGTTTTTCTTTAGGTAGATTATTTAACCTAAAGAAAAAAAATACACCCAGTTACAGGAGCAAGAATAGAAATTTTTACTAATATCCTTGACCATTAAGAGTAAAATGGGGGAAGGATCTCCCCGAGACATATTTATGCATTTAATGTTGTTATCTAGACTTGTTGAGAGTAATAACACAAATTATGATTTCATTTCCTATCTTGCCATTTGTGGTAGGCTTTTGTTTATACCATTAACTTTTATATTGATATTCAGGTTTCCAGTTGAGATTAGAAGTTACACTTTATCGTATGCATTGCTTTTTTAGGTTTATGATGTAGAAATCTATCTCAATAACAGCTGCACTGTTAATAAAAAGAAAGAAAGGGTTGTATTTGATTCCTGTGCAGCTCTGGTGGTTACTGAGAGGGCGAAGAGTTCTTGCAGTTGATAATAAGAGCAGGCAACCTTTGAAGAGGAAATGTCAGTCTGAGGATATATTACATATGTGACCCAGATTACTCAGGGACTTCTCTGGGAAAAATAATTTGTCACTAATAATTTAATGAGGAGCAAATATTTGTGTGAATAATCTCAAAGATCTAGCTCACTGGAGAGGGGAGCTTTTACTAGTTTATCAATTTCGCCTCAATGAGGAAGCTGTGGGGTTGGAACTGTAACTTACAGTTACACAGTGACTTATCTTCTTTCTATGAAGATAAGTATTATTACATCTTGCCTATGGTTATATGTAGTGTACTGCTTAAAGTGTCATTGAGTATTTTTTTATCAGTGAAAATCAGATAGATTTGGTTCTGTATTGGATCAGATATGTTAGAATATCTTTTACCCCAAAAAAGAAATGCGTAATTTTTTTTTCCTCTCTACCTTTAGGGAAATTCAGGACTTGGCTTTAGCATTGCAGGTGGTACAGACAACCCACATATTGGGGATGATTCAAGTATTTTCATTACAAAAATTATAGCTGGGGGTGCAGCTGCACAGGATGGAAGATTACGGTATGATGACTTTCTGTGTTGGGTTGCTAAATGTTCGTTATTTTATTTTCAAACACAGAACACTTTCTGTTACTTTTAGTAGTTCTATCATGCTACATTACTTTTTAAATAAGTTTTTCTTACAGAAATGTCTTGCAAATAATGAAAAATGTTTGAGTGGACCAATTTTTTTTCCAACTAATGAAATCTGCAGTTAAGTGAAATGAAGTGAACTTTCTTTTCTATTCAGTGGTATAAACTTATTATGCCATATGTTCTTTAGTCCTTAATGCAATATATAAAGGAAAAGCTATTGGGATAGGTAACTCTTGGTTATCCATGTGCAGATTTTCTGATCTGTAAGATAATTGAGCTTAATAACAACCCTCTTTCTATGCTTGTTATAATTCTGTGTCTTAATTTCTCAAAGATACTACACATCTTGAAAAGCTGTATTTTTTTGTTTAAATTAATAGAGTACTCCTTCTCCAGTATGTACCCCATTTTCTTATTTAATTGTGGACTGATACTACTACTTAACTCCTAGTGAGGAAGTGTTGGCGTATTACTAGATGGTAGGAAATGATATTTGCAACTTCCTTTGAAGACTGCTGTCAGAAGTCAATAACAAATTGCATTAATGAATTATTTTTCTAAGCCAGAACGGTCTAAGTGTACTCCTGTATCAATGTGTGGAAGAAACTCACATCTGATTGTAGGATCAGCTTTTTTTCTCTTTTGTTGTCAAGAACTTGCCCTGTCACTTTTGGTGCAAATGCCTGATGCCTTACAGTTTTAAGTCCTAATAAGCTTATTTCAAGGCTTGCTTTTAGCTTGTTGGCCGTTGTCAGAGGTACATCTGGCAGAAAGTGGTGACAGGTGGGTCAGGCATTGTACTCAGCATAATGAGAGCTCAGTGTTACTACAGCAACATGTTAAATGGAGGGGAAGGCCAGCACTTAAACAGCCTGTGAAAAGCAGGGATGGAGGTTGACTTGTTCATATCATGGCTTAAAACTAGCGTGTTCTCATTGTGTGCCTCCTAGTTTCTGAATTTTTAAATTCTTTCTTACAGCCCTAAACAGAAGATAGTTTGTACGAAGCTCTGTTTGAAACACTGTTTAAATGAAACATATGTAAGATGGTGTCCTCTTGGGCTGTGAACAAAATATATTGCCTTTAAATGTTTTGTAGTGATCCTTACTTTGTTTTTAAGCACTAGTAATTAAATTTAGAGTATTGTCTTGAATCAGTATAATTTTGAAGCAAAATCTAGGTAACGTAATGTGTTAACATGTAAGTTAGTGTATTGTAGATAAAATGTTAGGCTACTAATGTGTCCACTCTGCTATAACACAACAGCTGAACACGAATGTTGCTGTCTCTAGGGTTAACGATTGTATTCTACGAGTAAATGAGGTAGATGTTCGTGATGTGACACACAGCAAAGCAGTCGAAGCACTGAAAGAAGCGGGGTCAATTGTACGATTGTATGTCAAAAGAAGAAAACCAGTCACAGAAAAAATAGTGGAAATCAAACTTGTAAAAGGCCCTAAAGGTAAGTAGGAAGTATAAACTTCTGTTTCTACAAGAAGGGTAGAGTTGACGATAGATTTTTGCATGTATTTTTGGAAATAAAATAGTACCTTGCGTATGAAGTTCTAGGAAATGCAGAATAATGAAAAATATGATAATGGCATCTCAAATGCTTCTGAATTTTCATCCCTGTGTCTTGAAACTGTTCTTGTAGAATGCATGTTTTTCTTTCAAATGATACAAATGTGTTTCTGATAGTATTTAGTAATTTTTAAGTACATTAAAAATGGGAGTAAAATATTTCATTGAATTACCTAGGAAGGTCTTTGAAAGATTAAAAAACATTTAAAGAAAGTGCTATTTTGTTTCTATATAGAGAAATGTTGGACGATGGTTCTTTTAAGTATCAGTGGTGATGCTATATCTGTGCTGTGTGTATTTTTCACAAGGCATGAAGTAAATGATTTAGCTTTTCATTTTTCAGGACTTCTGTAAATGTTTTGTCTTTTCCAGAACTCTGGAAAATTAGAGTTCACTTGGAAAGGCAATCCAGTATTGCTTCAACCAGAGCCTATTATTTTTATATATATGTATGTGTATATGTGATACTGATAGTATTACTATTTATATAATAATTGGAATCTAATGAATGATACAAGGTTTCTTGAGTAATGACTTTATCTTCAAGCAGGTCTTGGTTTCAGTATTGCTGGTGGTGTAGGAAATCAACATATACCTGGAGACAACAGCATCTATGTAACCAAAATCATTGAAGGCGGGGCAGCACATAAAGATGGCAAACTTCAGATTGGAGACAAACTTTTAGCTGTAAGAGCAAGCTTCATCTTTCTTTTTCATGGTCATTCACTTTTAGGCCCAGTAAGGGCATGATTCACTTCGTGGTTAAGGTGCCTGCTGGTGGAATGTTATTTCATAGAAATTGGTAAAAAAAAATAAAATGATATTGCCAGGAAATCAACGATAAAAATTAAATCTGCAGTGTTCAACCCTATCTCATAAGGAAATCTGAAATATGTTCCTCAGCACAATGTCTCGTGCACAACCTGTATTAATCAGCCTGTTTATTTCTGATGCCTGCTATTATTTTTCTGGGATCTGAGTGACAGGAATATAAACCAGCATACAATGGGATTGTTTCTCTTCTCAAAAAAGAATGGAAAGGAACTCAGTGTACTGGTGGCTGGCCAGCCTGTAGTGAAACTACTGCTTATATTGGATTCCAGTGTTTGTAATGCTTTTGAATGGCTTTTTTTTTTTTTTTTAAACTTAAAACACTTCCAAGTTGAGTTTTCTATGCACAAAGTAAAAATAACTTTCAACTTTCTTGAATTCCATCTGGAAGTCTAGTTGTCCATCTTAGAAGAACATGAGACAGAGCCAGGAATTTCTGAATGAATTTCTGAATTGAAAACTCAACTCTTAACGTGTAATTCCTCCACTGTCCTATAGCTACCAGGCAGTACTTGTTTCTCTGAGAGCTCTGAGTACAGATGTACATGACAGCAGAACATGTGCTCTGTTGCTCTTTGAGCAGGAGGAAACTGACTCCAAATGTTCAGTGGAGTTTCCCATCTGTAAAAAGACGTTTTGGACAAGTTGGTCACTTAGAAATACAGAGCTGGGAAAACTGAAGCTACTTAAAGAAGGAAAATACTGGGATTATCCCTTGATCTAAAGTATCCTGTGCTTTTTTTTTTTTTAAATGTTAGGAATGAGATCTTGGTGTTACAATGGATAGTCCTGTGAAATCAGCTCAGGACATAAGCAAATCCTCACATGAGGATTGGCAGGAAAAAAGAGAATATATTATGTTTACTATTAGCTGCACAATAAATATACACCTTCATATGCCATGCAAATTAGCAAACTCAAAGATCCAGCTGCTTGATGATAATGCTGTTAATATTTGATGGTGTAAAGTTTTAAAATCTGCATCATGGGAAGTATTTTGATTACAGGACTTCCCCATAATGTAAGGGCACTGGAAAGCTTCCTTTTAATGGCAGACTGCTTTCTGGAGTTATAATTTGTCACCTGTACAAGAAAATTTCGTGCTAACTTGCTTATATCATAAAATATATGGAAGTTTTAAAGGAATTTTTGTTGGAAATATAAAACTTTTGATACAGATTACTTTGTCCAGTATTGTTTTAGCCATTAAAAAATTAAATAAAGTAGCTTTGGATTAATATCAATACTATTTTGGGGATGCAAGGAGTATATGCAATATGGCTATAGCAAATACAATGTCCTAATTTATTGTAGCTGTAATACTTCTTTCCTGACTTAGTGAACTGAGGGAATGAAGTAAAATGTCATCTGTAATGTCTTCTGATTAGCTGGATTTCACTTAGTCAAAGCTTTAGTCACTAATTTAGAGATAAGCTCTCATATATTGCAGAGTGTAACTTTCTGACTGTGTGTTTAGGTTGCACTGCAGTTACCAATGCACTGCAAAATGACTTTTCAGTCATCAGGAGTGGTAGGAGTTTAAATCTGTTTTTACCAAAAAAAATATATAAATCAGTAAGAGGCATTTAGAAAATACAGATGGAAAGAATATATTTAAGCAGTAGAGTTCTGCCCCCCTCCCCCCCCCAACAGAATTGACAAGGCCCAATTGTTTTTACACAGTATATAAAGTAATCAGAGGAAAGTGTCTCTGGTCCCTTGGGATAGGTGCAGTGCAAGCGTTATTTCCCATGTTGTCTGGAATTATTTGCAGAAGTTACTTCCATCTTCAAAATACGGAAGAGAGGGTCAGCAACTCAATTTACTAAGGCTTTATATGAGATACCAATTGTTAAAGATTTTTTTTTAAAAAAATTTAAACTGAAGTGCTAGTGTTTCACCTTAATAGCAGTAGTTTAAAAAAATCTCTTGCCTGTAAATTTAAAGTAGTCCTCGATACTTGGCATGTAAATCAGTCAGACACTCTGGGATCTTCTCCAGTTTTGTTCCCTACTTTTAACCTCTTCTGAGAATGTTATCCCTTATAATGTCCAGAACTTAATTATGTCATGACAAGATCATGTAGGATTTATTCCTACTAGAAGAAACTTTCTCTCTTCTCTTCAATGCTTGCAATAACATACTGTGTCAGTGCTGTGATTGTGCATGCTTATGGCATTTTGAGTGTCGTATTTGTCCTGTTAGTTTTCCAGTCATGCGTGCCGCCTTTACAGTGTTATAGTCAATACAGTTATTATAATGTTTTGAGGAAAGACTTGTCTGTCTTATATTTCCAGCACTACAAAGCAGGGTTTATTTAACTTTTTATATAACCAATTATGTCTGTGCAACATGAATCCTAATAACTCTCAATGCCAGAGTGCTCCAACAGCTTTCACTGAGTGCCTTATGAAAATACATGTTTTTGTGTGTTGAGGATTTGCTTATTTTTTATCTTTAGGTGAACAGTGTTTGCTTAGAAGAAGTTACTCATGAAGAAGCAGTGACTGCCTTAAAAAACACATCTGACTTTGTTTATCTGAAAGTTGCAAAACCCACCAGCATGTTCATGAATGACAGTTATGCCCCTCCTGACATCACAAACTGTAAGTTCAGCTTATGTTTGTGATTTAATTACTTTTCTCTTTAATGCTTTAACATACCTCATTTAGTATTTCAACAGCTTCCAGCTTTTTAAAATTATACAGTGTGAAAATCTGGTATAAAAGTTGATTAATCAGGTAAATTATATGCTAAACAGAATCACATCCTGTAGCTTCTGTACTGAAAAGTTGGCAACAGTGGGGCTCTTAGTGTGTTTCCATCACAGAGATGGCCTAGTCCTAGCAACTCGATGTTTCTGATCACTTGCTGATGAGTTCAAGGAGAACACATGCTTCATTCTCCTGGAGGCTGTGAAGAGTAACAAACAATGCACTGTGTAGTTGTTCAGTGTCCTGTGGACTGAGCAAAAGACAGTACTGTTTCAGGTAGAGGTTAGTGATGTTCTGACATTATTTCTGTTTTCCTGCTTTTTCGTGAGCTGCACATATTTGAATAAACTACACTGGAAGGAGGGGGAAGTCTTTACCTCTGATGCCTGTCTGCAAATGTATTGCAAAATTCCATGTTAACTTGCTTGAAATCTTACTTCAGTTTTGTAGTAATTGTTGAGAATTCAGGTGGAAAAAACAGTGAATGCTGTATTGAAAATAGTTAGGACAATTTCTTGTTTACATGAGGGTACTACCTACAGGAGTCTTTAAGTCACACATCCAAATCCAGAAAATTCTGGGTGGAACTACAGTGTAAAAAAAAAAAAAAAAAAAAAATTTTGACGTAAATGTACTGTTTCTTCAAAAGGGATATTACCATTTAGTGTTCAGAAAAAGGGATGAGAATGATATAACTGTATCTTTGCAAGACTGAATAGGTGGACTTTTCTGGATGACCAGTTTTACTCATCTTGTTGCATGAAATGATTCTGGAGAGAGTTATTTTAGGGTGGGTTTTTTTTTTCTTCATGCTGTTAAATACAAGTAGTTGATAGGTAGCACTGATCCATTCGAATACTACTTTATACGAAAAAAGGAGCACTTTTGGACTAATAAGCCACTGATGTAATCTAAAACAGTACATAAAGAACAACAACAAAATGCAGTGCAACAAAGGACTGAAGTACCTTATAAGCCCATCATTTATTGGCAATAGCTAAATTACCTTTAAATCTATTCGTACACTTATTGAATTGCAGTTTGTAGCTAATTAGGTTTTATGTCTTCACTGTCTTATTAGAATGATGTTCTTGAAGGCTCCATTCTTTGATACAAAACTGATTTTCAGCCTTCACTTACTCATCTCCAGTTTTATACTCATATATATGGTTAGAGAGCAGCTGTTTTTATTTATGGTATCTAGTTTGTCCAATAATTCAACTTTTCCCACTGCTTCTTTGGCAGACTTCTTTTTCTCTTTCCATTGTAACTGACCCCTTCATATGTTTCACCTTGAATTCAGATTTTCTGGAACAGAGGTAACCTGATTTGTACATACTGTTCCTGACAGCATTGCAGTAATACAATTATACAGCTGTGGATAGTGATGTGACAAACATAGTAGTATCTTACTTATTACTACTGTATCTTGACTTGATCATTGGGATGTTTACTTTATGAATCTTTTGGGGGGGAAAGGCAAAGCCTCAAGAATGTTTGGGGAGAGGAAGGTAGAGAAGCAGGTTCCTCATAATTTGGCTAATTCTGTTAACTCGATACCTTGATATTGGCAAAAGTCATACTTGTAACTCTTGCTTTGTTGCCACTGATTATTAAAACCCAACTTGATATAAGGCTTAAATGAAAAAGAATAAAGCGCTATAGCAATTTAGAGGACTGGCTGTCTCTCTTAGGAGGAAAACTGAACTGAAACTGTTCAGTTTGTGTGAGTGGAGGAAGGAGCCTGTAGGAGAAGTTGACAAACCTACTCCTTTACTGGGCAACCGTAAAGGAATAGTTGGATATAAATGTGGATTGTCATTTAAAATTTTTATGTGGTTTGGTACTCTCTTCATTAAATGACACTTTGCTGTTAAAAAGACTGTAGACTCAAAAAGTTAAGAACAGAGATGCCAAACTCAGTGCAGCTGATTCTCAGTACTGTATTTCGGTTTTAGGTACGTGAGATCAGACTGCTGAGAGTCTTGTTCGAAGCAGCAGTCATATTTCATCTACAGATTGGTGGTGTTCTTTGGGTGCTTATTTTGTTTTTATATTCACGTTATCTGCATCAATACATACTTTTAAAGTAATATTTACTCTAGCGGTATGCATAAGGGTGTGCTGTTGGCCCTCTTCTCATGCAGCAAGTTAATTTCTCTGAAATGGTGGATGAGGTGGAGACTCAGTTCATTGAAGTTAATGGCATCATAACATAAAGCCGTAAAAGAGCCAGTGGCGTCTTCAAAGAATACCTCCTTACCATGTCTGTTGGCTCTTTGGGAATGTTCCGTCAAGGGTAATCCCACGTGATTGTCATGAGAATGTGCACTGCCATCTCGCTATGAGCCTTTAATTTCCTAGTATACATGACTTACCTCCAGAAAATGGATGTGGGACTAAGTGACCTGGCTCTCTTTCATCCCATTACTGTCCTCCCTCCCAAGTTTCTCTCCCATTTGGCTGCTCTCCCTGTAAGTGGGACTTGAGAGAGTGGCATTCTGTGCAGCCCAGTATCCTGTCCTTGTGTGAAGTGGCACTTCTCTCCACTGAGAAGTGAAAAGCCCATCTCCTGAGCTGTCATGCCCCTCAAGCTCCAGCAACTTCTTCTGGGAACGTTTCTCCTCCACTTGCTGAAGA
>VZSZ01000904.1:461271-536415 GCA_013398815.1 Ibidorhyncha struthersii | reverse complement strand
ACGAAAGTTTTCTCAGATTCCAGGTGTCTGTCTTCTGTCCTTTGGTGACCTTTGACAAGGTTTGTGGGCTAAAGTGCTGTCTGTACTTTTGAGTAGATTTTCTGGGTTTCTTTTCATTTAGCTGCAGTTTTACCATTCAGTTCCTTGTCTGAAGCTACTCTTTTTTTTTTTTTTTTAACGCTGTTTTTGGTAGACTTTTGTCAACAGTTAACCAAAGAACACCTTTCTGCAAAGTGCTGGGTCCTTTGAAACTTCAGTCTGTTTTTTTTTCCCTACAACAGGAAAGCCTTTCCTACCCAAGGCTTCATATGCTTGTCTCTCTCTGCTGATCAAAGTGCAGGTGGCTGTTACTGCAGCTCTCATGGAGACTCTGGATCTGCTGCCTGAATTCTGCACGCAAAACAGATACAAAGGTCTTGCTTGAGGTGATTAATGACAGTTCAAGGAAATCAGTTTAGCCTTTTCCTAAATCTTTCACTTATCAGAAGCCGCTGCATATGGTTAAGATGCTAGATGCTATTTTTCTAATACAGGGTAGAACAAAAGTTTTTTTGGGACTCAATATTTTCACATTTACAGTGGAAATTTCAAAGGGAAATACCAGTCTCCTTGAGGGCTATTGCTCCTTTATAAAGGAGTGCTATAACTGTGCAACTAGAAAGCCTCCACTTTCTGTAAGGAGCTGTTCAATTAGATAGAACTCATACCAAAAAATGATGGCTGCTGTACCATGGTATTTTAGAAGCTGATGTCTTCAGGGGCACCATTTCAAGGTTTGTTTGCAACTTTGTTCACATCTCAGATGAGGCCTTCAGAAGTGATGCTGCATTTGGCAGAGTAGTACCTGGCTCAGGAGCTTTGAGTTAGGGACTCTTAAGAGCTTTTCCCAGATGACAGATATTAAAGCGGTATTTTCTAGAATCACCTGGATTGTGAGTGAGTGGTGAAACAGTTACCAGTTGTCTTTACTTACTCACCTGCAGCTGAATCCTCCTTTGTATTTCTGTCCATCAGAATCCTGTTATCCAGGTTCTTAGCAGTTCAGGCCCATGGTAAAGGAGAAGTTATACATGCTATTCCTTTTACTACTGAATCTCTTAAATTCCCACAGAGGCTGCCTATGGACATGCCCATTACAAATGATGTTAAGGTGGAAACACTGTCTGCTACCTGAGTATATACGTAGACTGCGTACTGCCCAGAACTTCCTTTGATGGGTTTTTTTCAGTTTGTGTGGAGTTTTTTTAAACACTCATTTTATCAGAAACATCTAAAAGCATAGTACATACCGGCTTGGTAGCTGTACTGTCTGCAAAATGTGCAGTAGATCGCTTATTATAAGAAAGTTTATGAACATGGTAGTTCATTCAAAGGTCCACAAAACACCAAATTCATAATTTGGTTGTCTTTAAGACTTTCTCTCTGGGACGGCTCTAGCTTAGTTATAGGGCTGCCTCACTTTGCCTGGTGATAGGGATTTAAAATGCAGAGCTAATGATACTGAAAAACTGTTTGACAACCAGGTTCACAAATTTCAGTATCTAGGTTTTCTGCAAAATCTGTTTTCTTTTAGAACTCCTGTAGTAAGAGTACCAACCACACAATAGTAAGGTCTTGTGAGGTGGTCTGATGATGCAAAAGGTGGGACAAAGTAAGTTAGCATCCATATAGATAACTAAATCATTTGATATTTGATATTTCTTTGGGGTTAGTGTCTTTGTATCAAGGGACATTGGATCAAGAGGTTTCTGAGATTCTGATTTATGGCAGCGTTTATTGAGAAGAGTACAGATCCTGCCAACGTAATTCTTTGTGTTCCTGGGGTTGAAAGTTGACCTCCATCGTCTGATATTTATCAGAGTGAGTGAAGGGTTTCTGGTTGCCCGTGGGGAAATTAATGTTGAAAATCTTGTTAAAGAAGAGTTGGGGCTGTCTGAAACCAGAGCATTTAGCAGGGAATGAATGTGGAAAAAATAGCTCATAGTTGTGTGGTGTAGCTGTAGAGACTGGTACTGTGAGCAGTGAGAGCTTGATCACAGACCTTGACAGACTGGAATAGTTGATTGCTACGCCTGTTTCTATTGCTTCTGTGAGATTTTTCTTTTAACTCTTGAGGTGTGGATTGCTGGTTTAAACAGGTTCTTTACAGTGATCTCCATTGTCTGACTCAAGAAGAATGCTGTTATGAAAGGTTGTCCTTTCTGAGCACATTGGCATTTGAGTACTGTTCTCCTCTGTGGCTTCCAGTCTCTGAGACACTGAAAGATGAGAACTTCCAGTAGAGGAAACATGGAAATTCAACCACAAAAAATAGTTCAGTGTATGCAGAAGAACAGCAGCGCCGTAGGTAGGATGGTCCTGTGGGCCAACACCACCCAGCTGACTGGCACCACTGGCAGCTAAACTGATTTGTGTGTTTGATAATCACAGCTATTAGCCTTCCGTAGTAGGTCGTATGTCAGTAGAGAATGTACACTGCCTCAGTAATCTATATATAAATGTTGGTCATTAAATGGTTCCGGGAACAAATGTCCAGTAACTTGTTGGTATAAATGCTTTTAAAGTTATTCAGTTGAAATATTACAAAGAAGGTCTAGAACTTGTTGTTTGAAAACACCAGCATTACCTGGACAGTGCGTACTGTAGAATATCAGAGTCAGAAAAGTTTCTACACAGTTCTTGAGACAGAGGACTTGCTTCCTATACAGACCTCCTTTGAAGACATTATTAACGATGCATTTTTGCCTCCTAGTCAATTTTAAAGTATTTCTGTTGTATGTGTGTGTGTTGCTACAGTATTTCCACCCTGCACTGAGAAATAAAATACTTCAAGGTAGGGAATAATCAGTTTTCTCACTAGAGATATAAATGCCTTATTGCTCCTTAAATTGCATAAATACGGGAAGAGAAGAATATGTAATAACAGTAAATTACAATAAAGTTTTAATTTTATTTTCCATTTTAGAGATTGTACTTGTGATTGGTGTCCTCAGTTTGCAGATAATAAGGAAATAATAGGAAATCTTCCATTTTCTTTTTGTGTAGAACTGTGTTATGTCAAGGGGAGAGGATTTGGAAATGGAATTTATCCTTCAGAGTCTTTGACTTTTCCTGTCAAAGCAAGTTCATTTTGTGCATGTAATTTTCTGTTCATCCAAAACACAGTTCCTTTATCAGTTACATCAGTAATAATATTTACTTGGAAATAGAAGTTTAGACCTGATTTAGGATTCAGAAAGTGATGGCTTGCCTTTTATTTCTGTCATGTTCCTCATGAATATTCTTTAGGTATAATCTCCAGCTAAAACAGTTTTAGGAAAGGCGCAGGCACGTTTTTTTTGCAGGAACTCCACAGAGTCTTTTTATTCCTTGTAGGTTTGTTTCCCTAGCGCTGAGAGTAGCATCCTTGAAAAAGGACCTGACTTTTCTAAGCAAGTACCATACGTAGAACTTCATAAATGATGTCCCCAGTGCTGATGTGGGACAGCCCATAGGTCTGAAATAATAAATTGTTATACTTTTTGATAGCTGAGTTTTAGTTACATGGTGAAAGGATCCAAAATTTAAAAAATAAGAATATGTGACAGTATTAGATGCTAGTAATGGTGTCTGAACATGATGCAATTAAAAGCTTTAGGAACCTTAAAAACAATCAAATTAAAAGCACTGTAAGTAAACATAGAATTTCTTATGAAAAATTTAGTTACTTCCTATAAAATATGCATCTTTATAGCTGCCACTGGCTTGTTAAAAGCAATTGTAAATATATTTCGTGAAATGAGATGAATTAGTGCGTGAACAGAATGTACAGAGCTGCTATGCTGTGCTACAGTGGTTTAGGTTTTTTTAATCAAAACCCTTTTTCCACTAATTGGAAATGAGATCATAAAGTCTGCATTCCATTTTTTTGTGCTTTAGCTGTAAAATTTTCTGAGGGAAAACTAAAATAACTATATGTACAGTAGTCTTTATTTTTTACAATATCACTTGCTTTAAACACAAAGTGTTTAAAGTATACAGTGACATGGAAGTACACTGTTGTATTAAAATACATATATTATTTTCCATTGAAAAGTAAATATTGCTGTATGGTTTGGTAGTCATTGTGAAAATCTGTTGCCAAAACTCCAGTGTGGCTAGAAAACAGGTTTTGAAATTGACAGTAAACTGTCCAAATCTGTTACCAGTGCATAGAAGCTACATACTGTGCCGGGGCAGACAGAAGAATTAAGTAATGGGATCTCTAGTCTTCGAATCCTTGCAGGGAGCAGAAGGATGAAGATGCAAATTACATGTGTTACAGCACTTCTAAAAAGTGGTTTTAGGAGTCATGTGTCTTGAACAACTAATTGTTAGGGAATTCTCAAACTTTAATGCTTTTGTTGACCACTTAGTTTTAGCAAAAGCAGCATTCTCTTTGCTGGAGACCTCATGAAGCTAACTTGAAGAAGGTTCCTTCTGTCTGTCTTGTAGAAGGGGAGAGGCCACCTCTTGCACTCAGATCCTGATTTTTGCTGAAACCACTTGTGAATCCAGAATTGCAATTTCCAAAAGTTCTGCGCAGTCCTAGACTAGAGCATGCAACTCACTGAGGGCTGGTGTGTCTGAGTAACACACTTAATTACTTTATCAGATAGTGTTTTTAAGCTACCTAAGCTGTTAAAAGTGGATTTTAATGCTTGCTGAAACACACTTTTAGAAAACTGAAAGAAGTCTAATATGTGACAACGCTTTAATGAATAAGAAGCAATCTGGCTAATCAGATATGATACCAGGTGTTACATGCCAGGCATTAAGGTACTATGCGTAGTTCCCGCTCTGGCTCAGTACCTCTTTTATTAGACCATTGATCATGGTAAGGCAGTGTTGATGTGACACATACTCCATGTATGGAATTTACCGCATACAGGTTTACTAGGAAGCTAGAATAATCCAGAATCAATGTAGTGCAGATTGGGTGCTTTGAATGCTGGCGACTTAGCAAATCTCTCATATAAAAATACTCTTGATGAAGTTTGTATATGACCCAAATGTTCTGACAATGGTTTTAAAACAAAAACAAACAAGGACAATATACAGGTCGCTTCTCCAATTCGTGTCATGTCTATGCAGTTAAAAAGCTTTGGGTTTAGTGTAAATCCTCCTAGGCATCACATCAGGTACAGCAAGCAAATAAATCTGGCAACTTCAATAATGTTAAATCTGTGAAGTGTCCCCTCCACGTTTAAGCCTCAAAACTTGAAGCATCTACACCAGGAAAAAGATTTTTCAATTGTAGAATATCCTTTGGAATAGGAGACAGTGGGTATGACTACGCCTGGTGAATGGACACTTAAAATTGATGTGCCTAACTTGGAAGTATAATGCACCCTTTTAATTATTTATTGGAACAACTTTCCTGGAATTGTAGAATATTTTCCAATGATTGAAATTTTTGGAACAACTTTCCTGGAGTTGTAGAATATTTTGCAATGATTGAAATTTTTAAGATGCTAAAGTTTTCTAGTATGTGTGTTGCAGTTCATGTAAAACGTATGCTCTTTGTGTGCAGGATTCATGGTCTATTATGCAAGAGGTTAGACTAAATCCTTTTAATACTCCTTTCCAGTTTTAATCAATGAACCTGTGAATAAGGCAACTGACCCTTGCAGTACAGTTGACCTTTTTTTTGCACTAGCTTGTTTATTCCTCTTGGTAAACTGATGCCTCTTACCTACCTTGAAGAATAGGAAGTGGAATAATCCTACCTTTGTTTCCTGATGTGTGCTGTTGGCTGAGCACGTAGTAGCATCACTACCAGCACCTGTGCTACCAAAGATGGTTTTATTCTGTGTCTGCGAAATGTAACTTCCCTCCCTGTCCAGGCCTGTTAATCAGAAAGGCCTGGAGTATTTTGGAGATGCTAAGATGCTCCTCATCAAAGCACTGAAAGGAAAGAGGTAGGTAGCTTGACAGACTGGAAGAAGTGCAACATTAAAAATGTATTTTTCACTGTTGCTGCGACATGGTGATTTTAAGAAACTGAAATTCTTAATTTACTTCAGTCAAGTTAAAGACAACTTTAAAAACAGATAAACCTCCAGACTGTTCTCACAGGCTTTGGCTATCCACAGTGTCTGTTTCTAAAAAAGGGTTTTTTTTGAGACACAATCAAACTGAAAAATTTGCTTACTGACTTAACTTGTGAGGAGACTGGGGAATGTGTAGATGTGACACGGTGTTTTAGAACTATGATATTTATAATGTAGCATTTGAACTGCTACATTTTGGTTTTAGATGATGTCACTCCTTATAATACTTTGTTACAGTTCCTCCATCTTTTTTTCCNCCCCCTCTCTTTGAAGCTTATTCTCAGCCAGTGGATAACCATATCACTCCGTCTGCCTACATGGGACAGTCCTTGCCCCCAGCATCACCAGGGCGCTATTCACCAATTCCCAAGGGAATGCTTGGAGATGATGAGATTACCAGGTAATGAATGACCAAACCTACGTGTCAAATTAGTTAACCAGGGAAGGTCATCAGATGTGTTTGTGGTCAAAATACTAGTGAATGCTATATTTTATTTCAAGAAATACATGCAAGTCGTTAGTTTCTTAACACTTCTAAACATTGGTGTAAGGAAAAAAAACTAGATATATTTATATTGATATATACACGCACATGATTTATCAGTCCAGATATACTATTAAAATCAGAATGCCCTGCCAAAGTGCTCCATGAGTTGACTGGATGGTAGTATGAGCAGACTAGAGATTACTTCTTATTTTAAAGCCTGCAATCTTTTTTTTTTTCCTTTTTCGCAAGCAAGGGTTTGTTTTGATGGATTAGTAAATCCAGAAAGGCTAGAGATTTCTTAATCCTTTCCCATTAACAGACCCTTCATTCCTTCACTGATTCAGTACATTGCATTAATCTTTTGTTCATCATTGCTAATAAAGGAAAGCTCTTGTAATTTTGTTACCCTTCTGTTCTGCAAGTACAGGGATGTTATACTGCATTGTCAGTATGTTGTTGCTGAATTCTGTGTCACACCATCATCTGATGCGACTAATGTCACTCAGTTTCTGAGGCAGGGTGTACCCAGTGTTGAAACATAAGTGGTGTAATAAGTTGGGGCATAAATTATAGTGTATTGGAACATAGGAGAGTCTCGAATATGCGTTTGTAGTTATTTTTAACTTTGGCTTATACATCTACCTAAACCTAAGTGATTCTGTCCTGCTGATAGCATTGCTGAACTTACAGTTCTGTAGCTTTCCTTTAAAATTACTGTAAAGGGAGGTTTTTAGATTTCTTCTGAAATGCAAGGGCTATTCAGAAAATTAGATTATTTTCTTTAAATTACCTTCCCATCTTCTGCTCCTCCATCCCAAAAAGAGGATTAGAAATTTTGAGTAGTATTTTAAAAGTTTCTGTGTATTTATGTTCTTAACTACAGCGTTTTTGTTAATGTATTAGTGTGATGCAGAGCAATATACATAGGTTTTCAAACTGTCATTTATTTGTAATAAAATAGTACTGTGAAAAGATGAATACAATTGTTGATAGGGGATAAAATGTAAGAATATGACACTAAGCTGATTTAAAAGCTAGTGCAAAAATGGAGTGATTTTTAAAGATTGAACAAGATGCTTGTTTGTTTGTATTGGAAAAATGTAGTTTCTCAGTTTATCCTAGAAATTAATGATTAATGTCTCCAAATACTTAAGAATGTCCATTAATTGTTCTTTAGTGCTCTCTAGTGATTTTTCAAATGCAGTGCACAGTTGCTCTGTTTTATTATAAATGTCTGTTTCTGAAATCATTTATGCTTTTCTTGTACTAGGTCAAGTAGCAGATTAGTAGATTTCTGGAGGGAGTGTTTCTGTGTTAAAGTTGGCTGGCCTTAACTTGACCAGTATTTCTTCTTTCCTCATCCAAGCAGGAGGGGATCTTATAGAAAGAATCCAACAACTTGATTTAGACTTAACTTTTTCAATTGCAGTTGCTGCAAATAAATTGCAAATGTATTTGAGAATGCTATAAATTGTGATTATTTTTTCCCATACTTCTGTAATTGTTCTTTGCTATATTTATTGCTTGACCAACTGGAGTGAAATTAAAGCTGTAAGGACATATTTTTCATCATTGGTGTTTCCATTAGATTTTGTTCTTACGTTTCAGAAAGTGAAAATAGTATTTTGTTGCTTGCTATTACCATTAGATAGAATAAGACTGTGAGCTATGTTGAGGCTCTTGGACAGTGTGGAAAGTGTTAAGTAATGACATTTAGTGCTGAAAAGGATTGTAGCGTAATAAGAATTTAGAATACATACATACTTATGAATTTTTCAGTTCACCAGACAATAGGGAGGGGATTAGAAGCAGAATTGAAAGCATACAAATGATAGAAGCTATTATTTGAAAGTCTAAGCTTTCAGGGGACGCACTGGGGAGGGGACGGGGGAGGGCGGCACGCAACATTGTTGCCTTAAGAAATGTGTAACTTCTGATACCTAAATTTTCAGCACTACTTCTCTCAGAAAACTTAGCTTTTACTCAGAAATAGTGACCAAAATTTCATATTCTTTTATTTCAGGGAGCCTAGAAAGGTTGTCCTGCATCGAGGATCAACAGGTCTTGGTTTCAACATTGTTGGAGGAGAAGATGGAGAAGGAATTTTCGTCTCTTTCATCCTTGCAGGAGGGCCAGCTGACCTGAGTGGAGAGCTTAGGAAAGGAGATCGTATAATTTCTGTAGGATTTCTTGCTTCTTTTATTTAAATAACAACAAAAGCTTTCCCCTCCCTGGATATTAAAGTCAGTTAATATGACTTATATGCAAAGAATATCATTAACTGAACTAAATCTGAGACAATGGAACAGATGCCAATATACTTCGAAATGTCTTTGAGGACTTCAGTCTGCCTCAGTTCCTCATCTGTATCCTGATTAAAATAGCACTTTTCTATCTCAGAGATTTTTTTTTTTCAGCGAAGACGTTAACTTATGTTAGTCTGGCAGCTAGTCTGTGTGTGCGTGTGTCTAAATTGAAAGAACCTAGGCTTCAGAAATAAGCCTTCTAATGAGATGGAGACACTTGGCAGTAGTGTCTAAAACTGGGTGCTTTACTTCCTGGAGTAACTGCTAAACTTCCCATTAGTCTTAAATAGATCCATCTCATACCTGTCTAAGGGCTTTTTCTATATTAGTACTTAAAGGTCATAAAGATTTTATGTGTTTATTTGTGAAATTACTTAATTTATGGAGAGGCATTTCTTTGCACAATTACATTGTAATTTGGTAGTTATGTAAGAGGTAAAAATAACTTTGGCTCTGCTGTTATTAAAATGCTGATATTAAAGTGCATTTTTATTTTAGTTTGAACTATGAAAAATGCTTTTGATCTAAAATGCGACACACACATTTCTGCTTCAGTTTTTCCTGACACTGTTTTTCAATCTGCTACATTGAAAAGAAGGCTAGACAACTTCTCAGAGGGTGTGGTCTGTCACTGGATGTTAAACATAACGATCTGTAGGCACGCTTTGGCTAAGGGGGTCCCTGAAGCCCTGTTGTAGAAAGGTGAAGTGAACCATCACAGGCAGTAACATTCTTTGTATCTCCTTAAAATGAAAGAAAAAGGTCTTAAACAAGAATAAAGTTGACCTAGGGAATACAAATTCATTAAGTGATATACTATGAAGATTAGAGTATTTCGTAACAGAGGGCTAGATATGAGAAAGGATTTATTGACTTTGGATTTAAGTAAGGATCAGTAATCTTTGTTTCTGTTCTGAGATGATAAACGCACTCATAAAAAAATAAATAACCGGACACAAACTAGTTTTCATGTGAGTTTTCCCTATTTCCAACATTACAAACTAGTTAATACAAGCATTTATTTTGATAAAGAGCTTTTCTGTATTATTTGTAGGTAAATGGAGTAGATCTAAAAGCAGCCACCCATGAACAGGCAGCAGCAGCTCTGAAGAACGCAGGACAAGCAGTAACTATCGTAGCTCAGTACCGTCCAGAAGGTAAGGGTTGCCTTATACACTCAAGTTCACTTCTACAATTTGAAACTTAGAGAAGGATAATCTACAATGTCCTCCAGCCCCACCTAACCCCTCTTTTGAGGAGAGGAGAAACAAATAATGTAATAGATGTTGACAGGTACTTGTTAGCATAATTGCAAGTGACCAGGTAGGAATATATGCAAGTGTTAGTGCCACAGCTTTATATGTTTCTTGCTCTGATTGTATTCAGAATTTTGATTTCTTCAGTAAATGTTAACACAGTATAACGTGAAAATTAAGCTGGTAGGTCTAGAACTTGGTAGGAATACCACGTTGCTACTTTTGTATTTCACAGTTGTCTTCACCCTTTAATATGGTGGGCTTATTTTCCTTAGTTGTAGGAGGCTAAAAGGCTAATTCCTTCTCTGTGATGTTGATTCAGCTGACCTAAGGAGACCATCAGGTCTTCATTCCTCCATTTTAGACTGAGCTGGTATTTCTGTTTATCTAGTAACTACTTCTGGTCCAGGTTAGACTGCAGCCGGTGCACACATCCTTGTGTGTTCTGCAGAAGCCAAATAATACTGCCTCATCACCATACACATTTTTATCCTCTTGTGTTTCTACAGCATGTTTCAAATGCCTTTGTCTATTTGAGACTAAAAATTCAGTAGTCTAAAATTATTTGCTTGCTTATATATATTGTTTATAAACCCATATATTATTTTTATATGTATACTGGTCATTTTTGATGTCTTATTATGAACTGTGATGATCAACAGCTTTCTCTGATTCTGATAAATTGGGTGGCCTATCACTAAATCTTGCCTGCAGTGACTTGTCTGCTTAAACCTTTCCTTTAACAGCAGTGGCAAGGGGCAAGTTTAGGTGTTTATCAGGACTCGTCATTGAGCAGGACCACTGCCTTCATCTAAAATTGTTCAGTAGCTGATTGCAGCAAACTTGTCTTCCTTTTTTTGTTGTCTTCTGTCATGCTTCTATTACTGTGTCCTCCCCAAGTCTTTGAAATGTTGGCGTTTACATTCCCCTCCCCCCACATCAACATCATATATCTCCACTGACCCAGGAACTCTGTCAATAATAAGGCCAACTGATTTGTTTGTGTCTGCTTCATGGTCAAATCCCTGCAGCCAGCCCAAGTTGTCAATGCCTGTATTGTCTTGAGAGGGTGTGCATCCTGTTCACTTCTTGAATCTGTAGATTGCTGTGTTCCAGGTTTCATTTTCTAGGAGCCCTCACTCTGAGACTAACTTTTAGAAAGAATGGTAAAGGTCAGCATTGGTTCTGGAATGTCTGCTTTGGCTTTTTATCAGAATTGTCAAATGTTTCTGTTGATACACTTCTGGCCTATCTTCCGCTTAGCTCTTCAGTGTTGTAACAGGCGGGTCAAATTATTACACTTTCTAGCTCCCTGCATAGGGATCCCTTAGCTTAGCAAGAAATAAAACTTGTGCTTTTCTTTGCCTATGAGTTGTCCTTTTTAGCATCTGGCCACTTTTTTATTCAAAGAGGACGTTCTTGGTCACCATTTCTTCTGCCAGGGAGTTATGTTGCGATGTGGCTCCTAGTAGCAGAAAAAAATGTTTCTCTGGTAGAATATATCCCAGGATATAAGCACTTTTTTTTCGCCTTGTCAAAAAATGTATCCAGACTTCATGCAAAACCAGCAGTTTTTCAGTCCTCCCTTTCTGGGATTTAGGCTTTAAAAAGAAAAGAATCCCTTCATACTCTGAAAGTCAGAACTCTCTTTTCCTTTTATAATAAGAGAACTAAGCATTTTGGATGGTTATTGCTCCTTCTGCATTGGAAGTAACAGCTTTCTTTATTACCGCTTGTTCAAGCAGATAACTTATTTTCTTGAAACGTATTGAGGTGCTTGACTGACTGATGGGACTTTGAGTCATTGCACAGATATTTGCTCAGAGCAACATACACTGCCTCTTACAAATTCCTCAACGACTGTCTCTTGTAGACTTCAAACCTAGAGCTGTGCTCATTCCTTCATGATTACTGAAGTATTCAGAACAAGACTGCATGCAGTTGAGCTGCATTGAGAGTGCAGTTCTCATCGAATTACGGGCCCCATTTGATAGGATGCACGTGGGAGACGTTACTTGAATTATCCTAGATTATGGGAAGACGTCTGACATGTTATTCAAAGAAAGGACTTTTTTTAAAGATGGTTGGTCTGCATGACAGTCTGTCTTTCTGAAATAGTGCTTAAAGTCTCCATTTGGAGGGAAGATGTTGGAAGCATGTTAGGACTTACTCTACCCTTTTGAAGTAAGCCATGAAGAAGTGTAACTAGGAGATTGATTGAGATCCATTGTAGTTTGGAGGCAAAGTATGAATTGACACATGGCCAGCCTACCTCAGAGATCTAGTTACTAATGTCTGAGTCTGTCTGACATCTCTGATTGCCTTTTTCTTACTCCTCATAAAAAGAAGTTGCATGTAACTCCAGCTGTCAGGTTCTTTCAGGTCTGGTGTGGGAGGTGAACTGGATCAGATACTCACTGTTCATATCTCAGAGGTTAGTAAAGAGAATATTCCCTTAAAGCTTACTGTTTGTTTATTATCATAGGAAAGCAGTCCGTTTGAGATTTGACTTTCCAAAAAGAATATATCATCCATATGATTGAGTGTACTTGATAAAAGTTCATGTGTTCTTTGATCATCTTCAGCCTTTCTGAATTATAGCTGCAGATACTCTTCTTTTCCCCTCACTTGATTCATTTAAGTTTGGGGAAAAAAAAACCCAAAACATATAAAATTCTCTACTTTTGTTTATGCCATTCAAAAAGAGGTTAACAAGTATTAAAATGAAGAGTTCATAAAATTATTGTTCATCATTAGTGTTTCTCAGATGTCTTCATAAAAATGAAGAGCATCAGTTGTAACTGCTTGTTTTGCATACGTATTGTATTTATATTTATAGATCCAGCAGGATTTTGTAAAAGATTGACAGCTAGGACAGATCAAGGTGATTCTAGACATCCATCAGGGCTCATTATAACTGGGTAAATAAATTCAGTGTGATAGGAGCATTTGGAAGACATTTGGGACCAGCTCACTTCAATCCCTGTGATTGTATATGACAGTTTGTATGTTCGTAAATGTGGTGGGGAATGCTAATTTATGTTTTTACCTTCTACCACATTAGCTCTGTCAGAAATTCCCCATTTGTCTTTCCCCACAAATTTCTGGGAAAAGAGGATTTTTGCTAGTAGTTCTCTCATAGAAAAGCCTGAGTAGGCTGTAAAAAAATTTATCTTTAGAAAACGCTTATCATGGAAAGGGTTGAAGTTTCCATATCTGTCTCTTTAAATCCAGTTGGACAACGTGGTTTATCAAACACTAGTTACTGGACTTGGCATAGGCTAATATGGCTGAATGATACTGCTTTTACTATATTCAGGCTCAAATTACATAACTGCTGACTTGTTTTTCCCCTTAAACCTCCAAAATGTTCCTTGGTTATAGAATCGGGTGAAAACAGATGTAATCTCATTCCTAAAAATACCCCTCTGGGCATTCATCTAGTTTCCAGCAATGTTCCTTAAATTTGACATATGCCTTACAAAATTTTCCAACGATACTGAATCAAATTTCAGCGGCTTAGCAGCACTGTTTGGGATAGCTAAAAGTCAAATAGGGAATGTGAAGGTATTCTCCTGTTGACAAAAGTAACTCATGCATCGGGCACCATTTCTGTACTACCATAATTGTAGTCAATTGACTTCTGCTTGCTCCTTCTAGATTCCATGCTTTATCTTGCAACTTACCTAGGAGCTATTGTAAACTGTCGAGTCACCTACTGGGTTGTACTTGCACATACTTTTGTGGTACATACACACGTGTGTGTGCGTATGCAACAGTCTCCCTCGTTGCAGACATCACTGGCTTTGAACCTGCTGGGGATGGATGCTGCAGAGGAGGGGTCCATAGTAGGAGAAGAGCAGAAGTTTGGGAAATGGTAATTGTCCTGTAGAAGTGTGGTGGGGAAATCAGGATGTCATTCTAGTTTTCCTCTTCATTTGGAAGTTTTTCCTTATTCCCCAACTTGTACTACATATTTCTATCAGCTTTCAAGACATCATGGACGAATAAAAAGGATTTTGCTTTACTGGAAACAAAGTACCGTGACCTGCAGCAGTTTCAAAGAAAGTGATGTTGCTGCAGTACCCAAACACATTTTGATGAGCCATTTTCATTTTGTAGGGGTTTCTGAGCCATTTCATATTCATGTTGCTCCATGGCTCTGCAGAGACTTCAGTGTCACACTGCCATCTCCCTTCTTTGGGTTTTCTACTGATGCAGGGTGGCAAGGAAAAATTGTGATATTAGTGTGGAAGAATGAGAGGAAGCTCTAGGCAATTTGGATATATGTGTATCTCCTGGGAGTGGGGATTCAGAGATTGTCAGAATTATGACCGTGCTACTTAGCAGGGATACAGGAACATGAGAGTCTCAGTGCTTGAAGGGAATGTAGTGAGGAGAGGAGCAGCAAGGGGGAAGTATAGGACTGTCCAGAGGTGTGCAGCCCTTGGAGGGCTTTCCCCCTCATTTCACATTGACATTTCTGTTATGTCCCTTCAAATTAAATGGTCATCTGAAACATTCTTATATGTTTTGAGGATGACATAATAATAGCGTTACCTCAAAATTCAGAACTTCTGGAAGATTTTGCTATTCTGTAAAGGTATGAGGTGTCAATAGGCTACCATAACTGTATTATAGCTTGAGTACCGTTAAGTGTTTAAAAATAAGAAAAATAGCCAAAGAAATGCATTAAAAATGTGAAAATATATTTGGGTGAAATTGGATAGAAAATAATTTTGTGGATTAAACATCTTTTTTTGTAGTTATATTCTTCTAGATCAGAACTGGGTAATTAAGTATATGTATGATGTTAACTACCATTACATACACATTAACTGTGAAGCCTGCTCTTGGAGAGCCTTGAAGAAGCAAGCACGCAAAGTGTATTGACATCAGCAGTCATTCATTGGGTCACCTGACCCTTCCCCCAAAACAGGGGCAAAATTCAGATAAGCCTGTCATGGCAGAAAAAGCTAGCAACACTTTGTTTCCTGAGGATCCACCTGACATACCAAAAAATATAATTCTAATTTTAACTAGTACAGGAGTCTTTTTTTTCATGTGAGTTATCAGCTGTCTGTTATTTGGAATTTAGAATCTACATTGGTCTTCTCTTTGTAATTCAGCTGATCAAGTCTCTCTCTATGTATCCCCTTCTTTTCTGAAAGAGTAGTAAGATGGTTCAGTGATCAGATTAGCTCCGTGTTCTTAGGTGACTGGGTGGATTGGTGTAAGATGAGGAGAAGGTGGAGCCAGAACCTCAAGAGAAGATTTTAAGTTTTTTTTTGTGAAACCTCTGCTTTTAAACTTACATTGTTCATTTAGGGGGTTAATACACATTTTTCTTTCAGCTTTATTAAAGGAAATAAGTGATTCTCTGTTGCAAAATGTATTCAAGATTTACAGTTCAATCAAAACTCTTCATGCTTTGTTAGCCAGATTTTTAGGTGGATTTTCTTTTTTTTGTTTTGAAGCAATGTATTAATCTACTGAAAATAAGATCCAAGTATGACAACTTTTTATTTTTCACTCTCTTGTCTTTAAAATAAATGAGTCAAAAGGGAAAACAAAAAGCTTTGTTAGAGCTCACCTTTCAACGGTCAGTATTTGGCTATTTTTTCTGTTTGTGACGCTTGATCTATGCACTGTTTTCTAGTGGAATTTAAAACAGTAACTAAACTCTGGGAAATGGTAGCACTTTCATGTGTATAAGCTAAGATTATTTTCTGAGCATTTGTCTTTAAATGTACTGTAAATCTTCTATTTGTAAAAGTGCAGCTGGAGTAGCACAAAACCAATAATGCTTTTGCAAAACTTAGTTTTCAGTATTTGTTTTGTATCAAGAGGATGAGCGTCCCCTGCTTTGGAGCTGAGAATGTGGATTGTCTTAACCGAAGGTGCTTTACAAAATCAGTACATCCCAATTTCATAAAATGAAAAATTCTTAAAAAATAAAATAAAAAGTTTACCCTGTTTTGGGGTACATGGTCTCTAGTCTTCCAAACTTGTTCCTGTTTATTTTGTACCTGCTCCTACTCATTTGCACGTAATCCATCTTAGTCAATTAAAGTGTCTTTAAAATCAGGCCCATTAAGATTAGAAGAAGTATTCTGCTATATATAGTCCTGATAGATGCTATAAAGCGGCTTACACGTTTTAATCCTTTAAAACCTCGCTCCTGATCTTTAATATAATAAATAAAATTGTTTGTATTCCTTTAAGAACAGTTCAGCCTTTTACAAGTTGTAAACGTGTGGTAAACCTTCACCATTTTTGGTGAATTCACTTCAGCAGTGGCAGGACCTAGTCTCTTTCTGAGTTTTGCAGGCTCTGCAGGAGGTGTACAAATGTAACTTTTCTAATCTGTTTTGAAATTCCGCGGCCTAGTCTTTCAAGTGATTAATGAGGTATAAGCTCATTACACATTAGAGCGCACGAAAGCCACCAATAGCATGTGGATTTCATTGTGGTCTCTCTCAGGTCATGTTAATATAAAACGACAAGCGTTGAAGCAAAGTAGTATCTCCTCAAAAATGATTTATGATGTTTTTATTGCGGTCCATGCATTTTAATAGGTAAACTCTTTGCTAATGTTTTTGAGTGGTTGTGCTAAACACGCTATACTCCACAACCTCCTCTACTAACTGAAATTTATACTACAATCTGTAACAAGAAAAGGTGTACAGAACAGGAATGGTACCCATGAGTTTATCAACTACCAGTATAGGTAATCAAGGGATGGTAGTAGTACATGACTAGAACTCATAAATACAACTTCAGGCAGCTACATACTGTGGCAGTGCTGCCTCACAAGCTTAGATTTGAAAACAAATGGAAGGTCAATACAAGATCAGTGTGGTGGCAGCCATCCTAAGTCACTATCAGGCTCCATTTCTGAGTTTGTTTGGAGGCACCCTGAAAAGGAAAATCGAGTATTCTGAGAGTGGAGAAAAGAACATAAATCAGTAGATATGTAAAATTGTCAGCACAAGAGTCCTGCTTTGACAGATCCAATGGGTCCTATTAAAGGAGGGCTTTACGCAGACAGATGGGAAGAGGGAAGCAAGGGGCATTCTTTTTTTAATTAAAGTGAACTTTTTCAGCTCTTCATGGGTTCAGTATATGTAAAAATCTTTGTTTCTCAGTGCTGTGCTGCCATCTGTTCCCTGTGTACACATCCATGCTTCTATGAGTTGCTTTCCCTTCTGTGTTCTTTGCTGAATTTTCCATCCCTTGTCGTAGTCTTCTGTTCTTTTGCCTCATTTGCTGGAGCGTGTGTTCCAGACCAAATTAATTTTCATTGCAGCCTCTTTTTTTCTCTTTCCTTGCCTGCATACACTATTTGCCATGTATCCGTTTATCACTGACCTCTTGTTACCCACCAGATCAGCAGTCCAGGAGAGTTTCACTGCTCAGACCTTTTCTCTGAAGTTTTGATTTCTGTTAAAGTAAGCATTGTTGTGGAAAACATTACAGTTTTCTAGGTAAAAGCATTCTAGGAGCTCAGGAGCAGAGGAATCTTCCAGGATACCTAATCTCACCCCTCTCCTCACACCTGCTCCCGCTCCTTTTTTTCATTACTGTGCAGTACGTACAGACATGAAATAGAGCAGATTTATTCTAGTTTTGCACCATCTGCTTATCCAGTATAATTTTGAATTTGAAACTTGAGCCCAGATGTACTCATCCAATGTTCTTAACAACTGATTATGTGTAAACCAGAGTTAGGCTTTGGGTTTTTTTTTATTTTGGTGATGGTGGGGTACTCCTGGATAAATGCCATGAATTGAAGCAGCAGATGCTTGTGCTTCCTCAAGCTCTACTATAGCAGGTACTACTCCCTCTCTACCCCTAAACTTACTGGAAACTTTGAGAAAATTCTAGCCAAGAAGAGATACCGTTATTCTTATGTTCTTATTTTATTGCATTTCATGTTAGTCTTGCTGCCTGTTACCCTTTATTTGATGTATAATGTCAGCAACTTTCCTAAAATTTAGAACGTTAGAAGAGATCATAAATAGTATATTTATGATGCAGCTGCTGTTGCATATACATCAGGTTTCAGATCCTGGTCATGTTATTATGTGAAAGGACTGAGGATTTGGATTGTGTGGGTTTGTTTTGTTTTTTTAATTTCATTTTTTGTGTGGAGCTTATCGTGCCACCATAGTTCTTATTAAATTACTGATCGTGTTTTGATGGCTGTGGAAATTGGAAATGTATTTGTAGATGGAGTTCCTATGACCAGCCTACTCCATTTGGGTTAAAGTCAGTTTTGCTTTTTCATTTAAATAACTAGACAGAAAGGACAAAAGCTACCCTGATCACATTTGACCAGAGATCAATCATATTCCTTCTCAGCCAAGCTCTTAATTTTCTCTTAACCAAGAAGGCAGTGTCCTTTTTATCTCATTCACTGTGCCTGTTCCAGCTCTGAATTTCTGGAATGTTGAAGTGGCAAAAAAAAATATAAAATATTTATGTGCTTTGTATGGCTTTGTCACACTTAGTCATATAGAAGTTTATGGTGTTGTTCACTGTGATTTAGGGGGGAAAAATATGATCAATTTTGTCATACACTATATACATAATACTGTGCATACCCTGTAAGAAAGAACGGAATTGTAAAGAAAACAGTTCTCTATTTGGGAAAATTTAGTGATGCTAAGCCAAGTAAAATATGGAATTAAACACACAGTGAAATTCTCCAAACATTGAAAATATGGGTAGATGGGAGAGTATTTGAAGGAAATGTATCACTCTGTGCTCACCTAGTTCTCGTCCCTAAATACTTCTGTAGTCAAATAAAATTGCATTTTGTGTGTGTGTATCAAATGTGATCCACCTCTCAGATACGAGTCTCCACTGTTGCTACCAGCTGTTGGCTATTGATGTTCCCCTCTTGCAGAGCATGTAAGATGGAGCAGCTGTGGACAGTCTTCTGACTGCTATCCTGCAACTACTTTGCTAAATTTCATAAACTACCAGATGGCATCAGTGTTCTTCACTTTAATAAGAGATTGAAGGTGCTGAAGACAGTTGATATCCAACTGTTCTTAATCATAGAGATAGAAATATAACCTTTCCTAAACAAATTAGCAGAGCTCGCACTTTGCTCTGTAATGCCCAAGTTGAACCAAGCCTAATTATTAGTCAACGGGATGTGTGCTGATCCTTTGGGTACCAAACTGATACTGCTTTACTGATGCTATCAAGAGTCCTGCTGTTGCCTTATTTTCTGCCTCCAGCATTAGTTTCAGTACCACTGTATCTAATACCAAGCTTTCTTTTTTTAAAAGCCAAAATCCTGTCTACTTTTCAGCTCCAAACACAATGTGATTTTGTGATTTCTATCCATCCTGTTCCTCTGAAAACCTTCTGTAAGAGGAATGTAACTCAAATTTTTAGATTGTTCGACATCAAAGGAGCTCACCACACTCCATCTGCACAGCTTTTCCTCAATATGGCATCTCTTAGCACCCCTTCGTTTTGAACATAGAGCCTTCTCAGTCCCAGCCCATTAGTTTCCTTTTTTGCTTTATTGGTATGGCAGGAGCCTCTATGTAGAAATTATTCTCCTTCTTACTCCTACAGATGTCCCTGTCACTCATTCAGCACTTACTTCCCAGGAGTTCTGATGAGAAAAATTAAATTACTCGAGAAAACTGCAAGACCAGCAACCTCAAGATGATACATAAGATAGAGTTAAGTGATGGGAATAGCCGCCTCCCCATTAACTTTCTTATATACTACATGCTATATAGGAGGAAATCTGATTCTTCCAACAGATGACATATGATACTTTCTTAACAGAAATCTGTAGTCCTTTCCAGTAACTATTGGAACTGCAGATATTTTCAGTACTGAACAGGCTGTAGCGCAAGAAAATGCTTGGATTATCTGGTCTTTTCAGTGTGTACTTTTTTGCGGGGGGGCATAAAAAAATAATCTCTTATGTCAGAAATCTCAGCTACCATTCTTGTATGTTTGAAGCTTAGAACTTTAATCTTCCAAAGCACCCAAGAAACACATGGGAGGCTTAAAAGGTAATTTCTTAGGTATAAATGAGTAAAATGAGGTGACTTTTACCCAAAGCCATGCAGTGCAGCAGTAGCACAGCAGGAGTTAGGCTATTCTCTCTCTGCATCTGTGTTCTTCCCCTAAGGGATGTTGTGTTCTAAAAAATGTCGTTTTCTTACATTCCTCTTCTGTTACCATCCTGTCATCTTAAATTCTTTTGCTATTAGTGATAGCACTGGTAGTGGTGGAAATAATGTTTTTGTTTCTCTTGTCAAACAAGATCAGTCTGATTTAGTACTGGTAAATTATTTGATCTGAACTTTGTTTGTAAAAAAAGGCTTTTGATGCTGTTTTAAAAACAAAGATACCGTCTTAAAAGCTACTAGCTTTTTGTTTTAAAGGGTTAAAGTCCAGTTTTTTTAAGAGGCTGTCCATATTGTTGCAGTCTGAATAGGGTTAATTATAGTTGCTATTGCTGGAACATCAGATTTATAGTTACCTTGATGAATGAAGTGATATACCAGAAACCGGTTCACAGAATATTCTTCTGTAACTTAGTATTTTTTTCTTCTTCTCTGGTTAGTCTGTAAACCTTGGTGCTTGCTGTCTGATGAGCATGTGGGGAGAAAGTGCTACAGAATGTAATGTGATAAATCATTCATGGTATTTAGATGACTGTTGAAGGAACCTTAGCTGAGAGATTTCCTCAAGATTTTTGCATTTTAGAGCCCTCTTCATCAGTGTTGCATTTCCTGAGTGAATTTGATGCCTGCAGGGAATAAGGGTGCAGTGAGCAAGAGCAACACATTACCCAGTTCAGCAGCTACTTGCTGCGCACACCCTGGCTCTCCCAGTGTTGACTTGTTGTAATCTGGCATCACGTGGTCTCCTGGCGAAGGTGGTGGCTGCAGAACGTTCCCTTTAACTAGAAAGGTTTTACAAGTGGATCTGTTGATCCTGAAGTCCAAACTATTCAACTGAAGGAAAAACTTACTTGTTTTGAGTTCATATTTTATGCTGACAGCATGTAAGTACCTCACTTCAGGAAACATTTGTCCTGAAGAAGCTATTACTATTTTACTGCCTGCCTTTGTAGCTAAAACCAAATGCATTTAGCTTAGTTTTATTAGTACACAGTGCTGCTTAAGAACACAATCCGTTTTTCCAGGATTAACATTGTACATAATTCTATAGAGGGAGTTTGAATCTCTAATACCGTTTACAAGTAGATTGAGATTCATGCCAGAATTCTGGATTTTTTTTTTCCCTTTCCTGAGCTCCCATGGGAACATTGTCTTATTCAGAAAATGAATTCCCACAATGTAGTGCTAAATTCTTTATCTAATTCAAGTCCAGTAATTTTAAAGTATCTGTGCAATAGTGTTTTTTCAGACACTTTTCATTCCTATTTCTTAACATTTAAAATTTAATACATGTAGTTCTTGATTATAAACATATGTATTTTCGATGTATGTTCTGAAGTTTTCTTTTTGTCATGACTTAAAACTTTATCTGTAACAGTCTTTTTATTACTATAAGAATGAGAATTGTTGGTAGAAATGCTTGTCTTAATTGGGGAAAAAAAATAGTTACTGTGAACTACAGATTAAACCCATGACTTTTTTAAGTAAATGGATATTTGCTTCTGTTTATTTGCTTTGCCTAATCACAATTATTTCAAATTTTATTTCAGTTAAGATTATGAACTGTAAAACTTCACATATATTTTAATTGCAAAACATGGTGTTTTGTGTTGGGGTTTGACCTTTTTTTTTTACCTTGTATTAAAACAGCTTTATACAAATGCTTATTCTCTGAGATTTTCAGCATTTTTGTGAGTAATTTAATTGCTGAAGTTCAGAGGAAATTAATTGTAGTGCCTCCCTTTCTTACAGAATACAGTCGTTTTGAAGCTAAAATACATGATTTACGGGAACAGATGATGAACAGTAGCATTAGTTCAGGATCAGGATCTTTGCGAACCAGCCAGAAGAGATCCCTATATGTCAGGTAATCATCTTTTTCACAGTATTGCTAGTGTGTTTTTCTGCTTTTCTGTAGACTTAGTATTTCTGTATTTGCATCTTCACACAATTATTTGTTCATTACTGAACTTAATGAATTGATATTATATGAAAAATATATTAAAAATAAAGCTTAATTTAGAACCATTAATGTAATATAGCTGAAAAAGAAGTACTAGCTCTGAGAACCCTGTGTGAACTTTGAAGAGGGGTGCTATTACTTGCTTTTTGTCCTGCGTCTGAGAGATGATAATACTTCAGCAAAAACATATTTATTCTTTAACTCAGTGTATGTGAAATCTTAACTTGGTTAACTCAGTTTGTGTTTTTGTGACAGTAGTCTTCATATTCCCCCTTGTTCGGTTCTTGAGTTCAAATTACAGTCTCTCTTTACTTAAGATGGAAATCTGTCAAAGCTTATTTCCTTCACCTTACTTTAGTTGTATTCTCAGCTTGTATTAAGCAATCTGATTTCTATATCCAGTAGCGTTTTGTTACAGAATGTTTTCCATGGTAACCAAGAGAGGAAATGCATCAAAGCAAATGAACTGAATATTCTTCATTAACTTATACAGAATATGAATAAAGCAGGGTAAAAGGAACTGGAAAGATAAAAGAGAATGAAGCAGTTAAGGAAATAGATAGTATCACTGCAAAATTGTGGCAAGGTGTAGCTCATTAATATCGCACTAACTCCTACATCAGTTAACCTATACTGGTAAAGCATAATGTTTCAAGTATGGGATGTGGGTAAAAGGATAGCATTTTTAAAAATAAATTGATTTTTGAGTTCCGGAACCATCTCATCTCTGGATTGAATAAGGACCAGCAGTAGCCTGTTGGCAGGGGCCAGAACATTTTAGTAGACTTCAGTAGTGCTGGTGCTTGGGTGAAGCTTGGTTTAAAATTTTGTAGGACCTGCTAAAATCCTAGACTCGGGTGCTATTGATTTTTCCCATCCGAAGCAGATACTGTTTTGTTGATTGTGCTGTATCTATTGAGCTGTGGGAAAGGAATAGTGTCTTACACAGGGCAGTTACCTGAGTAATTGTGTCTAGGCTCAGAAAAGTCTCAGTCCTTTGCAACCTGTTTCTGAAGGCTCTGAAACAAGTGTAGCAAATTACTCATACAGGACTTCTGTTTAGATTAACTGTAACATGTAGCCCTTATGTTTTGACCTATTGTTTTAGTAGCTTTATCTGGATTCTGTTTTTGCAGAGCTGATCTTGTTCTTTTTTTTTGGTACCTTTTCTGCCTTAACCCCTTTTTGGGGGTTAAAATTTAAATCTCTAAGGATAAATGCCTTAAATAGTAAGGGTAGGTGCTTTATATCACAGTTATCCATGTCTTAGAATTTCCACAGGTGGGTGTACATATGGTGAAATCATCTTCCTTTCCATAACCCCAAGATTTGTTGCTTTAGCCCTCATCACATAACTAAGCCTAAACAATTCTAAATGCTTTTATTTTTCTTGGTTAGCTATAGTCTGATTAGGTCCTAAACAGCTTATGCTCATGTTCACACATTGGTCTTGTGTTTTAAGCCAGTGCATTTTGTGTTTATGTACAAGTATTTTGTGTTTATGTAGCTTTTATTCTGCTGATGGAAGTTGTTATCTGTAAATGACTGATGTTGAACTCAACTTCTGCATCTTTACCAGCTGCAGAAGATGCAGCCTTCTCCAGGTTGTTGGCAGAAGCCTCTTGGAGACTGGTGATTCTCTTTCCAAGAAAGATTTTTGAGACTCGATCATCAGCTTTCTTATAAGTCAGAACAAAAAATGCAAAAAATTCCTCAGGAGAAGTACTTCTCCACCCACATCTCTTAACAGAGGGCGCTGCTAGGGCTTTTGAGATCTACTCTTGTCATCACACAAAAAGATGCCAAAGACTGGTAGGCAGCTTGGTAGACACAGGATGGGTTCACATCTGTTCTGTCTGGTTTCTGATGTAATTTTGACCTCACTGAAAAAAAGTTTTATGAATCTATTCACATATTGCTAGATACTGACTGACAGAACATGTTAGTTATCCAGCTTATTCCTTACTGTAAGTCACTCTGGTATGATCATTCTGTACTTTTAATTGTATCAATTCAAAGCCAATTTTAGTAACTGACGCTATCTTCTTTCTGTAATATTTGGTTTTGGATATGCCTTGAGGGATTCCAGTTATATAACATAACGCTGAAGTGAATGGTAAATCCAACAGTAAAATGTTTATAGGCATTCAACCACAATTGCAGAAATCCTAGCAAATAAAAATACTCCAAAATAATAGTCTCTGATTTTTTTCAAAATTGTGGTAACAAAATAGCAAATAAAATCAGATACATCATTGTGTCCCTGTAACTAAAACTTGATATCTTTATGAATAGTCTGCCTGTAAACAGTATTTTGGGGGTGTTATGTAATATTAGGGAAAAGACAATTGTGTTTGCCTGAAAATACAATTTGAAGTACAATGGCAGATTTTTCTTCTTAGTTGTATGTATAACAATATATGATGAATAGCAATATAACAAACAGTCCTTGGAGGACAATACAAATACTGCAATTCAGCAACAGATAATTCTTCATTTGCACATCTAATCCTCTCTCTCTCTCTTCCCCCCTGACTAATTAAGATATACTGATTTAATGGCCTTTTCTTACTTTTGCTTTGTATTTCCTTTGATCTTTATTCTAAGAGGAGAGAGGTTCTCTCATACACTACTATTTTTGCATCTGAACTCTATCTATACGTTCTCCTCCTTCATCTGCAGATTCAAAAAGCACGTGAAAAAGTGAGATACTTCCGTGGCATCACGTTTTTGTGATAATACATTGAAAGAAAGTAAACTTGTTCCATGTTTTATCTCATCTTATATGCCAAATTTGAGTCTGTGCAATGTGCGTAGAATTCAAAATTGGAAATTACTTTTATCTCAGTGCATTTTCCTGACCAGCATGACACATTACAAATTCAAATGGGCCTGATTTCTGCTTGAATCAGAGCAGAAAATGGTTACATCTCCAAGTGGAAGAAACTTTGCAGTTTTGAAATCATTAGGAATTTTTAACTAAATCCATGAAAAATAAGATCTGGTGTTAGAACCAGGCCTGAACAGCGCAATTGCCTGCAGGAGGAGCTCAAGTGGGTATCCCTATGTTATTCTGATAGTTCAAACATCTAGTTTCAAACAGCTTTCCCAAATACTCAGGGAGAAAAAGAAAACCTCCTTTATAAGCTGACTTTCATTCATTCTGATTTGATTCTGTGAACACAGCCATTAAATTTTCAGCTTTGAAGTATAAACACTCATGGAACATGCAACTGAACTTCAGTTTCTGTAGACTTGTACGTGAAGGAACCAAGTTACCTTTTTTAGTGCTGTTTAGTTGCTGAGTAATACAAGGTGAAATAAAAGGGAGGAATTGGTGCTTTCTCTGTAAAATAACTTCTAGGACTTCTCATTTAAATTTAAATAGAACTTCAGAGTAAATATCATGGGACTGCGTTCAAAGTAGTAGTTGATCAGAAATACCAAATTTCTTTTCAAGTAAGTTTGTGTTTAGAACTTACACTAAATAAATGTATACATGGTGTTGTTAATCTGTAATAAAAGTCTCCAGGGAGTTAATAGAAGAGTTTGTTTTTTTTTTATATACTAGTCTGTAGATAAATGTCGTCTTTGCTGTGAAATGAGTTCTTATTTGATGACTTGCCAGGCGTACAGGAAAAGCTGTGTTAGTCAGTTGGAATCAAAAGAGGTTTTTGGTAATTCTGTTCGCTTTTAGGCTCACTTATGGTTCACAGTGTTCCTGTAAATTTTAGCTGCATAGTTTTGTCACTACTGTGTGACACCCTAATTCATCTTATTATAAAACTATCTTTGTCAGCTTTGACTTTTTTCCCCAATAAAATTATTTTTCTTGAAGTGACCTCACCAGAGGAAGTATTTGAAGACACTGCCATTCATTGTGCAAAAACTATTCAGTGTAACCATTTATCTAGTTTGAAGAGCACATGTTGGTAATATGTTTTTATCCATTTGTGCTTCCATTTCACTCATGTATTTTTTTCTTACGCAGTCAACACACATTTTAATGCTATTAGGCCCAGCTCACTGCTCATATAATTTTATATTCAAACTAAAGCTTAGAAATTAAAAGTAGTGTTGTAGAAATTGTTGCTTGAATACTAACAAGAATTCTCAGGAAATGAATTTCATGATGCATTTAATTCAATGAAAATGTATACAACTCGAATCTGCTTTAGAAATACATAATGCATTATGTGCAATTTATTTTGAGATTGGAACAATGTTTGTTTAGAGTGCTTCTTGAGCAAACACAGGCAGAATAAATCTGGAGGAATAACTACTAGGTGTATAATTTTCTTACCTGCGCTATTTGGGATATTTCAAAGAAAATAAGTGTTCTTATTTTTTGAAAAGAATCAGAATCTCTCTACTATTCTATGGAACTAAACTGAAAGATCTGATAGTGGAGATTGCACTACTGAAGGAAGGTTGTATTTCAGCCTCCAAGCTCTTTCAAAATTGAAACCCTACATTTTATTATAAACTTAACAAATGAAAAGTATTGCATATTTAAATATAGGGCTTTGTGTATCATGAGTGAAGAAGCCATTTCAAAATGCCTGTCTTGTGCTAGACTTTTTAGAAAATATTTATTAAAACCTTTAGCCCTTTATAAAAAGTTTTTGATACTTTTTATGGCCCCAGAAAAGCATGGTGTCTCAACCAACTCTGATTTTGCAGTAGACCTTATGCTAAAGATGAATTAATCTGATAGATAATGTTGAATTTTTTCCCTGTAAGCAATTTGTCATTGGTTATGGACAAATACAGTTCAAATCCAAAGAAATACAGTCAGTGCTTCAGGAAAAATTCACAATATGTTTTAGAGCAAACAGTTATGACTTATTGGTACTTACATGGGTTAAAAAAAAGTCTGAAACATTAAAAATCTAGCAGAAACAGGTACATAAGACTAGTGTGTTAGCTGAAGAAACTAACTGAATTTGAACAAGGAAAAGGACACCATTTTAAATCATCGCATTGTAATCTACTGATGCTACTTTGTGATGGACTTGGTATCCAGTCTCTAAATCGAGATAGGGTATCATTTAGAAAGTGCATCGCGGACAAACATAGGAGCTTGCAGATGAAATAAAGTTGAGGATTTTTTGCCCTGTGTCATACAGGCACTTCTCACTTTATGTAGGTGAGGTTCATACACCTTTTTCAAATGTAAAATGAGAGTCCTTTATAAGGCATAATCATAGGAGCATCCCTTACAGTTTGGTAAGAGGCTCCTGTCATCGTTCATTTCCACATCCCCACTAAACCCTCGATTGTGCTGGGAGAAACATACTGCAAGTCTCTTCAGTTCCTCAGGGAACCAATCCAGATATAAACTAATCCAACAGGGAGAAAATAAATTAATTTTAACCCAGATCAGTTCCGCAGCATGGTGCAGCATGTGCCTTTCCAGACAATTGTGCTTTCGTAAGTCAGAAGAGGGAAGGAATCGGTACAAAGCAGGCATGAATGTGGGTATGGGTAACAGAGGACTTGCATAAACCAACCTAGCTGGCAAAGGGAACGTTAATAAAATTGTACCCACACAGCTGGTGTGCTGGTATTGCTAGTGCCTATTATTTGAAAACAGGCCTACTTTAGAAAAAAGGATGAGGTTCTCTTGGCATATTTGGGAATTTCCCAAAAGAACGCACATAAGGTTCCTTGTGTTCTGGTACTGCAGTAGCAAAGTTGTGTTCAGATCATATTTCTAAGTTGGTGGGTTTTTTTGTTTTGGTTTGGGTTTTTTTTTTCCCCTGCAACCCTGTGAGCAGGATATTGACTTTTATTTTAAAGACAGGCAGTAATTTTTATTTATTAAAATAATTCCAATGTATAACTTGATATGAAAGAATGTACCTTATACAGAACTTTCAGCATCACCATGTGCTTCAAATACTTGCTTGCCTTTTTTTTTATCCTAAGCTGACATGTAACTTGCTCTTTGCAAAGTACTTATTGAATTGCAGGAAGAGTTTTCTGTGGACCTTTTAGAAAGTTTTGCTTTTACAGAGTTTTGCTCTGGATTGACGTTTGTTCTCATTCATTAAAACTTGTAAGTGTGTGTGGGTACTGTACTACATAATCTTTGCCTGTATGTGTATGAGAGAGAGAGAGAGTGTGCATTCAGTATTGTGGTTTTAGGCAACTGTCAGAACGATGCAATCATTTATGAACAGCACAGGCAGCTTACTTCATATTTTGTGCTATTCATATTCCCCTGTTTTTTTTCTTGCTTTTTCTATGTTTAATTTTTTCTTTTCAATGTAGAGCTCTTTTTGATTATGACAAGACTAAAGATAGCGGCCTTCCAAGTCAAGGATTGAACTTCAAATTTGGCGATATTCTCCACGTCATTAATGCTTCTGATGATGAATGGTGGCAAGCACGGCAGGTAACTCCAGATGGAGAAAGTGATGAAATTGGAGTTATCCCAAGCAAACGCAGGTATGTCATGTTTCATTGACTTGAGATGTCTGCTATTAAAATGTCTGATAGGATTATTATGTATATTGCATATGCTTTACTCTGTTAATTTTGTACCACATCAGGCACTTGTTTATTTTTTTGGTTTTTTTTTGTTTAAATTTCTGTAGTGGGCTTCTGATTAACTCAATGAGAAGTTTGTTAAAATCCTATTTAGTCTTAGGAGTTGCGTGCTGAAGTTGATAAAGGTGGTCCAAGTCTATTTCTCTGTTCTCACTCTATGCAAGTGATGGGTTTAATAACATTAAATGCAGGCTTACTAACATATCACCGTTTATGTATGGAAACATGCAAAGTGAATTTTATTCGAATCATGACACTATCATGAATTCTTTCTACCCAAAACCTGGGAAACTGGCAAGTCTTTCTTTGGTATACCAGAGACACAAATAAGAGATGGGAGGGTCTGAATCTTAATATCCACTGTTGATTCATAATTGAGACTGTTCACTTACTGTGTCATGTTTTCTCTTTGTGCCCTCTGGATTTATTGAGCCTGTATAATCACAAAATGCTTGATACCCTCACAGCTCATCACTTGAGAAATAATACCTTACTGTTCCAATGCAGTCTGCCATTAGCAGGCTTCCATTTTCTGAATGTGTCGTGAGCAATAAAAATCTTTATTAAAAAAGGTACACTTATACGCTTAAATTGTAATAAGTAGTAACTTGAAGTTCTGGAAATTTGCTGATTTACTGTTTTTTGTGTATGTTTTTGTGGTAGAGTTGAGAAAAAAGAACGAGCCCGTTTAAAGACAGTGAAATTCAATTCCAAAACAAGAGGAGATAAAGGGGTGAGTTAATGAAGTGTTAATTACACCTGGCATTGTGAACAGTAACATTTTTCAGTGGTTTATGTATGCAGACTCAGTTTCAGTTTTTAGTGAAAAGATTAAATCCTGTCAGATAAAAATAAAACAATTCTGAACACCAAAGCAAACTTTAGTTGCCAAAACACTGAAAATTGTTTGAAGAATTAGCTTAGATATAGATACGATCATTAATACTGTAGTGTAATAGGAGTTGAATGTGCTAACGAGGTATTGAACAGTGCCATTTATAACAGCACTGCAAGTGCTGTTTGTAAAGCAGTTTAGTGCTTTAGTGTGGATTGTACTCCTGGGCTCCCCTGTTTTGGGAATTGGTTTACTACCAATTGTCAGAAAAAGTAAAATGTTTCTTTAAGGCTTTTTAAAATTTATCTAGCAAACAAGGCGGTAAAGCTCAACAGGGTCCCTATGATGAAATGAGGTTTTATGATGTACGTGGTTACGCTGGCATCACAAAGTGACTTCTTTGTTACAATTGGGGATGTAGAAACTTGAGAAAATTTCATGCAAGGACATAGGCCAACAAAAACTCGAGGCTAGCGCCATTGCTGACCAGAATCAGTCTCCATCTCACAGCTGTTTTTTCTCACCACCGCTCTCTTGGTGCAAATACTGATGTGCCTGTGCTCAAATCATATAAAATAACCGATGCAGATGAATAATAACCCAATCCAAAAGAGATCCTGGTTTTAATTTTAGTCAATCCCTTGGTGCAGTTCACTGCGTGATATGCAATCCCTGTCCTAGTATGCATGATGGGAATGAGTGGTGAGAAAGCAGGGTAGCTGCGTAAGTAATAATAGGAATGTTTGTAGCCGAAATTATAGCAATTTCATAGTGGTAAAGCAGCCAATATGGTTTTCTGTATTTTATTTTATTTTGAGGGTGAGGCATTTTTGCAATGTTTTGGTCGTTTTGAAATTTGAGAAACAATTTCACGACCTTGTAATTTCTACTAGTAGTATATAACTAGTAATTTCAAGACTTAGGTATATGCATTTTAGATGTAAGAGCCTTCTAAAGTGATAATGTATTGTCATTTTTTAAAATCTGAAACATGCTTTAAGCTCTTGAGGAAGCTATTTCTTAATTAGTGATTATTTTGTTAATAGCACTGGTGCTGTACCATTAGTCAGTTGTTACTGTAGATCCCAAAGATTCCTTTTAGTTATTTAGTTACAATGTTTTCATAACTTCAAAACCCACATATAATGGCTTCAATACTTTATCCTGATAGTAGAGGACTTCATACTATTAAGACTGTCAAATCCATGGGTACATCCCTGTGCTACATGGCAAAGATTTCAGTTTAGTTTATTAATGAAGAAAAATGTCATGTTTTTTCCTGTAAGTATTTGTTCAAAAGGAAGTAGATATCTCAAGTTATTTTCTGCTGAACAATTATGGTACTGCCTTGAGGATTCACTGGATTATTTGTAGTTTTTTTCTGTTTTGGTACATTCAAATTTTGGTATTGGAATAAAATATTATCAACTGATGTTGTAATTTTTAACCTGATCATTTTTGTAATTTGAGTTCACTTTTTAGAAGTCACACAAAGAAAACAGCTTAAATATTTGAGATTATTTTGATTACGTTAAGTAATTTTTCAAATGTTACCATGTTCTTTGACAGATAATTGCATGGTTTTTAATTTGTCTACCAATAAACTGCAAACAGTTAATTAACGATGTATTTGAAGTAGCATTTTGACAATAGCGGAGTCAGTGCACAGTCACTGTGTACTTGCATAGCACCAAAGAGATGCATGGAATACTGAGTGGAAAAGCAACTACGCTTGCCATTGATACAGAACTGCAGTTCTTTTTCTTTAGTAACATTTCATTTTGCAAACACACTTACACTGTTCACAATCTTTTGCTTCAGCTGTAAATATTTTAACATTATGGTTTCTCCTTAAAGTATCCTTCCTGTATTTGTCATGGTGATATTTTTCCCAGTAAGTTGCCTGCACCATACATGTCCTAATGGACCGTGTGCCTTCCTGTGCCTGTATATGATTATACTCCATGGACAGGATGAAATGCCAACTTTATACAATTCTTCAAAATTCCTACATTAAAACCTTAAAGAATAACCCTAGTGATGGCAAACATTAAAATCCATGTTCCTTTCATTTTAAGGAAAGCTAAAAAATCTGGACCAGAAATGATTAATTTTTTTTCTTGTTTGTTCATTTCATATACATGTTTATCTCACTTTCTGTGCTGCTTCTGGATTAATATATTCTTGCTTATGATGCCTGTTTATGATTTGCAGTGGGCTTATGAAAAATTTAATACAATTACTATGCGTTTTCAACTAATAAGCAATTCTCTCTAGCTTTTTATAATCATGGTATCTTTTAAAAATAATCTTTTGGCTAATCTTTTATGCAAAATCAATATAATATTACTTTTATTTTCCCTTTTTTTGGCAATGGAACTGACTCTGACCATTATACATGCAGTATATAAAATATTAGTTTAGTAAGATTTTCTGTACAGAAAGATAAATAATTATTGTTATGAAATAGTTTCAAAACTAAAATGAAGAACATGATTATGTTTTATGAAGTACAATGAATCAGCCACTCCTTTTACCTTAACTATCCAAATTAGAGTCTCACCACCTCAGTTAAACTGCACCATTTTAGCTTTGTTACATTTATTTCCCCTATTCTTTTGCCCAAGCTGAGGGTCTTGTCCAAATGGAACAATGATATAGATGTGAGACTTCACTTTTTGCAATTCATGTTACAGTATTTTTCAGTATACTCAGAAGAGATATACTTCTGGGCATATTTCTTTGTTGCCCTTGTTCTGTAGATTGCATTAATCTTTCTGGTTATGAGAAATCAATTGCAATGGCTTGTTGAGTTCTGATAAAGAAGGTCAGGAGGACCATAACCTAAAACTTGCCCATGCCAACTATGGTTCAAGCAAGCATATGATTGGCTCAAAACCAGTTCTTTTGTCCATATGTCAAGTTGATAATTTACCAGTTCTTACAGTGGAACGACAGTTGTAGTCGAACACAGATGCCAGCCAATTAAAGGTTTTATGGATTTCCTACTCAACACAGTATTGCTATTTCCAGAGCTCAATGTCACCAGTTGTGCTCCCGTGGTACCATGTGCCTCTTTAACACCTGATAATTTTAAGTAAACTTTTTTCAACAATGGTAATGAAAATATCACTGGATGTTTCAGTATCTGATATTGCCAAGCAAGTCTGTATTAAAACAGATGTCCAGAAGGATTGTTAATACTCTGGCAGGATGCAGCTTATGTGTTGCCCTATAGGCATTCCCTTAGGAAGGCCAAATGCTAGTTTTGTAATTGTACCAAAAAAGATGGCCCGTCCTTTGAAAAAAATTTTGTCCTATTTGACACCCCCAGTTGTTACTATATTTTGTTCCATACTTAATGCTGGTAAAAAAGATAATATATCTATTTGCAACTGTGTTGCATATAATAGAGGAAGATGAGCTCACGCTGGCTGCAGACAGACAAACAATTACTGGAAAGTGAACATGCTCCAAATTTTAGAAATAGCTGTTAATAGAGTCTTTAATGTATGAATTGACAATTTTTTTTTTTTTAAAGAAGCTTTTAAAAAAATGGTTCTGTGAAAGTTTTATTACTTCCTGCTGCGCATGGGCTCTGCTTGGCTTAGAAAGAAACAGTCCCTCTGCAGCACACAGGGCCTCAAAACCAAGTTGGACATGTTCTTACTTTTGCCATCCTTCCTATCATAGAGTCTCTGCAAACCAAATGACAAAAATGTGGCAAATTTCATGTCTTGGCAAAACTGGTAAGATGATTCACTTATGCCAGAAGATGAAGTGCAATTTCAGCTGGCTTCCAGTTAGCTGTATTAGTTCTAGGCATATTTGCAATGAAAATGTTACTGATTTATTTATATATCAAGTTTCTTTATTGACTTAGTAAATTAAAGGTGCAGTAGTCACATAACATCTTCAGAAGACATGGCAGATACTACTAAATTGTGTGTTAATTATACCTGTAGACATACCTATATAGGAATGAAAATACATTGATGCTCTCCATCACTTAGACAAGGAACACAATAATATTTTATATTCAAATGGGTGGATAGTTATATGTCTGTATAAGTAACTAGAAATTTTCATAGCAACTGACATGCAAAAATTCTTCAGCAACACAAGCAGTTAATGTCAGAAGTTGCTGAACATGATCCTTGGACATACAGTGTTTTTCACATGGTAATTCTCCATAAATGCACCCTTGAAAAGATAATTGGCACAGTAAACAAATGAAATGAGTTTGTGTCTTTTTAAAGTTAATCTTGGTATTGGGATGCAGACTTATGTAGAGCAAAGTAGTTTCTTTCAGTGAACTTGCAATGAATTGCAATTGTGAAAGACCGAAACAAATACAGTTTGATATGTTTTGGTTGTTTTTTTAATTGTTTGGGTATTTTAGCTAGACACATTTCTTTTTTCCTATTTCAGTGTTAAGCATCTTAATGTTAAGTTTTACTGTAAGAGCATTCAGTACAATGCCACCTTCAAACTTCCATTTTTCTTTACTGTATCATATGTTATTTAGCAGTTGTCACCAAAGTATTTACAGTTTTGCCTTTGCAAATGGATAACACTGGCAAATACTTCTGGTGTGCTGTTAGGATGTCAGCTGTTTTCAAAAACGTGTAAAACCTCAGCGTTTTGTTTTTTTGTTTTGTTTTTTTTTTTTTTAAATACTGTAATCCCTGTATTAGATTCTATCAGTTATTTAATTGACTTTGAGTTCATTATGTTTTGGGCATCTTACAGCAGTCTAGTTTTTCACATCCTTTTACACTCCCAGCAAGCCTGAATTTGTGCAATACAGGTCAGGCCGTACAGGATGAAGCAGCCTGCCAGTTCTCGCAGTAGTAAGCTTGTGAAATAGGGAGGGTGTGAGCAAAGCCAGGATCCTGATCTCTGTTTTTAATGAGCGGAGAAGATAATGTTAAACTGGAATATGCACTGCATAATGTGGTTATAGGAGTCAGCTTCCACAAAGCTGCTGGTCTGGGCCTTTGTTCACACAGACATTAGACATCCTTTGTTTTGCCCCTCCTTCTCTTCTTCAGCAGTCATTCAATGACAAGCGTAAAAAGAACCTCTTTTCCCGAAAATTTCCCTTCTACAAGAACAAGGACCAGAGTGAGCAGGAAACCAGTGATATTGACCGTAAGTATGTGGCATTCGATGGAGAGCGAAGCACACGTAGAAGGGCCTGCTAGATTGCAGTAGGGTGTTACCATGGAGACAGTTTCATGAGCTGCAACAGGCTAACGAGCTTGAGGTGCCAATGACAAACCAACATACAAATCAATAGAACCGTTTCACTTGCTGTTAAAGTAATATTTAAAACCAAGAGCATCCCAGTTTGGAACAATACTGTTGAATAACAGTGTACGTGTAACTGGAGGAGGTAGCAGCCTTCCAGTGCTGTCAGCGATGGTTCCTCATTTCTGACTTGGAGGAGAGCGCACAGCGATGAAGAAAGTATAACAGAGCTTACCAGCTTCTCAAATTAGTCCCATTGACTCGTTACTCCAAAGTCATTCCACTCTAATTTGGTTTTCCTAATGAAGAGAGGTTACTTTGATTTTCATCATTGTTGCCAGCACTAAAAAAAGCATTGCATAAATTTGCTAATTCAGACCAGGTCTGCTACAAACTGAGTTCTCTTCCATTTGCATCTCTGATTACGCTTCATGTGCCAGTCACGTCAAATCCTATAGCCTTGCCTTCCCCTGTGATGTTCTGGGAAACTGTCTCCTGTCGTAGCGCCAATTTTATATATTACTGACAATTATTTTCTTTGTGATTGTCTTTTTATTGCTTGCCCTCTGGGGACTACTGCAGGAGGTCCCTGACGACATGGGATCAAAAGGCCTGAGTAAGTGATCAAAATACTCCCAAGTTATTTTAACCTCCATCTGAAAAATTACTACTTTTTTTTTTTTTTAACAGATCTCTTTGAGACTGGTGCTCTACTGGCATAAGGAGGTTGACTCTAAAAATGTTTCATGAGGATTTTTTTAGTTTGTAATGTTCCGGGTGTTTTTGCTTTCAGGAATGTGTTACGTTAAGTTCATGTGATTATCATGTTAGATTTTTTTGTTGTTGTTCAGAAGCTAACCAGCGCTTATTTGTTTGTACTTAATAGTACTGTGTTTTTAAATTTGGTGACTTTTTTTAATGTCACTTTTATATTGTCTTTGTGGTTTTATTTGTTTAAAAATAACCTACGGCTTTTTATAGTAATAGTACCACCATTGCCATAATACTTTATCTAGTTAGTTTTCAGTCCTCCCTCTAGGTGACTGATATTTACGGCTTCTTAAAACAAACAAAAAAACTTTGCTTAACAAATGCCATAAGAGTTTTTATGTCTGACTTATTTGAACGCTTATGATGGTTTTAGACCAGGCAGAGGGGTAGCTAGTAGAGGAGACACATAAGCATTTGTTGTATTTCCAGCAGAAATGTTAACTACTTGAATACAGTAAGATTCAAAAGTTGCCGAGTACTCTGACAGATCTGGTTTTGTACACAGACACCACCACTGTACTAAAATGCCCCCAAAAAAGTCAAGACCTTGCTTTCATCCCAGATATTAAACACATACATTGTTATGTGTTTATGGAATAGTAAAATTAGTCACTAAAGATAAGTGACTAAAAGTCATTAAAGATAACATTTCTTCCCAGGGCATAACTGTTCTGCACAGCGTTCCTGAAATTACGTGTAAGAAGCAGTGTACGTCTATACTTGGCCTCAATCATGAAGTAAAAAATCTAGTAGCTATGACATTATTTTTCCATTTCTGAAATGGCTAGTTTCAAGGAAGTTCTTGTTCTAGAGCAGCCCCTAGCAACCTTCATGGCCTTATGGTTTAGAGGAGAAGATCATAAGCAGCCTTTACGGCCTTATGGTCATACCTAATTTAAACTATGTAATATGGTCCAGAAATGTCACTAGGTGATTCTGTTATAAAAACAAATGGCTTCTAGCCTGTTTTTCAGCACGGTCAGGCTTTTTGAAACTGCCTTACCATGCTTAATGCGAGCTCTGTTACTTGGACTCTGCAAGACTGCTGCTCTTGTTGACATTTCGGGCTTTACGGCTTCACCAATGGTGCCCACTATCAGACTATCACAACACTTATATTCTCAATTGACAGTTGTCTCCCTTTCATGTTCTATCACGAGGCTTTTAAATATCACTCTTTGCCTCTTCCATGACAACGTGGGCATTCTTTTTCCAAGACAAGAAAATGAAATGGGAGTAGATCCAAATTGCTGCTACTCGCAAACATTTGGAAATATTTGTCTGTTTTTCCTGCACAGGAATGAAGTAAGGGAGTTCAGTCTAGCCAGAGATTTGTAGTTTAAAGGTACTAGTTCACTTTATCCAGAAACATTGTTAAAAGGTTAATTAGCGTATGTATGATGACTAACTTTTTTTTTAATGTTTCTTAATCACTGGAAGCATACTTGCTTCATAACTGTATTCTTACCTCTGGAGTCCCCTTGCTTCCTTCGCCTCAGTTTTGTAGGGGAGGAACCACATTGAATTTAATGTATTATAAAGGCTCCTCGTGACAACAACATGTATTAGCATATGCACACAGTTGGGTACATAATTTCAAATTAATCATATTTAATTTGTATAGGTCAAACACAAGCTTCTTAATGCAGTCTAAACCTGTGAATGTTAGTGTTTATTACAAATAGACACAGTCATTGGGTGCCATGAAAATTGATCCTTTATAATAAAGCTCAGCAATATCAAAGTTTGTATTTGCTCTCCAGACTTGTAGAATTTTCAGGTAACAGAATAGATTGATACCTGAAATTCTTCAATTGCATTCCTTTTTATGGTAAAAATATCTAATGGAGTTACGTAGCTTTAAGTATAAACACCTTGTAGCTACTGAAGTATTTTGTTTACTATGCAAAAGGCATGAAATTAATAGAGATAGTCCAGAATTAAAGTCAGGAGCTTTTGAAAACTAAAACATTACTGGGGGGAAAATAAAAATCTTAATTCTGCAGTGAACTTCAAGTAAGCTATCTAATATACCATAGGAAAGTGTCTATTACTGAACGTGCTACACTATATTTCCTGCAATATAGTCTGGTATTTTCTGCTACAAGACTCTTAATATAATCATTAAATTGCCTGCATAAAAATTGAAATGCATAATGTCCAAAATGTTTTGGACAACAGAATTAATCTTGAAATGAAAACCTAAAAATTGCAGGGTCACATGTGATCTAGGAATTGGTGTACTTTTCGTAATCTTATTTTGATGTGCTATTTAATGTTTTTCTTTTTATTAACATCCATTCCTTTTTGTATGAAATTAAGCTTGATCCTGAGAGCTATGAGAACTACCTTAAAACTTTTATATGCAGTATGTATTGATTTCAGCATTTTGATATCAGTATTGTCTTTCACCTGGATTATTTTGTGTCAATTTGCTTTCTTTTGGACTCATGCCATTAGTGTATGTTCCTTATTTTTTTTTTTCATTGTGTTGCAATTTCAGAGCATGTAACCTCTAATGCCAGCGATAGTGAAAGTAGTTACCGTAAGTGTTTTTAAGTTCTTTGTTTATTTAGAATCTTTGTTTAGTATCTCTTTCTTTGGTTTTGTTTGTCTGTCTTCTCTGGGTATTTACATGTAAAATAGAACTTTCTAATCACTTTCAGGTGAAATCCACATTCATGTGTTTGGTGGGGTACTGTAAATTCTGCTGTGTCTTTGTTTTGAAAAAACTAACTGGAGAGAATCATTGCAAACCTCCTTTATGGATATTTTTATTGCAACCTATTATTTTCTTAGTTCAGCTTAATTTAAATTCAGTTCCTATTTCTTTATGCAAGCTAGCTAGACCTATTAAAACCTAAATGTAATGATGACAAATATAACTATATGTAGTTGAGCTTAATACTGGAAGCGTAACTAAACTGTGTAATCTGTTAAATACTGCAACAACTATCTACAGTTTTTCACAATTGATACTCAGATTTAATATTTATACACTTCTAACGAAAGTAAAGATAAGCAAACATGTATTTACCCTTGCTTTTAGCTTTCATTTATCTATTTTGTCAAGTGTGGGTGCTTAGTATGAACTATCTTCAAAGCATATGACACATTCACTGCTGGAGTCAGTTATGATAAATTAGCATGCTAGGCACGCACACGCATTCTCTCTCTGAAGACATACTGCCTTTTAAATACTAGACCAAGTTAGCTTTTTTACTAGCCCAAGCTGCAGTACTATTTATTATTACCCAAGCTCCAGTAGTACTACGTGTTCACAGTGGGTAATGTGCTGCATGATGCTGCTCTACGGTGCTTTGAAATATCTTAAACCAGAGCCAGAACTTCAGTCCCACTGGTCATTTCCAGTGAACCGACTCCTCAGTAAGGTCACACTGTCCAGACCCGGAACCTGGGATAGGGCGGAGTAGGAAGATAATAAAAGTTGAGAATTTGAAGAGGAATGTGAAAAGAAGGAACAGTAAAAGTCACGCAGTGTGACACTGACCAGCTCATGCTTGCCTGCTAACTGTATAATGGATGCTTCAGAAACAGATATTGTTTATGTTAGGGTAATAAGGAAGGTGGTTCATTAACAGATATATTTGTTTGGAAGCTGTACGTGATCAGAGGTGATGATCCACATTTTTTTTTTTCCAGATGATTACACTCAAGGGGAGAATTTACACATGTATATAAAATGCTAACAGTGTTGTAGACTGTAATTGAAAAGAAACCAGCTGGGGGAGGCATTTGTGTTCCCTGAAAATCACACAAAATTGAGCATGTGTAGAAGTTGCCTTTGACAAACTTAGACATTTTAACCATTTTTAATGACGCACCATTAAAACTACCTAACCATGACTGTTTCTTCATAAATTCGCTGCTTTCCTCTCTTCCGCATCCCACCCCACCAGGTTTTTCTCAGAGCTTGCTTTATTTATGTTTACAGCTCGTTATTGGTACTACGAATTAGTTTTTTTACTCCATTGTTACTTGAGAAGCCCTGATTTTATTATGAATGTCATGGATTTGCTTATCTGAATGTGTAATTCCAAGCACTTTTAATAAAAATATCTTTTTTAATTTCTTCTTACTGCTGTCTAATATGAAAGTTATCTTGATTACAGATGAGTACGGTTGTTCAAAAGGTTCATTCTATTAATATTCATTTTTCCAAAGTATTGAAAAGCCGTGACAATATATACTTTTTGCCCTCAATCAGGGGATGCTTTTTACTTGTTACTATCTCTTTAGTAGTTTGCTTAACTAATTTTTGACCTTATGTGACCTCTCCAAAGAAGCATCTTATTTTATGTGAGCTGGATCTATCATAGATGAGTTGATAGTTGGTGATTCCCTATTCCTCTCCCTAGCCTAAAAAGGGTTCTGAAAGTATATACTGTCCTTCTGAAATCCATTTGCATGAGTAACTTTTTGAGATATTAAAATATACAGGTTGCATGTTTTTGTGTCTGTCTTAAGGTATTCCTCACTTGCAATAACTTACAGAATTAAAATGTTCATTCGTCTATTGCTGTAGTACAGTTTGAATGCAAATTTATTGCAAATAAGAGAAATATTTCTCTTAATGAAATTGTAAACTTTAGATTTAAAAGATCAACGGTATTTGCTATGAAATAAAGAATAGGTATACAGAAGCAATATATGAATTTATAAAAGCATTTATCTGCTGTCTGTTTCTATACACCTGTGGTATAGCATTGGTATGTTCCTTTGGCTGTTACAAGTATGGCTTATGAACTCCAAAGAATGTACCAAAATTACACAAGTTGAGTTATTGAAGGGACTGTATTCTATTCAAAGTTCATAGAAATGTCATATAATTTGAGCTTATATCTTCAGAATTATAAATTCTCTGCTTTCATGGAGTTAATTTTTAGTGATTGCATTGCAAGAAATATTATTCAGAGATATCTTGTTAGACTAGAAATAATCTTTTAGAGAGATGGCAACTGAGGTATATTTCAGATGCTTTCACTAACATTTAAAAAACCTGCAGCTGTCAAAGATCAAAATTCAGCTATTTTAGTTTCATTCACTGCTGATGTGCTTTCTGGAGCTGAGAACAATACAAAAGCATTATTTGGTTTCAACTTCATCTTTAAAAATTCATTAATAAAATAAGTATTATTTAGTATATTCAATCATAATATTTTACTGATACAATTAGAGTGGTTGAAGATGTTTATATAAATGCCACTTCACGATAAAGTTAGAAGATAAGTACACCTTGACATAGGTGATTTTCAGCCCTATATAAATATAAAAAAATGTTATTGTTAACGGTGCCTTCAAAGTATGGAAAATGTTCATGATAAGGTGGCATTGCCTCTAGCAGTGAATGACAGCGTGCATGCATTTCATTCAGGGAAACGTGTAGAAGAGCATTTCAATAATGCTTTGAAATTCTTCTTGTGCTTGGTGTCAGTTTGACATGCTAACATAAACCAGGAAATTATTTATACTGTATATGTTTTATGCTTTAAAAATTTGTTTGGCTTATCTTTGTCATTTTTATAATTCATCGCTCTTGAAAAATGTCCCTCATCAGTATCATTGTAATGCATATTACTGAGGAATGTCTATCATTATAGTTCATTGAATAACTTTAAATGTGTTGGTTTAGAAAAAAATACATAGATATGTCTTTGCATTTACATTTTAGGTGGCCAAGAGGAATATGTCTTGTCATATGAACCAGTCAATCAACAAGAAGGTTTGTAGATTTCACTTTGTATAAAATAAATATCTGAATTGTCAGTGCTTCATATGCCCTTATGTACTGAGCACCGTGATAGACTTCCTCACTGTTTTGAACTTGTTACCATTATTGAAATGATAAAGCATAAAGGCTTAAATTATTAAATGCAATGCTAAATTATTTAGTGCAAAATCCAAAGGTATGCTACTTAAAATAACTTACTGTGTGTGGTTTACATTGCATAAGGAAAATATGGTGTGTTTAACAGCTTTGTGTGTGAACCTCAGAAGTTATAGTTTTCTTCTATTTTATATTGCTTTAGCATTCTCACTGTTGCAGTTCCTTTTCTCTTTCAGAGCGAAAAGTGTGTCAATAGGTCATTTGTCTATTTTAGTAAGCTTTAACTGAAATGTCTCTGAAACATGGCAGTCTCCCATTTCTGTATGGGCTTCTTATATAGCTAATTTGGTTAGCAATTGCCAAGGGATTTTTTTTTTGTTTTCTTTCAGAAAAAAAATGTTTTTCAATGAAATGGAAATTGATAGGTGAAAATACTTTCTCACATTTGCATTTAAAATAAAATGCTTCTCACTGATTTCCAATAGGATGCTATAATTTCCTTTTCACCTTGGTCCTGATCTTGCTTCACTGTTTAAAATAGATATAGAATTTTTAGTGTTCCCATTCACTACCACAGATGCTAATGGCTGATTTACATTATCTGATACATAGCTCATGTATTTGTAAATTAATCTGTAAAAAGGATGTCCTTTGGGAATACTTGATATCTGTTACCTATCAAATAAGGTTGCAGTCGGAGTAAATATACATCATGTGTTTGCATGAATTTTGAGTGTCAAAATTTCATTTTTGGTTTCATGCAGCGAGTGGCACAGCCCGTGTGCCTGCATAGACTTTCCACTTCTACTTGTTAATCATTGCATATGGGCTCCATTTCATCAGTAAGCTTCCAGAAGTAGTAAAAATTATTATACAAGACTAACACAAAGTACATTATTTATATAATATAATTTATAATTTTGGTAGGTTCCAAATAAAATCATGGATGAGAAATGCATGAGTTAAACCATGCTAGAAATGGGGAAATGGGAGGCCCTCTTTGATGCGCTAAGCAAGCTATGCGTAAGCTGGGGAACTGGAGGTTTGTTACCTTCAGATGAGCAGCTGCTGGATCTGTGTGTGTATGCGCACCAGAGGGTCTCACCAGATGAGAATCGTCTTTTTACCTGGCATTAGCTTCCCAGATTCTGATAGCTGAATGGTTTAGTGAGAATGCTAGTAATGCCAAGTGAATTATTGTCAAGATTGAAGAGCAAAGATGTGGATGAGACTTTGCACAAGTCAATGGTTTAATAACTATCATATTGTAAAACTAAAGATTTGAGAAGGCCAAGTGTTTTGGCATTTAAATACATGACTGTAATTCCCTTTGAGTCTAATATAGTGTATGGGGAAGGCCATAAACGAACCAGCACCTCGTTTCTTTGCTTAGGAGCAGTAATACATTCCCTGTATGTTTTCTGCATTTGTCCACTAACTCACTTCCATGGTAATTTTTAATTTTTTTTTTTGAGAAGCCCAGAGCAATAAAGAACTGTAATGATCAAAATAGATTTAAAGGTGCTTGGACTTGAGACACTGGTGGGCCACCCTTAGTCTTTAAGCAGAGGTGTTAGTTATTAAATTAATAGGTTGACAATTACTGGATCCAAGACATTCGTTTTATTAATGTATTAATACCCTGGAAAAGAAATAGTTCTGAGTCAAATTAAAATATATTTTATAGGTCAGACTTTATTTAATTTGGACCTATTTATGCAGTAAAGACAGATTGAACCTAAAACTAAAACTTACACAGCTGAAATTATATGCCAAGGCACTTAGGCATTATTGACTTCATGGTTCTTGGAGTATAATCAGATATTTTCTGCTTAAGCTTAATTTCCAACCAAAACCCCTTTATGACTTTATAAAAAATTAAGCAGCTTTTTATAAGGGCATTAATAGTTACAGAAGCCATATATAGTTGAGTCTACTCATATGAGTATTGTTGTCTTGGAGGAAAAGGAGCTTCTTCCAACACAGAAGTAGAATTTCACAAACTCTGCTACTGCTTAGGTACCTCTTTGAAGTGAANCGGGGAGAAAAAATAAATCAAAAGACTTCATAATTTAAGACTTATCTTCAGTCACCCAGGATGGTGATTTGAGAGTGCACATCTAACATCTTACTGTGACTATGGTATTAATTGATTTACATTCTTCAGCGTGTTTTCCTACTCTTTAGGAGTACGTATGCTTTTAGGTATTAAGATCATTACCATGTGATAAAGCTTATTTTACTGAACTGTAAAAGTTAGCAATCATACTGAAATGTAACTGATGTTATTCCTTTATGTTTAATAGTCAATTACACTCGACCTGTGATTGTTTTGGGACCCATGAAAGACAGAATAAATGATGATCTGATCTCAGAATTTCCAGACAAATTTGGCTCATGTGTTCCACGTAAGTCTCAGCAAATACTAAAGCAATTCTAAATGATTTTTTTCTGTTAATTTTCTTAGACATCCTCTGTATGTTGAGTTAAAAAAAAAAGTTAATATACTGTCTAAACGTTTTAGCCCTATCTTAATTGTCAGTCATCTCTTTGCTTGTGACAATTTTGCAGTATAAATGGGAGACTATTTTTGTATATTTTAGGGAAAAAAGTCATTGCTTTTTGTTCTGCTTTAAAAATTATTGGTTTATATTTAAAGATACTACTAGACCAAAACGAGATTATGAGGTGGATGGACGTGATTACCATTTTGTCACTTCTCGAGAGCAAATGGAGAAGGATATTCAGGATCACAAATTCATTGAAGCTGGCCAGTACAATAATCATCTTTATGGAACAAGTGTCCAATCAGTGCGAGAAGTAGCAGAAAAGGTAAATCAGTGCTAGTTACTTTCATTTACTGAGGTGATTATCTGACCGTGCTGACAAGGGAAAAGAGATGAATGGCAAGAAGCCATTAGGAACCCTCTGACTTTGAAAGGAATTTGTACAAAACTAGAAACAAAGCACACTGTCACAAATGCATTTAGGGAAATAATGAAGCTTTGGTATAACGAAAGCTTTGTGATTTAATTATAGGAAAAGAGCAACCATAGTGTTTACCCTCTTATAAAAAAGAGAATTGAGAAGAAATAATTGGAATTACAGGCTAATTAGCCTAGCTCATGTACATAGATCACTAACTAATTAAGAATAGTGATGGTGGAGTCAATTAGTATGACGATCCATTTGATATAGACCTGTGCAGAAGAAAACCTGTTTAAATGTTATCCTTCATGGATTTAGCTGACAGAGGGAAAAGAGTAAATGTAATAAACACAATTTTAGGAAGACTTTTTACATAAATACCACTATGTTTTGAAGACTGATCTTACTGTTTTTATGCTGAACAGATTTTAGTTAACTATTTCTTGCAAAATCTAAATATTTCTAAAAGTTTATGTGAGGTCTCTGAAAAAGAGTGGGCAAGAAGGAAGCGTGTTTCTTAGAGTACGATACTTGTTTTAAAGAAAAATTTTTGGTGAAAATTCTTTGCAAATGTTCCACGTTACATTGAGTGTTGTTTTACTGCTTTACAAATATGGTGCATTTACAGTAGACAATGCTGTCTGATCTGTATGAGAGAAGAAACAGCTGTTTTCTAGGTGGGAGCTCACAAGAGATGAAATGTAAATGACCCTAGTGATCTCTTATGCCAGGAAGCAGAAACGTGTCAGTCATTTCAGTCTGCAGTCACTTTCCTGCTCTTCAACGTGCCCTCCAGGAATGATCTCTCAGGAGTTCAGGAAGGGCATTGTATGATATGAGTAACCTTTGGATTTATGGTGCTTGTGGGTTTGTATCCTGGCTCACAGAATTGGTCTCCTGCTAAAGAAAAAGCTTTTCTTATTTTAGTCACCTGACAGTGTTTTTCTATTCCTCTCCCCCCATCCCCTTCTAAAATGGTGGTATGCCAAATTACTCCTATGCTACTCAGAAAAGAAAGAAATGTGTGTGAGGTGGAAATTAGTGTATCAGAGATGAGAGGAGCTGAGGAAGAGCCTTTGAGATGAGGTATCCCAAAGAGCTGGAAAATTGCTTGTAGTGGGAGAATGGAGGTGGGGAGAAAAGCAGCCCTACCACATTGTCTTCCAACTGCCCGAGGAATTGTTAAGTTATATTTGTTTCTCAAGAGATGAAAAAATAATTGACCTGAATAAATTGTATTCACCATCTCAAACTTGGTATTCTACCGTGTGATATCTGGGGGGAGGAGAGTGCTTGTGTTCACTTCCATCTAACGCTGCTGATAGTGGCATATTTCCCTGCCATCAGGGGCAGTTACTCCCTCAGGTACGCCAGTTAAGTCATCTGGCTCCTCTCTAAACTGCATCTGTGATGTGGCTACCTCCCTAAAGGATCCTCAAATTATTAAAAAATAATAAAGAAAACTTTTAAAAATCATTTTGGTGGTATGGTTGAAGTACAGCTGTTTCACAGCTGATTGGGCTGTAACCTCTGGTGGAGGAAGGAAAGAAGAAGAGTCAGGAACATTTCACATGATGTATGATCCCAACAGAGGAGCATTGTGAAACCTTGTGCCAAAGTGATGAAATCATAATATCATTGATGCAAATGCTCTAATTTTGTTGGCTTCAGTGGGGATGTGTTTTCTCTTCTAAATTATGCTATGCATACCTGTGACTTAAACTTTGCTTAGTGCTATTTTTCTTTCTTTCTCACTTTTTAGGGTAAACATTGCATTCTTGATGTTTCTGGTAATGCGATCAAAAGGTTGCAGATTGCCCAGCTGTACCCAATCTCCATTTTTATTAAACCCAAAACAGTGGAAAATATAATGTGAGTAGAAGTACCTCAGGCTAAATTGTTTGAGACTGTCATTGTATTTGAAAAGCCAACTGCAAGTTATGTGAAGACAACTAATATTTGCATTTTAAACAATATTTAATTTCCTGAGTTTAACTTCTAGGGACTTTGAAGATGGCATTTCTAATCCAAACTAAAGTGCTCGAGAACAAATGTCATTGCGCTAAATTCCATGCAACATAGTGTCAGAACAGCTTATTCCCACTACAATCTTTGCTTAGGTGTATCATTTAGGAGACTGCCTCGTACTGGGATTGATACTCAGACAAGAGTTTAAAGCCTTATTTCAAAGGACTCCAAGTGTTTGATAGTAGTTTTTAAAGGTATAATGTTTTCAATTTCAGGGAAATGAATAAACGCTTAACGGAAGAGCAAGCCAGGAAGACATTTGAGAGAGCCATGAAACTGGAGCAAGAATTTACTGAACACTTCACAGGTGTGTTTTGCTTGGGACTGTTCCCTTGCCAGAGTTAAAATTCTATTGCTTGCTGTAAAATAATAATTGCCTCACCACTGAGATAAGGCTGAACTTTTTCTGGCTGAACTGTGATTGTTTTGAGGCATAGAACCATCTTAGTACCTCTATGCTGATTTCAATTTGATCAATTAATTCAATATATAAAAAAAATTTACTGGGAGCTTAATTTAGGTTTTAAAAACTGTGATACTTTCTGCTGTTTTCGTAGGTATTGTAATGCAGATGTTTGCTTTGTTGATATATCGTACGCTTAAAGCTTTTTATTTGCAGAGCTGAGATTGCCCGGCAAAGCTCCCTGTAGAAAATGATTCATTCCCATTTCTTTTTAAATCAGGAAGTAAGAATTATGGTAATTAATTAAGCCTCTGGAAATTGGGCACTACAGCATTATGGTACTTAGCAAATCAAATTTGTCTATGCCGTGGACCTAACTGTAACAGCAAGGGATGGGCTGCAAGCACTCAGACTGTGCTAATTGTTTACATTGTGGCTTGAAGTAGAAGAATGATCAAGTTAGGATCTTCAGGAGGACAGAGATGAGCCTTCCCTATTCTTGTCCTAGATGGACACTCGCTCCTTTCCTTCCTGTTATGTTCTCTTTTGCAGTGTTTAAGTGTTTGCTGCCCCATTCACCTCCTTCCTCTGATGTGACTCCTTTGCCCAGTTCCTTCATCCGCACCTTATGTGGGCAGAGGTGTGACTGCAACAGTCTGTTCCACCTGGGCAGAGACACAGGAAGGGGTAGCGGCTTCACATGGGAGGAAGATAGAGAAACCATTAGACTTGCTGCCCCAGGCTTCTCACTGCCTTGTGCGCTACCCACGCAGTGAACAACTTGAGTCCATCCCTTTTTGTCTGCCTCCCTCCCACTCTGCTGCCTCGCAGCTGTCAGGTTATACCAATACTGCATCTAGCTCTCCCACTCCTCCCATAGCTCTCTGTCTGCATGCAGACAGTTATGGGACTCTCAACATATATTGTAAATTCTTCCTATAATAGAGTCCCTTACCAAATAACTTGCAAACGTGTCAGGTTTGTTGTTCAGGAAACAAATGAGTTTATTTTAATAGATATTAATTAAATATTTAGTTAGTAGCTGCTATTCTCTCAGGCTGTCTCAGGGCATTATATAGGATGCTTTTTCAGGAAATTAAGGGACATATTCAAGATGTTTCAAAACCTTAGGGACTTTTTAAGAGCTCTAGGGCTCAGGGCAATGTTTCTTTTCAGAAGTATAAGGCTTGTTGCAAAGGAAGATGGCAATGGTTACAGTTCTGTCCTTGATAATGCAGTTCAGGCCAGAAGTCCTTTTCTGAATCTGAGATGCTTGAAGATGTTACTGCTTACAATTAGGAGGCTGCCACCCATATGAGTCAGGTGGTAAAACAGAATGTGTGAGCATTCCCTAGTCTGTAAAAAAAAAAAAAACAAAAACAAAAAAAACCCAAAACCACCACCAACCCAAAAACAAAACCCCAAACACATCGTGTGGGGTAACTGAAATCAACTTCATCAGTAGGTTAAGTTTAAACAGATTTAAACTTTGCACTGAAGCACATGAAAAGCACATCCATCTTCTCTTTTGAGTGTTGTGCTTTGGAAGAGGTGTGGTTAAACATAGCTGGAGAGAAGTAAGATGCTGAAGCATGTGGCTATTTGCATTGCAAAGACATCTAAACCTTTCTAAAGCACCGCTGTTCTGTGAACATTATACTTGACCTATAATAATTGAACAGCTTCCTCCCACAGGCACTGTGACAGTGGGCTGCAGATAGGAAGAAACTTTTTACGAGATGGGAATGATGAGTAGGAATAAAAAGGAAATAATTTGCATGAAAGCAAACTCAGAAGCAGCAGTAATGTATTCATGCACAAAAGAGTGAGTCTAGCCTGCCTCCAAAGTTACCTTTCAAGCTAAACTTTATTTCTTGGATTATCAACGCTGAGGTGGTGATCCTAATTAAAAAGTTACCATCTCATGGTGATTGCTTTTTCAGACTGAAGTATGGTAAGAACAGCTCAAACTTCATCCTCGTTTTCACCACACTGTACTTTGATATGTCAGAACACATCCATATTGGCTCATTTCTAATTATTTTCTAGCCTTGGAGAAAATATATCTAACTCCACCATCTGAATATAAATAGCACTTTTAACTATGTAAGGAAGCCTATTGTCTATAAAACTTAAATCTACTGGCTGGGTGACAAACTCCATGAGTTTTGGCCAAACTGTTTTTGGCCAAAAGCAAAGGTAGCGTTAGCCGGTAGAAATCCCAAGGTCAGCCAGCCTTGCTACGAGGTTTCAGGATCCAGCTGAGGAGTTCACCGTACTCCACTGAGGAGTATACCAAGTTTGACTCAGACTGACTGCATGTGAGGACACAGCCCTGTACTCTGTCTTGCCTTGTTGTGGTGGAAACACAGAGGAAAGCTGGACCAAAAAGAATACTGGAGGATGCAAACTGACCCAGGCAAACTCTAACATGTAGTTAGGAAAACCAAAAAAACCTCTTCAGTTGTATATGTTATACTTGTAGTAAAGTGAAAACCGCTTCCTAACCCCAAGCCTCTGAGTGGGAGAGATGGTGCTTTGTGTGTCCTGCAGTACCGTCAATGATGTGCTTCACTCCAGCACAGAAAGGAGAAATCTCAGTGGGTGTCTGTTCCTTCAGCAATCTAAAATCCTCTTGCCACTCTGAGAGAAAAGAACAGCTTGGCTTGGAGCATCTTGGTTTCTGTACAGAGCTAGGAAAGATGATTGCTGATTGCCACATTATGTTTTGCAGCTATTGTCCAAGGAGACACACTGGAAGAAATCTACAACCAAGTGAAACAGATCATAGAGGAACAGTCTGGGCCTTACATCTGGGTTCCAGCAAAGGAAAAATTATGAAAACAGATTTTTATTTTTCATTTTCTAACTGACATCATCTACTACATCTGACGACTCTTAGGCCCTTCCAGTGGAGCCTGCCTCTAGTTCTTTCCAGCGTGGTTCATACCCTAACCATCACATTCTGCAGTTCCCATAATGCTTTACATTTGGTGTCTCTCTTAGTTTAAATAATTTGTATTATTGTGTGTTGTTGGTTTGCCATTTTTCAAACATGACAGTGGAATGGCCTGACCAGCTATTAGTTTGGGGTGGGGGTGGGAGGGAATTGCTTGGTAAAATTCCTTAATGTTTAAGGGAGAGTAACTTTCAAAGATTTTTCAAAAAAGCTTTATAGACATTCTTTTAAAATTTCGTAACAATTGAAAGAAAAGTTGTATTCAAGGAAGTTGTAACTCATGAGTAACTTTGCACGCTTAACTTTAATAGCATGGTTTGGTCAGGGCAATCAATTTCGGATTTTATTTTCTGAGTTAAATTCTATTCTCGGTATATTTTTTTTTTTCAGGCAGTTAGAGAGAAACTTTTTGAAATTTTGAGTTAACATTTTCATTAACTCCCATTACTACTCCTCAAGGGATATTCATTTTCATAATTTCATATGGATATTCTTATAATCTATTTTTTCATTTTTTGCCAATAAAGTTGCTAGGGACGAAGACGTGTAATGTTTTTAATCTTCCTCGTGAAACACTATTTATAGTGTCTTACAGAAATTGTTTATAGATAATGGTCATCACACTTTTTGAGCCTAAAATATATTTAGGTGCTAGGAAACCTTGTATTTTTCAGAGGAATGCCAAATTTCCATTGGCAGTAATACAGAAAACAGCTGCAGAGATGGTCATTAGGGCAATGAGAGAATGATTCGTAGCCTAAAAATGTGTGTTCTTAGGGGTCAGATTTTAATGAATATTTTACCCACAATAACTGCCTATTTTGTTATAATAAATATATATATATTAAACTTTCTTTAACTAAACTCTGTAACTATGGGAATTATNNTATAAATATATATATAAAAAAAATATATTTTTCTTTTACCACCTACTCCTAGCTTTTTGTTTTGAATAAAAATACAAATTAGAATTTACCTTCCTTCATCATGAGAAATCAAATGGGCTATCATGGCTGGGCATAAAGTCCAGGGACTATTAGTTGCAAGAAAAAATAAAAAAATGCAAGTTCTCCTCTTTTCTATGGAATTTCAGGTGTTTGTCTTCCCCCGCCCTCCCCCCTGTAATATGCATGTCTTAACCAAAGGGAGAATTCAGAGTCAACGATACATTTTATTTTTCTGTACATGTTCATCTTGGATTGCATAGGCACAAGATCTTCCATTTGCAATGCACAAACTCCTGTGCTGAATGTTATAAATACTTTGTACCAAAACATGGAACTACCTTCAGTAATGAAATTTGCTCATTCCCGTATTATTTGGTACCTGCCATTGCTTGTTTGAAACCAATTGTTTATAAGAGGGATGTACTTATGGCAGTCACGGGGCAGTCACACAACCAAATTAGCTTTGGTTTGTAAAGAGCTATCAACACTATCCATTCCATTTGTTAGAAAGAGGAGAACAGCTAATAAACTTTATTGTACAATATATTTGTCAAGTGTGTTTTTAATCAAAAGAAATAGAGGTGCTGTAGCTTTTTAACATAATTGGCTCAGACTGTAAATGAAAATAATGTGTTAGAGGAACACTGATGACCAGATTGGAGCTAGTGAAGTTTTTGCATTAAAACTTGGGACATGAATATTGCTGGTGTTATGTGGGATGCTTGTAAGATTTGCAGTACGTGTAGGTTGCTGGTGTATCGCCCAAAATGATTTTTGTTTTTCTAGATTTGTGAAGTAGGTATGCTGTCTTTCTGAGGCTCTGTGGAAGTCTATGGAAATGCAAGGTGTATAAGATTGATGCAACTTTTGATAAATAATGTCATGAATTTTCAAAGGAGCTAAAAGTGTATGGTAGTCTGCCTCTTTGAAAGTGACTGATTATTTGAGGTATATAGTGAGACATATTAAAACAGACCAACTTAAAAAAAAAAGATCTAAATCTCAGCTATCACATCTGCAAACCATAATAACATCTGAAGTCTCTATATTATGTACGCCTTTTTTTACCTCCTTTTTTAACCCATCAGAAAGAGTCCTGTTCAGCTGAGTAGATATGTGAGGAGTTACTCTTTCATATTTATTGAAGCGTCTGAATAACTTAAATAGAACTTTTCTCCGAGGCGTTTGTCATGTATTAGCCAGGTGTCACCGAATACTACACCAAGACTCAAGTCCACATGGGTGTTGTGCCAAAGTGAAAACAAGTTTTGGATCAACAAAACCCAAAGGACTTGGGTATTTTCTTTGCATTTTTGGTTTGTTTCAGATGTTGTCCTTGAGCCCTAGCAGAAAAGTCAATTCTGACAGCCCTAGTTGACTTGTTTTATCTTGTAATCTTTAGGTTTTTACATTAGTGTTTCTCTGGATCTCACTCTTCCAGTATCAGGTGCTCATACACCTTTGATTCTTGGGTACACTTTCTGTATTTTAAAAGTACATTTTTCAATATGTGTACTTCTCTTAAGGCTTCCAATTTAACAACTAGAGTAATTAGGAAACCCAAATGGTTTCATACTGATGCATTACCACCCTATTTTTGCTGGGCCAGTGAAGGCACCATGGGTTTTCTTCCCTGCCTGATAACCCAGCTATTTGTAATTGTTATACAGAAGTGTGCTTAATGAAGTATTTGCTCTCTATTATTATTTTAAGTTATATTATATTAATTGTTTTCTTTGTGGGCATTTTTGCTAAATTGTGCTGAAAATTTAAGAAACTTAATATCTCCTTAAAGCATAGGTATTCATAGGGGTTATGAATAAAATAGGAAAATGAGCTAAATCATGAAAATCATGAGCTGTGCTTGTGTGATGGTTTAGAGGGGGCTGCATTCAGAATAGGCCGTCTGTACAAAAAAAGCAGCTCCTCTACCTTCTGAACCTTTCCTGTAGCAGATCAGAAGAACCACAGGAGAAGCCTGGTACCAAATTCATTTCTTATTAATCTTGCCCTTCAGTTTGAAGCAACTGGTGCTGGGACTGTGCATCAGTCTTGTCATCTATATGTGTATGTAAGCCTCGCTGCAAGCATCAGAGGGCTTGAGAGGTTAATCTGGCCAGTGGGAAGGGCACAGGAGAGATTCGAGTAATGGATCCTTCCAGAAACTTGGAAGGACTCCAGTGGTGCCAGGTTATTCTTCAGCACTATAGACAACAAGGGGATGACTAATTCCAGATGGTCTAGGCAGCTATGAATCAGAGATCGAGCCACAAGGTTTTCTTCAAGAAGGCCTGGAGGGGTCATTATCTATTTCTTTGAAGTTCTAAACTTGAAATAGCGATCAATTGACTTAAACTCAGGTGTTGTCTTACAGGTGCTGGTGGGTGTAGATGTTAAAGCCAGCAGCCTGGCCCAGTTGTAGTCAGGTAACTAAGTAACTAGCTCCTGAAAGCATCCGTGCAGCATTACTGGATGTGTAGACTGTCTGAAGGACACACACAGTTGTGTTTGTGCGTGCTCTCGGCAGAAGATGGTAAAGACGTGTGTGGGGATATTCATGGTGGTACACAGCTGTTCTTTTTCTGGTAGCTGGGTGCTGCGCTGAGAAATGGCAGTCAGCGGAGCAAAGCAGCATTAAATGGCTTTTACCTAAAGAAAGCATTACAGGCAGCTGCAGTTCATTGACTAATGAAAAATGAAGAAAAGGGCAGCACAAATGAGTGTTGTTCTGTGGAAGCTACTCTCAAAGTCACAGCAGCTTTTAACAGAGCTATTGTCAGCAGAGGTTTTACTCTTTCTGGGAAAGAGAAGCCTTCCTGGGCCTTCTCTAAAACCTTGAAAAAAATCAAACTGCTTCAGTTATGTCATAGCACTTGCTATTAAATTTGAGATGTGCACTTAGCACACACTGTTCCACCTGTCGAGTGTACCAGCTTCACTCTTGTAAAAGCCTGGGTTTCCTATTATGACTTTATGAAATTCATGACAATGCTAAGAATGTGGCAAAAAGAGTGACCATCAGCTCTGTCAGATGCAGTGAATCTACTTTTGCTTTCTGAGCCCCAACACATAAGGATGAGTTCTGTGTATTCCCTAAAATGAGGATTTCTTTATGCAGCCCTGCCTTACCCCTACGAGTTGGTGTGTAGCCGTTTATTTAAGTCTATAGGTGGTGCTAAAGCAGTGACAACCTCATTGGTGCCTCAGATGTTTTGCAATTTCCTAGTTTGAATTTTTTTCCAAGTGTAGAGGCGGTGGGAAGAGAGGTAGGCTTTTTTTTCCTGTAGTCATTATGAGGTGACGTGTGCCAAGGTAAGCAAGATAAATTGTTGAACAAAGTACATCTGCAATTGAATGCTGCTCATTTTCACCACGGAGCAGGCTGGGGAGCACACTTCCAGAAGCCTTGATCCCTGGGGGTTCTGAAGGCTGAAAAAAGCACAAATACCAAAATTTTCACCATGAAGAGCTCCAGAAGTGTCTTCTATCTTCTCTTCTTTCATGCTGGTAAGTGACCTCCAAAAAATTTTGCTGTGGCATGGTGTCTTTGGGGTTGACTGCTATGAGATGTGAGAGAGCAGACGGAAACTAGAACCATTTCAGAACCAATCTTGTATAGCCAGGAAAAAGAATAGAAGGAAAGAATGTACAAAATAGAAAAGGAGTAGAAAAAGCTGTATTGATTGCCATGTATGAGTCTTGACTCAGTGGTGTCAAATGTTATGTTTCCTCAGCACTGAATCTACTTCTCTTGGTTCAATGGTGTCTGTTTCTCACAAGTGTGAACAGTTCTGTGACACTTATTTTGTAAAAATAGAAATAATTGCTTTATTCCACTTACCAGGCTCTGTGCGATATGTTGGCGCTCTCCTGTCACTCCCAAGTTCTAATGGTGATTTAATTTCTATGTGCTTGTGTTTAGGAGAAGCAAAAACTAAACACCTTTATCAACGAAAACCGAGGTTCTTCCTCCTGCCCCAAGAAATTAATGGTGAAAATTTCACCCAGGTAGATGAGGTAGACATTAAGTTTCCGTGAGGTGTCTTTTTACCATGACCCTGTTGTGCCTTTCTTCTAACCATCTTAGTTCTCGGAGTTCCTGCAACTCAGAGGAGGGCAGTTGTTTCTCCCTCTGCTAGCACATGCTGCCATGAAAACTACCTGTAAGCTTTCCAAGTCTGACTTAATGTTTGTTGACAGCAGTAGAGTTGGCTCTGAGTTGCAGTGGAACAGCAAGTTGAACCCTCCATTTCAGTATTCGGTGCAAAACAAGCTTTAGGACATCAACAATTTTGTTTAGTCTGCAGCCACTAAGTCAAAAAAATGTGCATGGCTGCTATTGAGCGCTTGCGTAATTTTACCTTGTGGTTAGGTGTGGTATCTCAACTGCATGACAGTGGTGGAAAGCAGAGGGCCAGTTAAAGTTTTTAGAAAACCACGTGACAACTTACAGCAGACTCCAAATTAAAAATTGAAATTGTAGAAAAGCAATGGAGTGTGGTGCCCCCTGCTTACAAAAATGATCTGTGGCTATTTATCACCCTAAACCATACTTGTATATGTCTTATGTACAGTTGCACCGTTTGTGCATGATCCTTACAAAAGCAACAAATTGGGTGTAGCTTTGGCGCTTAGGAGGGTGGTGTTTGGGCCTGCTAAAAGGTGCCCTTCTTCACTGATTAATGGAATCTCCGCTATGAAGCCTGAGTCTTTTCATTCATGGAACTGCCCTCCCCTTTTCCTGACTGTGAAAATGGCCTCTTATGAAAGAGTGTTTTGAAGGGACAAGTTTACTTTTCTAGTTTTTGTAATAAGCCTAGTAGTGGCAAGGCTCTTGGGCACCTAAGATTGCTGGGTTTTTATTTGGACCAAAAAAGGCTGGGGCAGGACTCCAGGTAGTAACCAGCAATGCCTTGAGACAGAGTTGTCTTTGGACAGTCTCTTTGGTTTTGCAAAGTATTATTTTAAAGAATCATTTTAAACACTTTTGACTTGAGAAAAGATGAAGTATTCTGCAAGGTTTTAAGAATAGTCTGGATGTCCTGACCTATTCCATGGTATCCATATTTCTTATGTCAGAAGCAAATGCAGTTGGGTTTTGGTGTCCGAGTCTGAGCCTGTCCTGTTTCCAGTCCAAAACGCATCAGTATTCATGTTAATATGAATGAAAGTGGGAACCATCTCTAAAGACTCACTGTTGAAAGAGCCCTGTTTTCTTTCTGGTTTGGGAGGAGGAATGGAATGAAAGGTTGGCTCTTCGGGAACCTCTAAATGGTAAGCTCTGCTACAAAGGCATGGGTGTGTTTTATGATATTTTCTCTTGGTGTTGTGTTCGCAGCTCTTGGCTTGGAACGTGTCCGGTGGTGCACTGTCTCTGAGCAGGAACTTTCCAAGTGTAATGACATGAGTAAGGCCTTTGGTGGGGCTGGCATCCTTCCCCCTCTGGAGTGCACAAAGGGGGGATCAGCTGCTAACTGCACCCAGATGATCAAGGTGAGTTGTGAATGACAGCTGTGTCATTGGTTTAATTTCCCCATGTGCCTAATAATCATCCAGTGACGATGTACACAGCTCTGCAGTGAGTGTCTGATGATCCAGGCAGCTGACCATATGCTTGCAGCATTCATGTCTCTGAAAAATCAAAGCATATATTATTTTTTTAAAAGATATAAAAGTATACATATGAACCTGAATGTCAGAATGGCCCTGTGTCATCTGTTTCGCTAGTCACATATGGCCAGTCATTAGGAACACAGCAAAGGTCTTAAAATATTTCCTCCCAAATGCTAATCTTTGACTTGGGAATTGTCAGATTTATTTAGCAGATATTTAAGAAGGGATGGAGCTATAAGATGCAGACAGTAGTTAAAGCTGTGCTGCTGAGCCTATAAGTAGATTGTATTTTGATAAACTCTGGATCAAGCTCCCATTTCAGCGTCCCATTGTGGAAATTGCTGTATATACAGATGAGCTGAGTGTAAAGCCAAATCAAATCTCCCAATACCGGACCACAAAAGAGAGAGACAAAGCAGCAAGCAGGGTGAGCAAAGGGCACGCAACCCCAGCTGTTTTAATTCAGCTGCCCAGAGCGTGCTCAGTCTCCAAAAGGAGCATGGCTCTGGGGAAGGTTTTAAAGACTGTAAACATGTGGCTTTGCAAAATGATGTATGGAAAATAATTCCTTCCTTAGGAGGGGGTGTGAGGCGACAAGTGGATATTGGATGAAGTGTGGAGGCAGGTAGTCATGGTTGTCTTCACTGGCAGAGTGCAGGGAAGGGGAGGATGGCTGGCTGTGTTAATAAATAACATTCTTTGTGTATCCTGTGCAGACATGCTTAGAAATGGGGTTTTGTGGAGGAGATGCAGCCTGTCAAGGACAAAGAGGTTCAGAGCCAGGAAACAAGGCCCAGCAGAGTAGTTTGAAGGGAGATGCGGCAGGTGGTTGTGTGGCCAAAAAAAAGGAATAAATTTAGGAAATTGGTATCTTGTAATTTTTGTCAACAGAAGCAGAAGGATTGTCTGACTACTAACACTACTTCATTGCCTCTTGATAAATACTGTTCTTGAGCAAGGGAATCGAGACTGTATTGAAGAATGTGAGGAGCGGATAGCAATATGTACATGGATCTTACCTCGGGATTAGGCAGGAAATACATCCTAATGTCGGATCTTCCTAAAAGCACTTGGCTGATCGCTGCATTCCACAGAGGGACCTGGTAGACTCTGCAGAGCAGGTTATTAAAAGGGCTGATGAGTGTCTGCTGCTGAAATACAGTGCACGCAGGATTGCATTTGTAAGCCATTGCAAGCAGCAGGCACCTATCTAAAACCTTGCTGCCTGTAAGACCTGATTAGCTGAACTCGGAAACCTGCTGGCGGATAGCCTGAGTAAGAGCTTTCTGATAAAATGAATCTTCACTGTAAGGCTTCAGATGAGCCTTTGTCCTTGAGACCTCTTTTTTCTTGTGCTAATAATCTGCTAAATGTTTAAGCTGGCCTACTCTATGTAGGACTGTGTGGAACCCCTGTGTCCACATCCGCGCTGAACTCTGCTCTTTGAGGCCAAAAAGGGAGTGGGACGCAGTGGCTGAAGAGGCAGAGATATGCTGTTTTATAACACTACATAACTTGGACTTAGTCCTGTGAATGTGTTAGCACATGGATAAAGTAAAAAAAGCTTTTTCTTTGAAGGTGTATAAAAATTGAGAGACGTCTAAATATTAAACTAGGGAACCTGACAGTATTTAATGTGCCCAGAGTTGTTCTTCAGCCGGCCTTTAAACACTTCTGTAGGTAACTCTGAAACATTGTGACACACAGAAATGAAGTTCCTCTGAAAATATTTAACAGGGTATTACCATCGCGCATACACTTACCAAAAAAATCATATGTGGAATAATCCCGTGCTTTTGCTAAATGTATTGGCAAATGGTTGCTACAAAAAAAATAAAATACCCACAGTGTTGCTGATGTGCCACCTCAGCAGTGATTGTATGCATTTAAAGGAGAGGTCTGTAGTCTCTAAACTACTTCACGTTAAATACAATAGGCATTTTTGGTCTTGTTTTGTTATTTATACACTGTTATTTATATGTAAGCTATTGATAGGAGGCTCTTCTGCTAAACAGAGCTCAAAAGCTCAGCTTTCCAATCAGAAAAGTGCTATCTCTCATGGAAATATGTCCGCATAATACAGTCCTTGTCTTCTGTGGCCAGCCCTTCCCATTTTATCTGCTCTGTTTCCTTCCCACCATCAATTCTAGAGGCTCACTTCATTCTCCCTGAGGGTAAGGTCCTTCTAACTCCCACCTCCTCTTCTTCCCTCTCGCTGTCAGGTGTCCCTTCTAAATAAGAGGCCATATTTGATTCCTAAACTGTCCTGTGCTGACTCTCACCGATGGAATATCAGATGGGGTGATTCCAGAAAGATTCTTTAAGATGGAAATATGTCCCAAATCCAACTCCTCTCCAGGTTGCCTTGGAGCTTTGTTCAGCTCTCATTCATGAGAAGCAACTCTTGGATATCTGTTGTTTCAGCTAATTAATGAACATTATCTTTTTTTTCTCCCTTGAGCCAAATAAGTAAAATATTTCAAATTACATGGTGACTTCAAATCTGATTAAGTATCAACATCAATATATTACTTATGCTCTCACATGATCCCTTAAAAATTTCCAAGCTTTTTATATGGCTCAGCCTGTGGGAACTTGCTGTGTTGTACTAGGCAGCATAGTCCTAGCCCCACCCGCACCAATGCTCAGCAAACTGCCAAGGAATGGGTAAACTAAATTACCCCCTCCAGTGCCGAACCAGAGGTTAAGCAAACTGATAAGAAACTTGGAATCAGCTTAGAAATGCAAAATGTCAAGCTGTTGACTCTTTTCTCGGTAGTATCTTGTCTCTGTGCGAGATGCCCTCCCCTGGCTCCCACTAGGTTGAGTACACAGTGCGCGCTGGGTTCAGCTGACCAGAGGGGGTGTGCAGCAGTTCTGTGGTCCTTGCTGCCGTGGCAAGCTCTACCCCCTGCTATCCAGAGCAGTCCTGCATCTGTAGCAGGATTCCAGCCAGCTGGGTGTTACAGTCAGCTGAAAAAATACGGTATTGTTGGGCACCTTCCCAACAGTAGATGCCCCAAGATTTGTATTCCCCCACTTTGGACAGTCTTTTAAAATGCTTTCCTACTCCTCTGAAATGCACTGCAATCTGCTCCCCCTCTCCCAAAATGTGAGGCTGTTTGTCTGCTGAGGTACAAGCCGGCATGCTTTAAGGTTGCTTTTGAGTATACTTTGGCATTCAGGTGTTGCAGCCCCAGAAGACATTACTTCAAACTATGACCTCAATATATAATTACTTTATTTAAATCTTCAGGCTTTGGGGCACTAGCGCTAGAGATGAATGAAACTCCAAATTTATGGGCCTTAAGATTTGTTACAGAGCTGCAGGATCCATTTCTATGATTCCTTTGGACTGTGAAGACTAGTGAGGCCATCACAGTCCAGGGCTGGTTTCTGCATTATTTCTGAAGGAAGGCGGTTTGGAAGTTCTAAAATCCCTCTTGGTAATTGTTCTTCAGAAATTTGAGTGTCCTTAACTTTTTGTAGAAAAGAAAACTCACAAATGCAGATTAAGGGGTCTCTTCTCTTAAATTCATGGGTACCCTGCCTCTGGCTGTTGAGAAATACTGATAGTTAAGCTTCAGCATGTGTCTGCCCTTGTGTCCGCACAGGATGGTTTGGCAGATGCGGTGACACTGGATGGCCGTTTGATTTACCAGGCTGGAAAGGAGCACGGTCTGAAACCTGTGGTTGCGGAAGTATATGATCAAGGTATATTCTGACTAAGTAACTTTTAGATTACTTAATCTGAGCCGCTTCTTACACACTTTTACTGTTTCCATTTTATTTTGGGGTCCTTCTCTTGAAGACTTTAAACAGTAGGTAATGGTCAGGTTCCTGCCTGTGACAGAATGTGTGGGGAGAATGGGGGAGACAGGGCTGGGGCAGAGTCTGTCCTGAAACAATTCAGTCAAAGCAGCTGTTCCTGTAATAGGTTTGTTGGGTTGTGGGGTTTTGAGGGGTTGTTTTGGGGAGGTTTGGGTTTTTTTAACTGTTTCACTGCTTGCCATCTTCTCTGTTCCATACTTTGCAGATAAATTAATGAACTGCAAAGCATAAATTGTTGTTAGGTTTATCTCTCAATCACATACATTAGAATAATTAGATTTTATTTTTAATAGTGTATATGATTACCTGCTGGAAGAAAGGAACTGATAGATTTTGCTCCTTATCTGGATTTCCTTAAACTTTGAGTCCCTTTCAAGACAGACTAATTCAGTGGTGGTTTGTCATCCTGACTGAGGGCTCAATATCAACATGTTTGTGTAGTTCGGAGCTGGAAGATGTCCCCTATAACTTTGAGACCCAAGGCACAGAACAGCTCTGGAAGCAGTCTGCAGGCAGTGGTGTCCCACCACTCTGTTGCCAGATGGAGCTGGATTTGGTTTGCAGCTAGGTCTTAGAGTGATCTGGCCAAGGCACCCCCAGAAGGGCCTGCTGGGCTCAGCCCACAGGGACTTGGATCACCTGCAGCAGCCTCCTCCCTGCCCCCGCCGTTAACCACATCATGACCCTGGTGAGGGAATGGTAATTCGTTTTCTCAAAACCAAATGGGCCTCATGATCCAGAGGCTGGCCATCTCCATTAGTCAGCTTATGAGCTCAAATCAAAGCAAAGTGAATGAAATTTAATTATTTCTGATCTAAATAAATTCAGATCAAATGACTTTATGGTTATTTCAGACCCTAAAGTCTTGATTTTGTGAGTTATATCAAAATGTAAAACAAAGAGAATGAAACCAGCTGTGATGCTCCAGTCACATCAACTTGTGCTGTGTCACAAGGAAGATCAAATTAGTAGACAACTGGGGAATAATTTTTTTTTACTATCAATTATATTGGTTTCAATTCAGTCCAAATATGTTTAGAAAAATTTCTTCTTGGAAGGAGCCTCTGGATTGTCTTTCATCTCTCCTCCCTTTCGAAGCAGAGTGACCTTCAAAGTTGGAGCAGATTGCCTGTGGTCTTTAACTGAGACATTTCACACTGAAAAGATAACGGAGGACATTCACTCCCAGTCAGCAGGTTGTCACCAAGGATGTGAACAATGTGACTTGCCTGTGGGTGGGGGAGCCACAAGAGGCCACAGATCAGTGCGTCTCACTGTACTGCTGCTGCGAGGCTACTGTGCTTGCTTCTCTTTCTTCCTATGCTTCAGAGATTGGAACTGCCTATTACGCTGTGGCTGTGGTAAGGAGGAGCTCTAACATCACCATCAACAGCTTGAAGGGTGTCAGCTCGTGTCACACAGGCATCAACAGAACTGCGGGCTGGGATGTGCCAGTGGGTTATCTAGTTGACAGTGGGCGCCTGGCAGCAATGGGATGTGACCTTCCAAAAGGTAAGAGTCACAGGGCGAAGATCTGTTCTACCGCAGTGCCTTTCCTTGTGGTCTCAGCACCCTGTGCGTGGACAGAAATGTGTGGTTCTGGCTGCCGTTTTGTTCCTTTGCTTTGCTCCTCATAGGATGGAATAGACCTAACACAGGTCTGATGAAGACTGCAGGGCTTTTTTTTTTAAACTTGGAAACCATCTTTTAGAAGGGATAAATAATTTTGTTCTTAAATATTTTTAGAGATGTACTGTGTAGATGTGTTAATGACATTGTAGGATCTTGTTTGTTTATTGCTAAAAATTTCTTATTCTAATTTCACATTTAGCTGTAAGTGACTATTTCAATGCAAGCTGTGTTCCTGGAGCAAATGGCGTGAACTACCCCAAATCCCTCTGTCAGCTCTGCAAAGGGAATTCGGCTGGGCAGAACAAATGTGAACGGAATTCCCAAGAGCGATACTATGACTACAGTGGTGCTTTCAGGTCTGTCTTTTTTGTTTGTTTGTTTTTATTGCTATTTGTAGCCATTGTGCCCAGGCCTCACCAACAGGAAAGTGAAGCCAGAGAACTTTCAGTTGATCTTGTTAGAAAATGTGCTGTTGTGTTAGGACAACCATGCTGTAAACCTAGAGACTGAACAAAAGTAATTCTAAACCCACTGTTTCAGGTATTAATACCTGAGTATTAAAACCAAATGGATATTTAGCACTTACACTGTGCAGGGAAATCCCGTTGCTGTTTGCTTTGTCCAGCAGCTGTTGACACAAGTCTGAGCGTTTGTTTCAGCAGACTGTATCTTCCCCAGTAAAACCTGATGACGCTGGAGTCTGAGAGCTGAACTGCCACCCTACTCTGCTGTTTCAGTCATCCCACCTCCACTGCATTGCGTTAGAGGGTTGCTCTGCTCTCTGTTTATGCACACCAATCTTTCCTTTATTTTCCTTCTTCCCGTCTGTGTGCTGTGTTGCAGCTCTTCAGTAATAACATTGACTGAGCAAGGGCAGAATTTGCTCGTGTGAAGCACTTGCTCCTCTCCACGTATTCCCCAAAGGATTGTGCAACTGCCTTAGAGAGAGAACTCTCCTGGACAAAGAAGGTCATGGTGTTTGTCCCAGGCAGCGCTGAACATGTTGTCCATGTTCACCAGATGACAGTGATAGTTTACTTCATGCTCTAACAGCCGCTAGTCTCTGCCTTGAGCAAAACTCTCAGCACAAGGAAATGGGTCAGTGGCTGTGGCTGATGGAACATCGCATACGGCCCTCTGGCTGTCAGCCAGTGGTGTCCAGTACGTGGGAGCTGTGCTTTGTAATGCAGCTTTGTGCTTGCATTTATTAGGTGTTTGGCTGAAGGTGCTGGAGAAGTGGCTTTTGTGAAGCACAGCACAGTGCCTGAAAATACTGATGGTGAGTAATTCAGGAATTTGTTGAATAGTGTCTGTGAGGTCTGAAGTACAATGTCTGTAACGGCAGTATAATGTTAAATGTTTGGTTTATTTTGAATTGAGAAATCAGAAAAAAAATTGCTCTAATAGTGAAAATAGATGTACCCACAAATTATGCACCATGTGATCCTATTTTTTTTTTAATATACTTGGTAGTTTCACTAAAGATCAGAGGTGGAATCTCAAGCTGCTTCTGGGAAGAAGTTTTATGCAGACCTGGGCTGTTACATTGCTCGTGTCTACCCAAGGATTTCAGCAGAGACTAGCAGAAAGTTAACGAGACGTGGTCTGCCCTATCTGGCACTTTGTGAAAACTACCTTGAGCATAACGTTAGTTGAATATCAGGGGCCTGTCTGACCATCATTTACAGGGGGAAGAAAAAAAAATAATTGTTGCACGTGATTCTAGACTTAGGGGTGCTCCTGATACTGCTGCAGACCCCAGTACAGCTCAGTGCAGCTGAGTGTTAAGCTGTTTATTGCCTTATTGGAGACACGACTAAAGGACTGCATAGATGCATGGGATATATTGTGCAGTCAGGAATAGTTTGAAGATGCTCAGGAGACGTTTTCTGCTCTGCGTGGGATGATTAGAGCAGATGTGGAGCCAGAGGCATCAGCCTCAACTGGTTTCTGTTTCATAAGCGTGTTCTGTCTGATTTCAGGAAGAAGTCTTTCTTCGTGGGCCCAGCAGCTTCGCTCCCAGGACTTCCAGCTTCTGTGCCGTAACGGCAATACAGCTGATGTGACAGAATGGAGAACCTGCCACCTGGCCCGAATCCCAGCTCGTGCTGTGGTTGTGCGGCCTGACACAGATGGGACAGTTGTCTTCCAGCTCCTGAACCAGGGACAAGTAGGACATCATTTTTTTTCATCAGTGCATTTCATCAGTGGCATTTTAGAGGGGTTCTCCCATCCGCCTGCCTGAACTGAAGGCAGGATATCCAGGCACCTTCAGCTCTGTGGGGTTTGAAGGGGTCTGGGATGTCACGCACCCCAGGTCAAGGGATGTGTGACAAGGTGGGTTTTGTTTTTGTTTTTCTTCTTTAACGTTACAGCAAAGATTTAATGGGGTAGGCACCAAGTTTCAGATGTTTGACTCCGCAGCCTACAGTGCCCAGAATCTTCTTTTCAGAGACTCCACCACAGAGCTCGTTGCAATCACAGCTCAGAATTACCAGACATGGCTGGGTGATGAGTATCTTCATGCCATGCAAGCTCTGAGCTGCAACCCCAACAGTAAGTTGTCTTTAGATTCATAACCAAGACAGCTGATAACAGAGACCATCTCTATTCTGCTTTATTTTCTTCTGACTCTTGGAGGGTTAAGGCCAGATGCCAGTCTAATCTTTGAGCATGGAGGAAGGTCACTTTTTGACCTAGAAAGAGTATCACATTGCAGAATACTTTCCTGTGCAAATTGGCCCACTTTGTGTTATAAGATGCCGGCATTTTCTACCCTTTCTGGTGTATGAGAGGCATTAATCTGGTAAGCTGCTACTGATACCTGCTGCTCCATTTCTTACCTGCTAACAAGGGGAAAATGGTAATGCATTGCTATGTAAATCCTCGGGTAGTCTATAAAGAATGGATGAGTGGGTTCCTAGCAGAGAATTTTGTCCAGAAACTGAAGGAACCCTCAGTTGCTCTTTATCAAAATGTTACGGTCTTTTATACTATTGGAAGAATGTAGAAGTGACTTGATGTGCATTCTGGCGAAGTCAGAAACACAGGTTATAAGAATCCCTGCCCTGAGAAGCTTAATAATCATGGCAGCTGAGCCTCCAAGCTGTGCTCTGTGCTGTGGCAAAGCCACCCACCTCCAGGACTTGACTCTCCTGGGGGTCGGTCAGTGGCTGCCAGGTATGAGGAAACCCACGTTCAGGGGTTTTCTCACTGCACTCGGCTAAGACATTATGGCTTCACTGAATGGTCAGCAATTGTGGGAGTTCTTGTTCCTTCACCCTGGATAGGTTTGCGGTGTGGGCATACAACAAATCTGGAGAGTTGTGTGGTTCCTGATCAGGTGTCAGTCTGAGCTGCAGAGAAACACAGAAGTAAACCTTTTAATAACATTTATGGTACATAAATGACAGTGGGCAGTGTGTATCCTTCCTTGTCTATTACAAAGAAAGTCAACGGTAGTATTTGCTTTTCGGTTTTGTGCAGCGTTGCCAGAAAGCCTGAACTGGTGTGTTGTATCCACTGAGGAGATTTGGAAATGTGGTGAAATGGCCATTGCCTTTAGGAAAAAAAATTTGAAACCATCAATTCAGTGTATTTCAGCCAAGACAAAGGAACAGTGCATGGAGCTGATCCAGGTAGGCTGCTACAATCTTTGTGCAATAAACCAAATTAACACAAGCTGCTCTGTGCTGGGTAGGTAGTATCAGAGATATGTGCCCTTAAGTGACCAGTAGGAATACTGGATTTCAAGGAGGTGATCTGTAGCTCATACGGTTTGGATGAGCCTGAACCCTGATGATCTTCTGTTGTGATGAGGGCACTGTTGTCCATGTAGCTCAAGCCTGTATGTGTGAAATCTCCTGTCCACATTTCACTGGTGATACTTTATGCAGATTTTGGGTGTTTTCTTTAGCAGCATATTGCTCTTTTGTTGTCATACTTGCCCTTTGAGATGCAACAGGTACGATGCTAGAGGTGTCATCGTTGTAGCAGGGAAGGTATCTGCTGTTTTTTCATGGAATTCCTGAATTTTATTTTATTTTTCAGAGAAAGGAAAGTGATGCTGTAGTTCTGGGTGGAGCTGATATTTACACAGCTGGGAAGATATATGGTCTTGTACCAGCTGCTGGAGAAAGTTACTCTGGTAAGAAGGTCAGGAAACAAATACAGACCTTATTTTTCCAGGTTGTTTGAAAACAGCTCTAAAAGTACAGCCTCTGTTCCCTAGTCCTGCTGGGAAAGCTGTTTTCAAAGGAAATGAGAATTATTATCCTCACGTCACAGATAGAGGAGGAAATAAGTATGGGATGGGTTCCTACAGTGAGTTTGTGGCAACTTTTATCTGTCCTGCTGCAGGACCAGGTTAAGTCTTTGGCAGTTTTGAGTCTTGTACCTCTTTATTTGTCTTTTCAATTCCACAAAAAATATTTACAATGGAAAAAATTAGTATTTACAAAATCAAAATATTTTTAACATAAGCAAAAATACAGAAGTTGCACAGTAGATTCTACTTAGAAACAAATTGTTCCTGTCAATGTGGCTGCTCCAGAGTCACCGAAGAAAAGAGGGCTTGTGGACATTGTGTCACTAAGGCAGAATTGCAATATGCTACAAAACTCATGGAAATTGTAATACAGGTTTGAGTATTCACATAAAAATAACTCCTAAAAGCAGTTTGGCTAAGTCACTAAGGACCCAAATGCTTTTCAGAGGGGGATGTATTGATAAGATGTTAACAAGAATGCTTTCATGTTGATCTCTAGATTGTTCTGTTCAAGTGCATAGCAGTACCAGTATACAGGCTATAAGTGAATGCAGCATTGTGAAGTAGAAGTGAAGAGTAATTACAGGTGCATTCATACTTCCTGACTAGCTGGTTGTTGGTGCAATTGAAGTTGGCACCATGTAAGTGTAATGGACCTGTAGATGATCATTAAGCAGTAGGAATGCTTAAGGGAAACTGCAATGTGTTTTGTTTTGGGTTTGTTTATTTTTTTTGCAAGCTGATGACAACAGCAATGCATACTATGCTGTGGCATTAGTGAAACGAAATCTGTCCAATGCGTTCACCATCAGTGACCTGAAAGGGAAGAAGTCCTGCCACACAGGACTGGGGAGGAATGCTGGATGGAATATCCCCATTGGCGTGCTAATTAAGAGGGGCATTATTAAGACCAGAGACTGTAATATTCCTCAAGGTAAGACAACAGTACTACATATCAAAAATACAGTAAGTCTAATTATAAACTTTCATTAGGGAGCTAATTCTGATATTTCATAGCTCTATATTAAGCTTATCTGTTTGTGAAGGGGTATTGAGTTTTTAATGTGACGATTTGAAATTGAGTTTGCCACAAGACTAATGGAGGGGTCATACTGAGAATGTTACATCTAACATGAAAGTATTCCGTTACTTCATCACAAAATCATTGGCTAATTTAGGTTGGAAAAGGGACCTTTGGAGGTCATCTCGTCCAACCAACTGCTCAAAGCAGGTCCAGTTAGATCAGATTGCCCAGGGCTGCGTCCAGGCAGGTTTTGAGTAACTCCTAGGATGGAGATTACACACAACCTCTCTGGACCCTTGTCCCAGTGTTCAATGATTCTTGGTATAAAGAATTTTTTTCTTGTATCTAATCAGAATTTTCCTTCTTCTATCTTTGGTCTGTTGCTTCTCATCCATATCCTTCTGAGACATGCAGAGCAAAAGTCTGTGTCTTCTAGGAAAAAAACCCTATGTAAATGAAGACAGTTGTCTTATCTCCAGGCTGACCAAAGCCAGCTGTCAGCCTGGTATGTCATGTGCTGCAGCTCCCTGAGCATCCTACTCTCCTTCCACTGTATTTGCTCTAGAATGTCAATGTCTTTCTAACACTAGGAGCTCAAAACTTGCCATAGATATCAGAGGAGAATCATCACTTCCCCAACTGCTCCACTAACGCGACCCAGTATGCCATTAGCCTTCGTTGACACAAAAGCACGCTGCTGACTTTTGGTCAACTCGTTTTCCGCCAGGATCCCCAGGTCCCTTTTTTACAGGCCTTTCGGCCTGCCAACCCCCAGCCTTTCATGGTCTTTGTCCATCCTAAAAGCAGGACCCTGCATTCGCCTTTATTGAATTCTGAGGCTCCTGTCAGCCTGTTTCTCCAGCCTGTCCAGATTCACCTCAGTGGCAGCCTTGGCTGCAGTGTATCAAACTGCAAAAGTTTATTCCATTTTTAAGAAATGCATTTGAAGAGTACATGGCTTCTTGTATTTAATCAACTTCAAGCTTATCATACGGTCTTGAAAATCCTGCTTTCACACCTGTCTGTTTCAGCTCTTTCTTGAGGATATTGACCCAAGTCAGATATCAGTAATAGGATAGTCACAGCAACTCACACTGTCTATAACGACGTATCCCCTTTAGGTGATACTTCCTCTGGGATGTCATTGCAGTAAATGTATCTCTGTCCTGAACTTTATTGCTTTTTTTTTTTTCCAGCTGTATTTAGTGCTGGAGCAATGTAGCACAACAAGCAAAGGATCTATGACCACAGGACTCCAGATTTGAGTTTTGTTTACCTATTTTCTGTCTCCCAGGGAGCTCTTTGGTTTCATTACATAATCAGCTGAATGGTGCTTTGAAAAGTGTTTTAAAGGTTGTAGTTTGTGAATTCCAGTAAGGAAGCTGTAAGTCGTATTTGTAGTGTTCTACTGAAACCTGCATTGGTTCTAACTTCATGACAGCGCAACTACCTTTCCTGTGAAGAGCTTGTGCTTTTCACTCATTATGTTGGTTTGTCTTTCTTTCCCCAGCTGTGAGTGAGTTTTTCTCTGCCAGCTGTGTGCCTTCAGCTAAGCAGGACAATTACCCATCAAAACTCTGTCAACTATGTATTGGAGATGATAGTGGAAACAATAAATGCAGTGCAAGTAGCCAAGAACGTTATTACAGCTACAGTGGAGCCTTCAGGTAATTAATACATATGCTTGTTACTTAGTCTGTCAGCTTGTCAAAATGCAAGGAGGAACTATTTTCCATCCCAGCCAGCAAAAAGTGGTTATTGTTGCTACAGTTAGACGGCATGTGCTGTAAATGAATGTCCTGGTTTGAGGACAAAACATGACAGTGAAGCAGGATGCGTGTCCCCAGATGTCTTCAGCAATACAGGTATGTCATAAGGCATTACCTTAGGTCCTGTCAAAGCCTTTTGCCAGCTTCCTGGCCTGCAGCCAACCAATGACCAACAGCCAAATCCCCGTCTCCATTTACAAAGCAATAGGCACCCACCTAGTGAGGACCAAGTGGATTGTCCTCGGTCTCTGGTCTTGCTTTAATCTGGTGTGACAGACAGTCTGCCACTCTGAATGGCTGGGTCATCCATAAAGAGCTTTAGCAGAGGAGCAGGCAAATAGTAGCCAGAATCTGGCTGCTCTAAGTCCATGCTGACAGTGGCAGGCTAGTGAGGGGCGGCCAGGAGTGGGTCTTCACTATCCTTACTCATCGGTGCTGTATGTGAAGGTAGGTTTCTGAACAGTACAAACAACTATGGCCCATGTTCAAATACCAAATCCTTTTCAAAACAAAATGTATTAAAGGCACTGGGGGAAAACAGCATAAAATGGAATAAATACTTTGTGTGGCAGCAGACATCTACATATGGGGTCATACCTAAAGACTGTGAAACTCTAGATATGGAAGTCACATTTCCTTTTCCTGACCTTCACCTCTGAAGGTAATGGTGCACGTAACAGAGCTGGCAGCGACCGGTCTTTTTTCTTCAAGGGAGGAGACTTCAACAGCAGCTGCCTGGTAAATATCGGAGTTCTAGACTTTTAGTTGTGTCCAGCTGCTTTGCTGTGGCACATGCCTTGCAGGCAAACTCCAGATCCTCTGCTGTACTTCACAGATTAACAGAGCCAGCTACCAGTCACCAAATGAGTTCAGCAACAAATGCTGTTACAGACTGCATGAGCCTTCCTCGTATTCTAATGTTGTGCATTTGATAATAGTGCCCATATAGCCCAAGCTTCATATGGGGATTGCTACCTTTTATTTTTTAATAGAGAAGATGTTTAATTCATTGAGTGATGTGGAAAGCCTCAGGTATTTAAAAGGTTAGGATTTGGGTGAAAAATGGAGGGTCAAAATTTTCAGCAAGGTAGGGATGGGTCTGGCTGTGATACTTCGGTGATTCTCTCTGAAAGAAGAATGAGTTACGGATGGTGACTCACATGAATTCAGCCTCAGATTTCCAGATTCCTTCAACTCTGGATATCTTCAGACTAACCCAGCTAGAGGTATGAGAGATCATTCAGTTTGTGCCATTGCCTGTGGCAAATTAAACTGCGCAGAGTACTGAAAAATAATTGGGAACAGCCTTTTCTGTTGGGGAATGCACTGAACAGCACCTACTGAGTCCTCTGTTCTCTGCATGACAGTGTCAGGGACATGGTGATAAGAATTTTGATTATAACTGCTTATGATAAACCAACTACACGCGAAATACATGTATTTTTGGTAACTGTTAGCAAGAATAACTTTCCCTCGCATTTTGTACTACGTAATACATAAACTGTGCTCAGTTACAGTTTTACATCTTCTTGATTGGTGGGTTTAATGATCTTGGTTTAGGAAATGCTTCTTGAAAGCACTTGTAAACTACCAGGTACCACCACTAAACTCTACTACCCAGAGATCCTCTGCCAGCACACACTATCCAAAATACCTGGGAAGTTAGAACTCTTTGCCAGCTCAGCCAGCTCACTGATTTGAGGTTGATTTTCTTTAAGTATTACTTGCTGTCTGAAGCAAGTGCCACACATTTCTTCTATCTGCTGAATTTGTATTTCAGACCTAGCAAAAATCTCCTAACGGTCTGTGGTGCCTGTGGCATCGTGCGCTAGACAACACCGCAACATACCATGGGAAACAGCAAATGCTGGTAAAGGTGTGTTGTTCTACACCTTTGCCCTGAAACCCTCTGGAATGGGCTACCACACTTGTAGGAGAGGAGGAGATTTTAGGGTGCCCTTGGCGTGTTGGGCTGCTTCTGCTTCAGAAAATTAGAGGAAACTGAACTTAGTTCTGGAGCACTACCATTACAAACTGCAGTCAGATTAAGCAGGTGTCTGCAGTGTATGGGGGTGTAAAAGCTGCGTCTGTGTGAGCACCAAGGTCGTTCTAACTTGGAAAGCAAAGAGGGGGGAAAAAAAGGTATACGTGTGAGTGTGCACACATGCACGTATGAAGAATCTGATAAACTCTTGGGTTATGCACTCAAATTATTTTATTCAAAGAAGTCTTAATGACGCATACTTTGTACATGATTTAAAAAGGAGTGAAAGCAACTGTTAGCAGATGGGGAATACTGCATTGAGAATCACGTAATACATCCATTTCTTTGCTCCTCTAATATTCACCTTTTCTGTTGTTTCTCAAGCTGGTTTTAATCAAAATGTTCTCCTGTATTCCTCTCAAAATTCTTAATGTAGAATATTTTTTTAATACTTTGCAAAGATGTTGGTTTTCTCGCCTTTCAAGATGCTTCATTTCTCTGTTTTTGCATATTACCTTAAGGTCCAGTACATTTGCTTGCAGGAATGTATATAAGAAAAATTGAATTCTATCCTATCAGTTATTAGAAAAAAAAAAAAAAGTGGTTTGCATAAAGGTGCTTTGAATTGAATCTTTATCTCTCATTTCCTAAAGGTGCCTGGCGCAGGACTCTGGGGATGTGGCCTTTGTGAAGCACTCGACAGTGTTTGAGAACACAGATGGTACTTAGTTTTACATCTCTCTCTATTATAATTCAGTTATTTTTCTAGAACCATTTTTCTCTAAAGCATTCAATGAGTTATGATGACCAGTTTCTTTTTTCAGGTAAGAATACTGATAGTTGGGCCCAAAACTTGAAGTCCAGTGATTTCCAGTTACTGTGTCCAAATGGTGCCCGTGCTGAAGTCAACCAGTTTGCTGAGTGTCACCTGGCACGGCTGCCAGCTCAGGCCATTATGGTTCACCCAGATACCAGTGTTTTTGCTCTATATGGACTACTGGACAAAGCCCAGGTATTAATAATGCATTTACGCTATGGCGGCATTACGTGTGGTCTAACACACACCAAGGATAAAGACAACAGGACCATACTGCCACGCTGTGTCTCCTGCAGCATGTGCACTGTGCAGAGCCCTGTTGTTGGAGTGGGATGGAGATGGTAAAATACAACCTGTGTAATACTCCTGGTGAAACCACCCTGGTGCATGGGGGATTTCAACTTTTTGCCCAGCCGCTGGTTTCAGTAGGAATTTTCCTGGAGCTTAAGGTATTTTCCCAAACTGCATGACTTTGAAGCCTGCAAGAAACAGAGCACATGCTAACAGTTTTCCATCCTGGAATTTTCCTAGGAATGCAACAGAATGTTGCAGTGTATATTTATGCTGCAGCCATGTACGTGGTAAACCATCTAGGCAGACCATGCGTGGCTGCCACAGCTAGGTTCCTGTTAACGCTGAAGTTAACTTGTTTAAAAGCAGTCCTGCATTTTTTTTTTTTTTTTTACAGCAGTACTGGGTATCTCCATGCTAGGCTGCAGTCATTTCTGTTAACTCCTGTGCAACCAAACCCTGTATTACACAACAATATTTAGACAGAAGAATTTTTAAAAAATACAGTCTTTACAGGTAATAACTAAAAAAAAAAACCAAAATCACAAATAGTGTTTTTGTAATTGTCAATGGCGAAATGCTGTATCTAATCTACTGGAGTGTCTAAAAGCAAACGGATAATACAGATTCTGCAATTGTGTATGAACTTTGCATCTGCAAAGCAGTTTCTATTGTCTTTCATGTTGTACGAGAGGAATGTGGCACTTTATCTTGCAAAAATACTGAAAAAATTACATTGTTTGCAGGTCTACTTTGGAAATAACAGCAATGAAAATGGATTCAAAATGTTTGATTCTTCAACTTTTCAAGGAAAAAACTTGATCTTTAAGGATTCTGCTATTGAGATTGTGCCAGTAGAAGAGAAGAGGACGTATGCAGAATGGCTGGGGAGTGAATATATTGAGTCCCTTGAAGGGATGCAAACGCCGCAGTGCTCTGGGGCAGGTAATAAGATAAGACAATACTTACTCATGACTGCTGTCATTCCCCTTCTTATTCTGGGTCAGATACAAGGCTTGGACTAGCATGGTCCAGATGGCAACTTCCAGGCCACCTCTGCCCTACCACCTTTTCTTCAGATAAGCTGCTGTTTGGACAAAATGTTGTGCTAACGTTTGAATGCCTCTTCCTGCTAACAGCACCTGCTCATCGGGGGCATGGGGTGGGGCTGGAAGCTGCCCCTGTCCATGTGGATGGGGTGGAATTTGGGGCAGAAGCCAGCAACACAGTGTCAACGTGGTTTACAAGGCCAGTCCACAACTGGAGCAATCATTGCTGATGTCGAACCACCCTGGGCTGGAGGATTTCCAGGTGCTGGGTTTCTGACCTGTAGAACAGTTTCTGCATCTTGGAAGGCAGTATCAGAAATCTTGTCTAGTGAATCCGCTCTGGCCTCCCGGCTGGTTACGTTCAGACTCCTACATCCCTGCTTATCCCATCCTACCCTTGCTGGGGGCAACAGTTTCTCCTGAGCTCTGCTGCCAGAAGGGGTAAGTGCACAGAGGACAGACAGGCTGTGGACAGAGAGATGACCTGCAGTCCAGAACACAGCTTCTGCCATGGGCAACATCCTCCACCTTGCAGTAGAAGAAAGTAGGGGGAATCTCCAAAGTCACTGGATGAAAAAGAAGGCCAGAGAGATTGTTGGCAGAGGAAAGAACAAAGCCAAATCTGTGCATCCACTGAGCTGCTTGACTTTCCACAACCAGTGTTCTCACTGCTTGAGAGATGTCATCTGCCCTGTGATCTTTATTTGATGCAGTCTCCATCAAGAAAGTTGTGGCTGTCCTCCTCCTACATGGGGTTATCTGAGTGCCTGTGCATGAAACTTCTGTTTACTGTTAGTGGAACAAAGTAGTTGGCTTCTGATTAACTGTTCTTGTATCTACTGGCTTGTAGCATTCGTTTTTTATTTTTATCCATAGCTGCAATAACAAATGTTGCTGTGCTGCTGGCAGGCAGTGTCCTCCTGACTACAGCTACCACCTCATGATCCTGGGATGAAAAGACATTCAGCATAATTAAAAAAAAAAAAGGTAAAACTAGATAATAATAATAATGTAAATAAATGAAAACTAACAAATAAAGATGAGAAGTAATTACAATTTATCAAGACTTTGGCCTGATTGCTAAACTATGTAGTTTCTCATTTTCCTGGGAAATTAACACTTGCTCCTCGCTTCTCTTATCCCACTTTCTAGCTTTTCTCACCTGTTTAATTTGCTCCAAGGTTACCTGGGTTTAAGAGGAAAAGAGACAAAATATGGCCTCTGGCTATTTCATTTCAGATTTTAGAGCTGTGTCCGCGCTTGCAAGCAGTGACATAACGCAGCAGCACCCAAAACCACACTTACAGAGGATTGAAGTCCTTGGGCCTGAGCTCTGCTCCCATCAGCCAGGGACCCATGACACCTCTGGCCCTTTCAGTGAACCCTCTTGGCTGTGGCTTTCTGCCTGTATACCTTTGGATATGCTGTGTTAGATTTTTATCTGTCAAATACATAGCTGAGGTATTGGATACTCCATGTATTTGGCATGTGCATTTCTGCCGCATTTGGATCCTTTCTAGCTTGCAGAGTGGCTGTTTAAATAGGATATACAGCAGATCTCGAAGTCCCTTGGTTTTGTGAGGCCATTCGTGTCGTTGTTACCCCACCGTTACCAGGCACTGCTCCATTCCTTAGAGGGCCGCTGAAGGAGCCTACCTCCTCGTTTTCTTGTATCACATGTATGACTGTTTGGCTTCATCCCCTCTCTTCTTTCAGGGAGTGAGCTTGTTTGTAGGCAGGAAGTGTGCAACAATTTCACGTTCACATTTTCCTCCTGCAGAGGATTATCTTGGTGAATACAACACTACAGAAAAGCAGTTTAAAAAAAGCAGAAAGAAAAAAAAAAAAAGTCAAATCTGCGCGGTAGAATAGCGAAGGGGCAGCAATGACCTTGTCCCTGCAGAGCTGGGACAGGGAGGAGCAGTCCCGTCTGCCGGGGGGACGGGGACACGCCGAGCTGCGCCCTGCAGGCACGGCGGAACGGAGAATGCAGAGGCGGTGGCTGCCCATCTCCTTATCTCTACGCCACCCGTGGCTTTTGATAGATTTATGAAATAATTAAAATCCAAGGTGCGCTTCATTTCGCTGTCG
>VZSZ01000904.1:439732-451104 GCA_013398815.1 Ibidorhyncha struthersii | reverse complement strand
TTTGAACAGAAGAGACTACCCCCCCCCCCCCCCCCCTTCCCTAACTAAAATCAGACACAGCTCTGCTGAAGCTAGTGCTTAACAAAAGTAACTGAATTAAGACTTCAAAATTTCACTGGGGGGCTGCTTTAGCTTTCTTGCATGCCAGTCCATTGTGATTAAGTTCTCTTGGAAGCATAGGTTCTCCTGTGACTTTTTTTTTTTTTTTGACATGCCAGTTCATTACAATTATATACGCTTCCACAGATGTTTAAGCTCTATAGTAGCTTTTCTAAATACTTGTTCATCATAATTGGGTATTCTTATGGAATCGTATCCATAAAGAAATACAGCAGCTAAGAATATGAGTGGAAGCTTAGATATACCTTCATGGAAGAGAGGCCGAAACAAATTAAGGCGAGAGCTTCAGTCTCTCCCTCAGACTCTCATGCAGGTGGGTTGATTTACATGCCTCTCTTTGGCACCAATAGCTGTATTCACAGCCTTTTGTTTGTTTGCTTTTGGTTTGTATTAACAGCATTTGAGTCTTTGTATTACAGTGTAAAATTGGTAGAGTGTAAATTGTAGCATTAAAGGCCTTCATTTTTAATGACTGACAATCTCTTACCAATGTACCCCTGCAGGCTAGCTTCAAGGTGGTTTTTATATTAGTCAGGTTAATTCCTACCCTGTGCAGCAGCCAAGTTCCTGCTCGGGTTGATGCCAGTGCAACCACTGTTGGTGTTAATGTGTTCTTTCTATACAGGTGTTCTTTCTACACAGACAATTCTGGAAGACAAAATGATTAAAGTATTTAAGCTACTGTCCAGCATCTCATCTTCCATACCTTGTCAGATAAGGCTTCTTGTGAAGGTAAAAATTGATGAAGAACTATACTAAAATTGATGTTGTTTGTACAAAGTCAAAGACGATACTAGCTGAAGGAAGGCAGTCCACAGGGACTGCACATCTAATAAACTTGTCCATTTGAGTTTCTAAAGCACAAATTGTTCCTTAAGCTACAGCATATAAACGAAGAAGAATTGGAGTGGACGCTTTTCTTTGCAGTCTCTGGGATTTCTGCTCCTAGCGGAGTATATTTGGTACTTTCAGGTAAGTGTAGGGCCTGATATCACTGCAGGTGAAGTACCAAGAAATTGGTGACAACTGCAGAGAGAAGTATCCTGGGCTTTAAAAAGTCTATCATGTTTGAGAAGCAATGGCCTAATTTATTAACATTTCTGCTTTCATGTGTTTCCTGCCTCTTCCTATCTAACTAAGCTTTTGCACGAGGGATTGGATATACTCAGAGCTGCTCTGTAGTAATGCACACAACTCCTCTGTTCTCCCTTTTGGGGTAACTAGATGGTGTAAATGTTTCTCATGGCTCAGGGGAGGAAGCCTCCCTGCCCTTGTCTGACTAAGGCCAGTGTTGAGTTCCAGCTTGTGACTGGCAGGTGTTATCTCCGTTGCTGCTTCATCTCTTTTTCTGTCCCATGTAGACAGAGAAGGTTATTCAAGGTTGGCTGTGTTTGTATCCCAGGGTTTCAGTAATGGTGCAAACTGAAAACATGCCTTGCTCCTTTCTTGAAAACACATGCTCTATCTGGACTGGATGAGAAGCCATAGTAAAGGAAAAGGACAGTTTCTTTTTGTGCATCGTCTGCTCAATTTTTAAGAATTAATTTAATTTGTATACTGCGGTAAAAGGCTTCTAGCATAAAGCTCCATCGAGGCTCATTTTCAGACCTTAAACTGATTGAGCTGTGGAAAATAAGAGATCTTACTTCTTCCACCTTCAGACAGAGCCATTGGTGCTGCACAAGGAGACACCATGGAAGTTTAGGTTAAGCAAATTGGTCATGATCTTGTCTATTCCAGAGCTTTGTACAGCCCATAGGGCTGTACACATAAATTAGGACTGCACACTTCAGGCATCTGAAGTTGCCACTATAGTGTCCCATTATAGACATAACTAGTCATGATCAATGCTGGAAAACAGAGTTTGAGAGAAAAATAAATCGCAGAAGTCTCTCATTATCACCTACATATATAGTTTACTCTAAGCTTGGCCCAAAGAGATCTTTTGCAGGTCCTACTTTCTTAGTGCTTTGCATTTTATTTTCTATGGCACATGCTGGATCAGGATTGAGCAGAGTCTTCTGTGTTCCATTGTAATTTCTGGGCAAATGATCTATGTCTGGAGAATCCATAAAGATATAGTATTTGTAAGTTAAGACCTTAATGACTTCACCCAATGTCTGCACCACAAAGGTAGACAGGATATATTATGTCTCTGTCAGCTGAAGACAGTCACGTTAAGAAGAAAGTTTGCTGACCTTCAGAAACTGCTGTCTGAAAGCAGGAGAAATACATTCTTGTGTATGGGTTCCACAGCTTGTGAAGATTATCCTTCTGCCACTCTGCTTCCCAGCCTGCTTTCAAAGAGTAAGATACACTTTACTTCAGTGAGGTAATATTCTCCAAGATTATTTTAGCTTCTACCTGAGGGTTAGGTGAATGTCTATTAGGGTTCTTACAGAAGAAAAAAAAAAAAAAAGATGAATACGTAGCCAAACTCTTCTTTGCAACACTGAACTAGTTAGTATGTTTAGATCTGAAACGAATAATCTTTCCCTTCAGCAGAGCCATGAAATTTGAGTTTCAAACTCTTGAGGAGCAGCACAAGTAAAATGGCAGATGGCTCCCTCTAGTGACTGCAAAATTAGTATGCTTTTATATTCTGACATGGCGAAGACAGTTGCTGAAAGCTTGTTTGTGCAGCGTGCTGCTTGTTGTACTGTCTCAAGATTTTGCTTTGTTTTGTGTTGTAAAAATGGGCAAAAACCTAATTTTCATCTGTAGACCATTTTTGAGAGTGGAGGCAACTAGAGGCCAGGATTTGTGGGTTTGTAGCCCATCACTGTTTCTCTGTTTAGCAACAGCTTAGTGTCTTTTATACTGGGTATTGTAATACACTGTGTCCGTGGTGACTCTTCTTTCCCCACCCCCAGCAACCTCTTTAGATTTTGCCAAAAGCACACCTGTGATATTGAAGGAGGACTTGACTTTTAGATGCTTACACTTCTCGCACATGGTTTGGAAAGATGTGCAGCACTTGCAGGATATAGATCAGATCTTTTAAACCGTTTTTACAAAATAATTGTAAATATCTTAAGAACAAAGGAGGGATCTAGTGGAATGAATCCTCTCTGTGCAGGACTGATGTTATTTGCTTCATATCAATATCTTCCGAAGCAGTTGCAGGCACCTTTGCTTAAGTCTTCCACTAGTCTGATGGTACTGCTGTACCATTTCACAGCTAGGGAACAGCTGAGTAAAGACTACGTTTAAAACTTTCCTCTTTCATTTCCTTTCCAGGAGCACCTTCGCCTGGATTTCTGGAGGGTGCTTCTCAGTGGGAGCAGGACTGTGTGGAATGGCTTTTCACTTTCACGTGAATCCCTCTGCAGAATGGAGGGTCTTGGTTGTTCACTGCAGCTTTGTGCTGTGCCTAAATTTGGCAGAAGCAGTAATCTAAGAGTGTGTGACCTGAATGAAATGTAGATTTTTAATTTTTTTTCACATTTGAAGGCCAAATATAAGTGATTCCTCTTTTTATCGTTTCCTGATTTATTTTTTTGAAGGTGCTACAGCAGACTTTTGCTTTTGAAAGCCCTTTCTTGAAAACCCGTTCCTCCCAGAAGCTTTCTCTTTGTTCTCCAGTGTTCATCTCTGACTATGTAAAACCTCCTTGTATTTTGTTCTGTTATCCTCCAACAATGACTAGACAAAGCCAGTTGCTTCTGCCCTGACAGGAAAATCTACCGGTGTTCCAGAAGCTGCATGAGGGCCTGAGTCAGGATTTCAGACGCCAAGTTGCATAGAGAGAAACTGAAATACCTTCCATCAAAAAAAGAGTGTGAATTAGGCATTACTCAGTTAATGACTGGGAAAACATCTTTCTTGAGGGCCTTGAGGATAAGTATGTTCTTGAAAATAAGACTATATTTTAAGTAATTTTGTTGGGTTTAATTTTATTTAACTAGAGCTACCTCTGATTTCCTTTTTAAGGTGGGCCATTTATTGATTCCGTTAGGACTGATGTTTTTCCAATTAGAACAGTATTGAACCACAATTTGTGTTGTTTCACGTATAATTAGAAGACGTTTTTTCTCAGAACACAATTTGAAAACAAATGGGGAATAAGATTTGCTATTTTGATATTTCTCCGGTTACATGCAACATAACTATCATCATAGATTAGCCTAATTGAGTCAGCTTTTAATTAACTTTCTGGACAATTAATCTTTTCCCTTCTGTACCAGTCTCTCCCTGCAAGCCACAGTTAGAGAAGGAGATTCTGATTTTCTAGTTAGAATAGGTAAAAATATATTAAACATTAGTAATATGTACCTGTCTTTAGATCTGTAGCTCACATGCAGTTTGAATTGCTTCAAACTGAATTTATTTCAGTTTTCTGACTTTATTTTATTACTTTAAAATAATGGTCTTATTTTATACTTTGTGTCTTTAAATATTTCTATGGGGAATTTCTCTGACTTAAAAAAGTATTGCCAGTCTGTTCAGTTTGATTTGATTATAAGCTGGTGGTTTTTGTTGTGTGTTTGGTTTTCTCTGGTATCACTGTTTTGCAACATCTTAAATTACTTCTTATGAAAACAAAACCCCTGTCAGCTTGTCATGCTGCCACAAGATGTCATGCAAAGCCGTGTCTCACGTCAAGATGCGTGTGCTCTGCGAGTGCTCGCAATCAGCTCAGTGGGGTGGTTCTTCTGGAACGAGGTGCTCTGAAAGCATCTCATTTCGCCATACAGCTAACGCAGTGTCTCAGTTTCTTGAAGAACCTCTTTCACATTAGGATTCTGCTTGAAAGAACAGTGACTAGTGACTGATCCAACTATCTTCTATCATACCCTGAAGCAGCAGAGATGGAAGTGCCTTAAGGCTGCTGAGCTGTAGCATGCCTTGTAACGCTGACCACTGTAGAACTGAAAGGTTCTGCATGTAGTAACCACGAGTGTGCACGCTGGCAAAGGACTGGTTTGTGGTTTGTTTTTTGTAGTTTTTTTTTTTCCCCTCTGAATTTACTCCAGTAAGAGGAGAAATTTGCTTCCAGGAACTGGAAAGGACTTTTTCCCATTAAATCCAGGAATGTCCCAAAGTCTCTGCCCTTTTGCTTCTGCTTTTGAATTCCCAGCTGAATTTCCTCTTTGAAATCTGCGTATTAGCTTGAGAAAGCCTTCGAGCAGCACCATTGCAGTGTTCCATCCTGCACAACTGTTACCAGAAACTGTTTGTTGTTGTCTAAGCTGGCCAGAGGGAAATTCAGCAGAGCATTTGTAAGTTACTCAGATCTCACACACGCACCTTGAGTCATGGTGGACTTGCTGAATTGTTTTATAGAGTGCAGTCCTGTCAGGAACTTAGTTTTATCTTCTGTTGAGTTCAGTGGAATGTGTGTGCATATTGCTAAAGTACTGGATGTGCTTTAATGAACTTTATCTAACTTATTTCTCTGTAAACTAATCATGAAACATGCTAACGTGCCAGGAGAATTCTTGAAAGGTCATGTGGGAGCAGTATTGACATCGAAGTTGTATCTCAGGGTCAGGGAAGGTGAGCAAAACAGGGTCACAAAAAGTAACCACAGCTTTTTGGTAGGAGAGATTCAAAATCTCCCAGGGTAAGTGTCCCAAATCAGTTGCAGGATGGTATTTTTCTCAGAATCCAAGGCCGTGAGGGCCAACAAATACTGCTTGGTCTATACAGTTTGACATAGACAGACTTTGCTTCAGAAGAGCGCAGAAAGCTGGCAGAGTGTGAAAAGTGACGGAAGATTCCAGCTGATTTGTGCTAACACAGTAATTCAGATTCTAGACACAAAATCATTACCAAGGCAAAGTTAATAAAACATTAAAAGAGGCCCAACAGACTGAATAAATACGTAGTGTCCATCAACAGTCCCCAGATATGGTGCCAATTCTGTGTTTGAGCATGTATTTTCCACTAAAGATATTTAGTTGAACTAAAACTGGTGTGAGACTGAGTTTGTTTTGATTGATTCATTCCCTGTTAGAAAACAAAATCACTTTGATGTACGTGAACGAGTGGTGCTGTCTCGTGAGCTGTGAATTGTCTTCCTGGTTGAGCCGAGTCCTTCACAGGCTGGAGGACTCTGTGAGCAGTACACGCCTCAGCAGGAACAACACGTTCATTGTTGCCAATATGGAGGTGAATAGAACTGACAACTAAATAATTTTAATCTCTTTCTAGGAAAGAATGAGCCAGGGCTCCAACTTCAGGTAAACATGAAGGTAATTAACCATTCCCAGACCCAGAGCTGTCCTGAGAGGAGAGGAAACACATCATACAAAGCTGTATGCTTGAAGTACCAAAGCTTTAAGGTGCTCAGGATTGCGATGGACTCTCAGAGTGTGGAGTTTGATGCGCAGCACTGGAGAGAGCATATTTTCACTAGATATTTGCAGGAGGTCTCTATCCCACCCGCTGAAGGATGATCTGGCAAAGGCTTCAGAGCACACAGAGGGCTTTACTGTGACTGCCTTCTGTGTAGAGGGTCGGGGTGCTTTTCCCTGCACACATGGCACTACAACAAAACTCGTGATTTTCCTTTTTTAATGGTTATGGCAGGCTCTTACCCTCTTCAGGAAGACAGTTTCATTACAGCTTTAATTGTAGGAGAATTTAATATGTTCTGTGGGTATAAAGATACAACCACACGGAGTTTATTGGGTTGAAATTAACGTGAGGGTACTGGAATCTTTCATTTTTTGATATTTTAGGTTTTAATACATTTGAAGTGAATGTTTTAGTGTGCATAAAATGCAGAATTGCCTCTCAATAATTACTTTTTCGCTGTTAGCCGGAAGTTTATCCTGGGTTATGCAATTTAACAATGAAATTCTCCTGTCTTAGCTGCATATCATTACAATCCTAGGAGATTAGCATCTTTGATTTCCAAAATACGCAGATACCTGAACAAAGTCCAGTGTAAGTATAGTGTAATAGGGCTTTTTTAAAAGCAAGTTTGAATTTCTTTTATTTTTTAAGTTCTAGGTGGAATGGATTCTCTAATTTAGAAAGCATACAATACAAATTCATTTTGTGTTAAGAAGATTTTAAAATAATTCATTATTTCTAAACAGTTTTTATTGCTGAATATGTTGTTGTGACAACTGCTGTCAGTGACAGTATAACTTACAGTAGAGGTGTGAGAGAATGAAACTGCAAAGGAATAGTGGTGACAAAAGCTAGAAATAAAGCATAATTCTCAATTCAGTCTTCCTTTTAAATGGAGGAAAGATTTATAAGGATTATATTGTTGCTTTTCAGATGTGGTTCATAGATACATATCGAAAGAGGGAAAGTATAAAACATCATTGTGTCATTAGGAATTCTAGTTCCATTCGAATAGGAAATGTTCTATTTATGACCCCTAATGAGAGCCTTCAGGTCATGAACAGCATTTCCATTTGTGGAGAAAAATGTAAGAATAGTTTTCTGAAAGTCTGTATAAAATGAACATTTCCTTTTGAACTCTTTATTCATTCAATTTCTGGGCACATTTAAAAATCGTTGCAGAATTGATAGAAGCTATGTGAAAAACAGCATAAAAAACCCTCAGTGAAATTCCAATGGTTTTTGCAGCATTCAGAGTTTAGTTTTTGAGTGAAATACCTGTTGTTTTCAGTAGGCCTGAACTCATCAGTCGAGTATACCCCAAGGAAGACCTGCTTTTCCTTTCATTTACTCCGGGGTGGATGAAGAGTGAATTCACAGACCTTGGTGGCATTACCTAGGAAGAGAATGGGTGAGCAGAGTATCTGCTGTCATACGCAAAGGACATTTTTTTAAGAGAAAAGAATCTCTGTCTTTGGTTTTAAATGTACCATAAACCTCAACATTAGAGTATTTCTGCCAATGTTGTTGAACACTTGAACTTCTAAAACTTTACACGTGTGAGGTTATTATCTATATGCACACACATCCTATGAACAGGGACATGAAAATATCAGTGAAAAGCAGGCTTTTTGCATCTACTACTGCATTTACAGTTTCATAATCTGAGAATGTTGCACATTTGCAATGGCAGAGAAAGGACTATGCTGATGAGTGACGATGCAACATACATGTCAACAATGATGTCAATGCTGCATCACAGCATAATTGTCTTTTGAGTTCTGTTTGTCATTTTTAAAATTTACTAGCATCTCTTGATTTTTGTAGCAGCCTATGGACTAACTCTGGTAGGAACAGAGATGCTCTGAGCTGTGTCGCTTCTGGACATGAACTGATTGATTGTTGTGACACTGAGCTGTACTCTGTGGCCTCGCTCTCTCATGTCAGCAGCAGCACAGGGATCTGCAGGGACGACAGCCATTACTCCTGAACCATTTCCCCTTTTTTTTTTTTCATTGCAGTCTTTATGCTGGTTCTGATGGCTTATATTATCAATGTATTAAAAAGAAACATGAATATTTGATTTTTCCCCGTGATGCTGGGAAATCGGGAGTTGATTTTATATTAAAGCAATGTGACTCATACTTGCCTTAACTCCAGAGTTAAGCATCTTAAGTCTTCTCTTAAATGCAGAAAGGAAACACTTCAGCGTTTGCCAAGAAACTGGGGTGCTTTGTTTAAAAAGATTTGAAGAAAAACTTTTACATGTTTTGCAGTATTTCTGTATTTCTTGGCTAAGCTGTATATATTCATTTATTTATAGCAAATTCTCTATTTTCTGTGGTTGCCAAGGTTACTGCAAGTAGCCTAGCACCCTTCCTGTAAAGGACAGGGATGCAATCCCATTCTCCAAAGTGGCATTTGACTGTTTCTTCTCCTTTTGTGGCAAAAGACTGTATGCAGCTGTAATGCAGCTGTTCTGAGTGCAGTGGGGAGCACAGAGGCAACCTGCTTCACTCTGCAGCCCGCATCTGTCCTTGGAAAATTTCGAAGTGACAGGAAGCATACTGAGGCCATGTGTCAGGAAAGCAGGGTTCAGAACAGGCTGAGTTGTAAGTGTAGGTTTAATTTCTAGCAGCGTCTTTGAGGCAGTTGAGCCCAGATCATTAAGAACGCAAGTTTCCTTCTCTGAATTACCACTGTGTGTCAGCGGCTGCTTGAGAACTTTGAGCAAACTTGGAAATAGCTTCCCCAGAAGCACGGGTTTAACTCTCTCACAACTGTTGGGGCTTGCTGTACTTCATTTTTTTGTGAGAGTTACGTGCTTTGTATGTTAAAGAATTAAGAATGTGTATAGTGTTGCCTTTGTAACAGTGATTTGTACTGAAGGGATGTTTCCTCTGTGAGTGATCTGGTACCTCCGATATCACTCCTGTGAGAGCTGGCTCGTGGCCAGTACATTGTCTTTAAAACACTTCATCAGTTCTTAATTCCTTTTGAGTTTTGGAGCACTGAAATTAATTGATTGTTTGAATGTATTTAGCTAAACAATAGCATAATACGAGAAAGATGGCAGCTTTTTGATGTGATTCTTAATCAAGAAAAGAGAATGATCCTTTTCTATTTATCTAATTAAAGGAGCAATATAAATCAAATAGGAAAAGCTGAAATTGTTCTTTTTAGTCCTTGGTTGACCTGCATCAGGCAGAGATTAACCTCACAGGATCACATAACAGTTGAGGCTGGATGGGACCACTTGAGAACATTCAATTCAACGCCCTGCTCAAAGCAGGGTCACCTAAAGCAGGTTGCCCAGGGCTGTGTCCAGTCAAATTTTGAACATTTCCAAGGATGAAGACTCTACAACATCTCTGGGAAACCTCTTCCAGTGTTTCAGCACCTGCACAGTATAAAGTCTTGTCCTGTGTTCACATGGAGTTTCATGTGCTTTAATTTGTGCTCATTACCTCTTGTCCTGTCACTGAGCACTACTGAGCAGAGTCTGGCTCTGTCTTCTTTAAACTCTCACATCAGGTATTTATACACACAGATAAGATCCCGCTGAGCCTTTACTTCTCCAAGGTGAACAGTCCCAGCTCTCTGAGCCTCTTCATGTATGACAGATGCTCCAGTCCCTCAATCATCTTCATGGGCCTTCATTGAACTTACTCCAGTGTGTCCTTGCCTCTTGTACTAGGAAGCCCAGCACTGGACCCAACACTCCAGATTTGGTGTCACCAGGGCTGAGTGGAGGGAAAGGACCACCTCCCTTGACCTGCCGGCACCACTCTGCCTAATGCAGCCATGACACCACCGGCGTTCCTTTCTGTGAGTGCGCATTGCTGGTATTTTTTTGATGCAGTCTTCCATTCTTGACAAAATTCCCAGGCATGTCAGGGCTGTAGCGTTGCCCTGTTTTTTTCATGGCTTTTTTTCCTAAACATGATTATGCTTAAAAATACTCTTATACGCTACAAAACTGCAGTGTAAGCTTAAGGTGTTCACAGTAAAGGCTCAGTTTAAACTGTGCAATTAAAGAAAAATCAAAACCAAAGATTGTTGGTGAGGTGGATTCTATTTGTATTTTAACATTGGCAAAATATTTACTGGTCCTTTATGTGGTTCTACAAAGCAAGACAAAGATTCAGTTTGGAGAACGCTGGAATTTTTTCTTTAGAATTGTTGAAAAAGCCCACATTTACAAATGTCAAAATGTATCTCCATCATCCATATAACATGTTTTTATTTCTTTTCCTGTGTTTCTCCTGGTTCTCTGTAAGAGCTATTTCACAACTGAGGAAGTGGTTCCAAATAACTATGATGGCATCTTTGAAAATATGTTATCAATCAGTTTTGCATGAGGATTTTCGATGCTTTTTTGAAAGCAATGCTGAAGTTTGAAGCATTGTGACTTCTTTGAACCTTTGCTTCCTCTCCATGTTTTCTTTTAGTGTCTCTAACAGCCTACCTGCTAGCAGAATGTCCTTTCCTGCTTAAATTTCTCACATATATTCTGTGGATTAAGTTCTAAGCTGCGTGGATGATATCACGTTTAATTGTTCTTCTTCTCTGGATCTATGTAATTTGCCCAGAGGTGCTAATGAGTGCTGTCTGTGGAGAAGGCACAGAAAAGCTGCGTATCACTGCCTTGCTGTGATTTGAATTTGTGTATGTCAGAGGTACCAAATGTGTACCATCTCCTGCCTCAGAGTCACAGTTTTAAGTCAGCTGGCGTAACCATAACACTGTTGGAGCTCCTGACCTAACCCTCAATGGTATTTGTAATTGTGTGTTTGGTTGCCTGCACCAGTCAGGAGAGTCCCTGGGTGGTTGTTAATCATAGAATAGTTTGGGTTGGAAGGGACCTGTAAAGATCATCTAGTCCAACTCCCGTGCAATAAGCAGGGACATCTTCAACTAGATCAGGTTGCTCAGAGCCCTGTCCAACC